>JARKIA010000159.1:0-431085 GCA_029289565.1 Mycena galericulata | reverse complement strand
ATCGAAAATTCCCAGGATGAGTGCCTCGAGCGAAAAGTTCGACTACGTGATTATTGGCGGTGGTGTACACATTCACCTCTGTGTTTCTCGCTCTATCAACTGAACTGTATATATCAGACGACCGGGTTAGCGGTCGCATCGCGTCTTTCAGAAGACCCCACAATTACAGTACTCGTCATTGAGGCCGGTGAACCAAACATAGGAGACCCCAACATCCTTGTCCCTGCACAGTTTCGCCAAAATCTCACCAATCCAAAGGTCAGAGCTCTGTAGATCCAGGAAAAATGTTCGCCTATCTCAAACAATGTGAATAAGTATGACTGGGCATTTTTAACGGAGAAACAGAAATTCTCCAACGACAGGCAGTATCTTTGGTCACGGGGGAAGGGATTGGGTGAGCATGAAGATCACGCAAGATCTCACTCGTTTTAATTATTTTTAGGGGGTTCTTCCGCCCTCAATTTCTACTGTATAACGACCCTTTCTTCTTCCTTTCTCTCACTTAAATTCCACGGATAGCTTGGATTAAGCCTCCCGCCACCGACATTGACGCCATCGAGAAACTTGGCAATCCGGGGTGGAATTGGAGTGAATACTTGCAGTATTCCCAAAGAAGCGAGACGTCAGTGTTACAATTCTCTTTCCTTTTGGCTCAACGTTTCTCTCAGATTCCACCCTCCGGCCAAAGAACAGACAGACCTTTATCCGCACACCTACGAACCCAAATTTCACGGAACAAGCGGACCTATTCATACCACCATCCCGTTTCACTTTCACATCGTCGATCAATTGTTCCAGCAGACCATGGTCAATAAGGGACTAAGGGCTATTGAAGATCCTTGCGGCGGCGATGTGCGTCCTGCCCACTTGACTATGGTCCACAAATGGCAACTAAGGTCTAGATAACTGGGACATGGATTGCCAGTGCGAACCTCAATCCTAGCGATTGGACCCGCTCATACTCCACGACCGGGTATTATCTCCCTGCTCGAGATCGGCCAAACTTGATGGTTGGGTGATATCTTCCCATCTACCCATCCGCTTGATTATCGATCGGTGTAGGTGCTGACCGAAGCCATGGTTACTATTCTTTTCGACGATGCCAAGATTGGCGAGCCTTTGACGGCGATAGGCGTTGAATACGTGCACAACGCAAGCACTATCCAAGTTAAAGTGAATAGCGAAGTTATCCTCAGTGCAGGGTGCGCAAAGTCAACCATTTGACCACTTAGTCGATCAACGTTTCGCAGAACCATTCAGAGCCCCAAAATCCTCGAACTCTCCGGTTAGTAGCCCATCATGTTGAACTCACCCCAATTGAATATTTCTAGGTATCGGCCGTCCCGAAATTCTCGCGCAACTCGGCGTGGACGCGAGGATTCACTTGGACGGGGTCGGTGAAAATGTGCAAGAGCATCTGTATGTTTCCCGGCTTCGTGTGATTTCCAACGCACTCTTTCTCAATAACAGCTATGCATACAGATCCATCGGTGTGTCATACGAACTAGCGGGGTCGCCTCCTACCTACGACCGGGATGCGGGACGCGGAGTATGCTGCAGAGGCGAGGAGACTCCAGTATGTTTCCTGTCGGTAACTTTGTCGGGCACTATGTTCATCTTTGCACGCAGTGCGAATGGACGCGGCCCTCAGCGCATGGGAATAACCTCCTTTGCGTATTTCCCTCTGTCCACTGCCACTATGGACGCACCAGCTCTAATCGACCGTGCCGCTTCCAATACCAAAGCATGCGGACCACTCCCGCCGGGACTACAAGATCAATTCAACCTGCAACTGGAGTGTTTGCACGACGATTCTGCGCCTGATCTCGAGGTCATCGCGTTCCCTGCTTTCTTTAGCAAGTGCGTCCTGTGTTCGCTTTTGCATTTCGAGTGCGCACCCAACGCATATTAGGGCATGTGAGTCGGCCATGTATGCCGTGATATTGATGCTTACATGGTTAAAAGCAACTCCCGAGTTAGGGAAGAGCTATATTACCTTGATCGCCGTATTGAACCATCCTTTTTCGCGTGGGACAATCGTGCGTAGACCTATAAATCGTCGTCATGCCCTCACAGAAGTCTGAACCTTTGGCACAGCACGCAAAGTCCAGGGACCCATTCGACAATCCCTCCATCGATCCCCATTATTTTGAGTACGACTTTGGTGAGAACTAGAACTTCGGCCTCTTGTGACGGCCGACTCCTCCTTTTTAGATCTGGAAAGTATGGTTCAACATATTAAGTTCATACGAACCATGGCCAAAACTGAACCACTCAAATCTGGTATTCTGCGTGAGGTGGACCCTGGGCCAAATTGTGTGACCGATCAAGATATCAGAGGTTTCTCGTCCCATCCGTCTTAATTACTGGCTAATATCTCCATGAACAGAATACATTAAGAATCATGTGTCAACGACATGGCGTCAGTCCTCCGTGCACAATTGAACTTTGAGGACCGATACTTTAAACAGACACTGTTGGTAGTTGCTCGATGCTCCCTCGACACATGCAAGGGGTCGTTGATCCCGAATTGAAGGTAAGCAACAGCCGGACAGTCCCCTCCTCGGGTTCATACAAAAATGGCAGGTGTATGGAACAAGCAATCTGCGCGTCGTAGATGTTAGCATCATTCCTATTCACATTGCGGCGCACATCCAGGGTGAGTGGGCCATGCAGCAGACACAGGTGACGTGCTTACCTTCGACCCAAGCGACTGCGTACATGATTGCAGAGAAAGGTCCTCGCTCTCAGTCCGTCAATTTCGTGGCGCTAACGGAAATCTGTAGCGGCGGACCTCATTCGGGCCTCGAGGTTGAAATGACATATCAATATCAAATTCATTATGCGTAGTTGGGCCGCCAAGTCGTATTCTACTCAAGTATCGTCCTAGAAAGTGAAGGATCAAGAATTCGTGAGACTTTCCGTTGTCCACACTCAGCACTGAGTGTCTACTGAGTAATAACCACGCCGTTGGTCCCGCGATTGCATGATTCGGCCTCCTGCACAGCGACTGAATCGGATTGACGGTGATGCTGGAAAGACCAAGGCAAGTAGGTCGAGTTCGTAGCAGCTGGGAGGTCGCCTGAGTCCACGATCAAGGGTACGATGCAGATGCTAAGGCATTCATTGCGGGCAATTGCGGTACGTGTGTATGTATCTGATACAAAAAAAACATTCTTTTACCCTCCCAAAGAACCCTGACCCGAGTCGAACGGGGAAGCTGCGAGCTGTCATAAATTCTTTCTCTGATGTATTCGGGGGAAACATTTGGCGCTAGGTTCGTCACCAAGCTCGATAAACATTGGACAGAATAGCACGGGATTGCTGATGAATCGTACTATGTCACGGAAATCAACTTTTTTGTATCATCAGGGTTCTCTGTCTCCGTTCGTCCACTTATTGCTGAGAGTTCTAAGCAAATAGACTCTCCAGCACCGGAACCGCATGGTCGGGTCGCAATTCCAGCCCTATTGGATGCTAGTCTACTGTGCAGTTCCACAACCATCGGTAAGATTAAACCACTGACCTAGTAGCTGGGCAACATAGTAGGCGCGTATTATTTTGCTTTCGGACCTCTGGCAACAAAGATAAAAAGTTAGTGGAATCGTTGGCGCTCTCGGTGTCGATGCCGCCCCGGGAATAAGTGGATAGTGGAGGTCCTGGGAAGCAACGATGAGTTGGTTAAAGAGATTTTTGAAAGTATTGTAATTGGGTTTGGCTGCTGTTAGTCGCTAGACAACGCCGCAGGCCAATGAATACATCCTTAATTGATACGTGGCCAAAATCGCAGGCGTCTCCAATTCGTCGGGTCAGTTTTTTCGCGGACCAGCCGGTGGCCAGGGAGCAGAAAATTATGCTGGGATTATGGAGAGATTATAGGATGAATCAAGTAGGTATGATGCTTTTTCCGGGACCATAATCACCGAGAATCCTGCCATTCGTCGCGTTCAATTCTGACCACACAGGATTATGCCGGGGATTATTGAACGGTAATTGATCCGAACTGTCATAATCATTGTCATAATCCTTCACAATCGTATAGAAATATGTTGCCGCTCGCATCGGTCGGGGAGATGAACCGTCAGAATATTCAATATCCTCCTCTTCGTCCTCTACACCTACACAGTGCATGTCTGCGGCTTTGTCAGCATGCACAGCCACTCACCATGAACTCCGCTCTCGGATCATGCCGAACAGTATTAGCGTGCACGTGGCTTTGACGTCCTTTGTCCACACCAGAAAATTTTCATTGCCAGCCTCCAGGATGGCACCCAAAAGGTTGGGCCTGCAGCTACAACACGGATTTTCGTCAACTAATCATCTGACTCTGCCAGAGCCAGCAAACGCTTGAAAACAACAACACACAGGATGCTGCGCCTGACGACCCGGGGACGCCCACCCTGCTGACAACACCTTAAAGGGATGCCTTTGGACATCCTCCGACGGGTATGCGCCTTCGGAGCGGTTAACCGGAGGTTTGAGCTGTTCACAGATTCTGCAAATCGTGAGCCCTGCGGAGTTGCTGGCCATGCACGACGTCAACAAGGGGTTCCGGCGCATGCTTGTGAAGTCTGGAAAAAAGGAGAACCCTATCTGGGTAAATTCCAGAGAGCACCACGGTATTCCAAAGCCCTTTGAAGGGTTCGACGAGTTGGCATGGGCGCGGTTCATTTTCGGCAGGATTTGCGAGGTATTTCCCTCTTCTTTTCAGACGAGTATGCGCCTCATATAATTTCACCAGGAATGCGAAAAGAATGAATCGGACGCCCCCGACTTTGGCTTGATGATGCGTCTGTGCACCAACTGCCGCGAGACCAAGTGAGTCTTCGCTGACTATTAACCTACCGTACGGCACTTACGCAATCGGAAAGTCTGTGCCAGGAGCTCGACTTCTCGGAGGAGTCGGACGAGGAAGACGCCATGGGCCCAATCCTCGAGTTTGAAGACAGCTTTCCTCACTCCAATTGGTGTACGTTTATCGCCCCTGTCTCTCTTGATCTGACGTCAAGTAGACTCGTCGAGGAAGGAGATTTTCGAAGAGGGTTATGGAAGGGGCGACTTTGACTGGAATCAGAACTGGTGGGCACCATATTTGTGGGACATCCTCCCGCTGGTGCGGGGTGCCAGACGCGGGGTCCGAGGCGCACAGAAAAAACTCGACAAGTTGTTCGAAGAGGGACAGCGTAGGTTAAAGGTGCGACAAGACACGTTCAAGTCAAATTCTCACTCCTCATCCGGTCGTAGCACGGTAAAAATTTGCGACGAGTGGAGAGACGGGGTGGAGGCAGAGGAAAATCGAGTCAAACAAGAGTCGTGAGTCTTTCCCTTTATTCTACCCACAACCACGTCCCATTATCGCTTTTTCCAGATTGAAGAATAAGTTTAAGGCGCTAGGGTATCAGGATCCCGAGCTCGACGGTCTCGATAGCCATAAAGTACTTGTTCAATTCAAGCATCCTCTTACCGAAGACGGTACGTACGACCCTCACAACTGTCACTAGAGACTTACATTTGAGCAGCCTGGGCGGTCATGCGTGAAAGTTTAGAAGGCCCCATTCAAGACAAGCGCCGCAGCCGGTTGCTCAAAGAGCACCCTGATGTGATGAAGGCTCGACAGATCTTGTCTCGAGAGGCATACCTGGCCTATGCGGCGACTGTTCTTCCTCGCGAGGCGACATTCTTGCCTACGCTCGCGGGGTTGGAAGCCATCCCCGAGATCAGATCTATCTGCGAGCGCGAACCCGACATCGACGTTACCATCGCGAACTTTTCTGAACTTTCCAGCATTATTGACGGCTGGGTCACCGCCAAGCGAGTTCGACTGACCCAACTCGCAATTGGTGCAACGCCTGAAAACGCCTCCGACCGATTCAACCTCGCTTCTACTATCTTCCGGTGCCACAACGGCCACGAAGAGCTGGGAAGGCCAGCTATGTTCGGTGGCGACGAGGCTATGAGGCACGTTGGAGAAAAGTGCGATCCTCAACTTGATCAAGCACTTTCAAAGGTCGCATCCGCTCTCGTTACCTCGCTCGGCTTGGACCCGAATACTGCCTCGGTGGCGGATATGGACGAACGCAATCCGCGCTTCCGCTGCGATGGGCGGGTTGGATACAACGTATGCGGCAAGTCCAACAAAGACATTCAAGTATTCACCTGGCGCGGATGTGTGCGTGGCTCTCCCCCGAGGTTTCCCCTCTGACCGACTATTCCAGATCACCCACGCTATTGAGACTCACGATTATGGCAGCCAAGAAGAAACGCCGTCCTACCTGAAGCTCGATGCCAATTACTACCACAAAGACGGTACCGTCTCTTTTGTCGTGATCCCAGCACACCCAGGAGCGGAATCCCGGGGCCCATTCAACGATGACTTGCCCAGCGCAAATTCGACATCCTGGGTGTGCGGGCACTGCACGAAATTCGTCTGTGCACCAGAGACCTTCCAAGCCGTCAACGACCATGTGAAAACTGAGTATGTTGTTATCCTTCCCTGTCAAGGTAGACTGACAAGCGTATCAGGCATGGGGAACCTCATCCCGGCACGTCAGATGTCCTACTCGCGCCGGGCGTGCTACCGGTCAGTAAAAGCTGCTACTCCATAGGACGTCCAGGATCAACGGTCCCGACACCTAAACTAAAGGCGGGAGCATTTCTGTGTCTGAGATGTTTGAAGAAGAGTAAGCTGTTCCGCACCAGTGGTGCGGTTTGCGATCATCTACGTGGAGCGTACGCTTATTATATTCTACTGCCTATCACTCAAATGCTGAAAACGTCGTCTCAGACACAAGATCCATAACGCGGTGCTCGATCTTGATTACCGGTGGGTACCCTACACGCTCTATCAGCCCACGCTGATTTTTTCTCGCTGCAAAATCAGTACGTCGTAGGCGATTGGAAAATGAGCGATTTTGGGCTACGAATATCACAATAGTATGCCAACTCATGTATTCCCCGATTTATCATACGCCCATCTGCGTTAGACCTGGGATTCTCATATCGGCAATTGTCGCTCTTGCGTTACCAGCGTCGCGGCGTCTCCTCGGTCGCGGCGCCTCCTCGGCCGACAGGAAAGGGTAGTGCACACCGGGAACGGGGACCGCCTTCTTCACCCAGCTCTTGCCCTTCGTCTTCACCGCGGACGTCGACTTCTTGTTGCTCGGCGCAGGCGCAGGCGGCGACGTCGCGACGGGGTCGATCCAGTCAGTAATTCCTCGATGTCCACCTCGCTCGCTGCGTCCACGAAGCCGTCCTCACCGTCGGGCCCCGGGTTTGCGGGGCCGGCGCCCTTGACGGCGGTGGGGGCGGCCCCGGGATCTCGAAGCGTGCCCCGGGGGGCGGCGTGATGGGTGCCTCGGGGTTATCCTCCGTGTTAACCTCTTCGTTGCTTACTCTCAGATGCATCCCCTCGTCGGGTCAGTGGAGCGCGAAGTCAGTGACTTGTTTCTCGCATTTGATGTGGCCGGTACGGCTCGTTGATGGGCCCTCCAGGACCCTGTTGTTTCGAAGCGATTGGTACGCGATGGTCTGCTCGATCAACATCTGTGGTTAGTTTCGTCACCAATAAATTTTGTAGCTGAGAAACCGAATTAAAGCTTTCAATACTTCAAGTGCCGAAATTATGATTGGGCTTTCCTACTATAAATAGGCGGAGGAATTCGAAGCGACTAGAAATTAGGTAACTTTAAATGGGTATGCTCTGACGCAATCAGAGAAACAGCACTGCAGACACATATCGACCAGTAAAATCCATACCAGAGTACATACCGATATCCGGGAATATAAGCGGATAACGATGGAGGTAGACCCCGGACAAACCCATTTCAGACAGAATCCATACGGACTGAGTGAGAAGGCAGCATAAAAGTTAATAGAGGGAGCAAGGCAGGCCGGAGCGTGCGTACCAACCAACTCAGTCCACAAACGGGTCCTTTTCGCGTGAATCATCTAAAGAAATACGCGAATCGTGGAGCGAAACCCGCGTATGCGCACCATTCGTCGTGTGGTCCCCGCATTCATTAGCTGCAAAACCTATTGCATCAGCAAACAGATATCCACCACGCAATGATGTGGCATACCCTCCGGATGCCGCTTCTTCACCGCACTCTCCGCAAGCCCGAGGAACCGGCCCCATCCCGCGCTGAACACGCTGATCGTCGCGACCAAAATCGCGATGAACGCCGTTCCGGGGGACTTCGCGCGCTTGAAGCGACACAGGTACACCCCGTCCAGGAGCGCGGGCCCCGGGAGCGTGAGCGGCAGGAGCCCCGGGATGGCGAACGCGTCGGCGGAGAGGTCCTGGTTCTGCTGGTAGTACCCGTCGTTCACGAGGACCGAGTACAAGTAAGACTCGCTGGGCATGCTGGATGCGTTTTGGGGGAACGCGGAGACGACGGCGTGCGGAATCATGGACGTGTTGAGAAGGAAGTTGTTCGGGCTGGGGTTCCCGAGGTCGAAGCGCACGGCGGCGTACACGACCTGCACCAAGTTTGAGATGATGCCGTGTGTGTCGCTGCTGAACGGGCTGGCAGCGTCGCCTGCGTTGGATTGAAACACCCTCCCGGGGTTTGGGACGTATTCGAATATACCCGTGATATTCAGCGGGGGAATCTGGGAGGCACACGGAGCGTCGCGGCCCAGAGATGCGGGGCACCACGGGAACTCCGCCGAGAAGGAGATGATGGACGGAAAGGCTCCACTGGTGAGGTTTCCCAGATCGATCACGCGCACTGCGAAATCAGCACTGCTGGCCGTCGTGATGGAGTTGAGCACAGAGCCCGGTGCATCCGCTGATTTGTTGAACGTCCCGGACCGCATATTCTTCTGCGCCTTCTGCACGCACAATAGCTGCCCGTACTGTCCCGGCAGCAAGGACTCTGACCAGTCCGCCCGGATGGTGATCTCGTAGTTGGTACCCTGGGCGACTTGTACCGCGTCCGCCGCGCAGGAAACCACCGCTGTGAAATCCACCATGAACGTGGCGACATTGCCGTTGACGTAGATTGCAGTGATGTCGCAGTTGTCGAGCGTCCAGCCCTTGTATGAAACGCCGGAGTCCCCTGCGTTGGCCGTATCGATTGACGCGATTGTGTATTGGAAGAGTGTGTTATTGGTCGTAACAGTGTCGCCGAGCCCCAGAAGAAGAGGATCGCAGAGCGTGCCAGGTTTTGCCAGGGCCACTGACGGGATGAATCGATCGTACCAGTGGTTGTCGGTAACATTGAAGTTTGAATTGAAGCTAGGAATGGTATCGTATCCCTCGAGTGCCACTTCAGCAGGAATCAGTTAGAAGGAGGGAATAGACGGTGGCCATAGACTGACCATTGATTACTGTCAGAACTACGAGGGCCACGGCAGCACCTCCAAAGGCGAATGGGGCGAATAGGGGCCATGGATACGTCCGGGTAATGGGGTACTCGAGATTAGGCAACGGGAAGACCATACGGCGTGTGGTAAGAGGGAAACGTCGCGTCGCGTCACGGTCACAAATGAGTCACACTGACTCAGGGGAATCTCGCTGTAACTATGGCGGTGAGTACATTGCATTTATACTACTTGTGAGCGCTGCTGCGACTAATATATATTGCTTCCATCTTCCATCTGACTTGCACTGGTCCAACGATGCGCCCAACCCATACACTTTGGTTCTGCCATCATCGATGCATCTTCGCCGTTAGCACGCCCCGAAGATGAATTGGAACCTGTCGAGATTCAAACAGGTCGCCATCAACTCTCCAAGTTGCAGTCACGACGCAGTCCCGGGTAACAGTCTGCTGCCATTGGATTTGGAGGCGGATGTCTACTAAAGCCGCACACAATCAACTGTCTTTCACTGCGTTCAGGCGGCTCCGCGGCAGACCCTGTCGGAGCCAAGTCGCCAAACGACGGAGGTGTGCCGAGACGTTGCCGAGGTTCCTCGGCACGGTCGGCCACCATCACTCGGCACAGCTCCGTCGTACAGGGACATGGCTCGGCAGGGCCCTTTTACCTGTGCCGCCGAGCCGTCTGAATGCAGTGTTTCTTTGGTGTTTACCCTCGGTCCCTAGTTTCTAAATGAAACCCATCACTAGATAAATCGCAATCTAATTGAACCTGATCCAGAGATTCTCCGGGATCATGTTCTGGCATAGTTTTGCTCCATTCTCGCTTGGTATGTGCTCGGAAAACCACCCGAACTTGACCATGAGAAACATGTTGACGTCTTCACACCAAACGTAGTCTCAAGACACGACTCAAACACAGATAAAATCTCGGGCACCGACGGCTACTCATTGTAGACATAATCCTGAGTGCTGACACCAAGAGAACTGAAGAAGTTACTTATATGAATGTGCGGAGATATACATGTCGGCCAAGACCAACCGAGAAAAGTTCAGATTGGCTTTATCTTCCAGATGCTGGATCTAGCCCAATGTCTCATGATCAAGCTGTCATCTACAGAACTAGGATAATTCCTTCTCGAATCCGGCCCTAGTTCCTGACTGTCTTCAGTTGATATCCCCACTATAACATGTTTTCCCTAGGACCCGAGAAAATCCATATAAACAGTTCAGTGGAACTCTCCGCAGTTGGTGCCAAATCGTGGGCTCGGTATTTTATCATGCAACGTGAAGATTTCTATTCCAATGCTCAGATCTGGTTCTAACACAGACTTCAATTATGGCCATAGGAGTTACTCGATTTATTGAATAAGCTGACGGACGGACACCCGCTGACACAAACTACCTCGAAAAAAGAGGCATGACTTATCGTGGCAAAAAATCAGACATCTCTGGAACCTTGGCTCTCGACTGTTCTCAAAACTCACCAGTCCCAACAATACGAAGGAATGAGACAAAACGTTAGTGCTGTTTGCACATGTACTGTCACATCCCAATCACGTGAATTGCCCCGCCCCATCCCGCCATCAAGCGCCATCAGTCCAAATCTGATACCGGCTATTTTTGTCCTTTTGTCTTGGCTTTGACCTCGTCGCTTTGGCCCTTGCTTTGATGTTTGCTGAGGCCCTATATAAGACTCTCGGGTTGTGTCAACACGACATCACGCCCACCCACCAACACCATGTTGCCACCAGCCGCTTCCGTCGAAGATACAGCTGTCCGAGCCGCCGCGCTCGCTACCGAGATGGCAGAGGCTCTGGGGCTCACAACCTCGCAAGCCTTCCGGCGTCTTCCTTCCAAGCAACATGCGATCCTTATCAACCAGGTTGGCATATCCCCTCAATCTCCTCCCGATATCTAACGCGCGAACCTTGCAAAAGCTAACAGCGACCGCAGCTGCGCATGAGGACGTCTGGCCCATCGTCATCGTGCGTACTCCACTACACCGGCCCATCCCCTGCCTCATGCCACCTTATACTGTACATAAAGTCGAACTTCTGCGCCCGCTTCCTCCCGTCGCTGGTCGCTGCGTACAAAACTGTCCCGGGCACGCGCGGCGTCTACTGGCTTGCGCTCCTCGGTGCCGCCCCCAATCAATATTTCGCAAAGTTCATGCGCGGGGGGCTGGCCCCTGATCTATACGTGTTCTACGTCAATCATCTGCTCGAAAACACCTTCTGGAAGCGAGGGGTACGTTCAATGCCTCGGAAATCTTCCGATACGGACACTCACGCTCATACACTGATACAGGGCCACGACAGCGTCCGCGAGTCATTCAGACTCCTCCGCTACCTCATGATATGTGAGTCCCACGTTCGCTCAGTTCCCGCTTGGACATCAGCAGCGCTTTACATACCCGACTCACTCCTCCTGTTAGACGCAAGCCTATATCCTCGCGCCGTCGACGCACTGCCAGAGAAAACCGAGTAGCCATTGGGGCTGTGGATTTGTGAGAGCGGGGTCCGATCCGGGGAAGCCCTTAACATCATCCTCAAGCGCGCGAAGAGATCCAAAAGGGGCGACACGCTGAGATCCAGAGACTACGAGATTGAGTGCCACCGCGACGTCGAGCAGTGGGCCTATGGGTGCGCTCTTCCAATCCCCCTCCCCGCGATTATGCTTCTATGAACTAACTCTTGAATTCTCCTCGCAGGCTCATGCAGCTGCTAACGGGGAGGATGAACACGGCGCAGTTCCTGCACGACCAGCACACAGTCGTACCATGGGTGACCTGCAACGCGGCAGAGGAGCATTGCGAATCTGACCACGGACATCCGCTCAAGGAGCGGGGCCGGCGCGAGTGCGTGAGGTGCCAGACGGTGGCGTATTGTAGCAAGGAGCACCAGCGGGTGGATTGGCCGCGTGAGTCGTTTCTTCCTGACTAGTCGCATATTGATTCACCTCTGTCGCAGAACACAAATTGTATTGCTTCGAGACGAACTACTAAACTCTCTCGTTGTCGGATGAGGAATGCCTCAAGCTTCCCATTCTAAATCTTCACAGTCGTTGCTATATTGCACATTTATTACAACTACGGCTGGTACACTAGCTAGGCACCGAGAATTCCACTCAGTAGCCTCATATTTTGTCATATGTGGCTGAGATAAACACGCCTTGGATGTGTTGGCAGCATTCCTGAGGAGAACAATTAGGGGGCAAAAAAAACATTTTTGTCATTGAACGTTGAACGTTGAACAGTTACCCGAGGTATCTTGAAGTCTGTAGCAAACCTCCTTAAAAACTGTCAGAGGTCAAGGGAACTTTAAACGGAGCCACTGCCCCCATAATAATCAATCCAATTTTTAAGCTAAAAAAATGTACCGCCGGTTTGCCACCGATTGTCTTCCATCAATACGGAAATATATTCACAGGATGTGTATTTTTTGCACAGATTTACGCGTCAAGTGTTGTTCAATAAAAGGACATATCCAATTACAATGTTGAGAAAGGAATGCCACTGGGCAGCACCTTCGTGTGTGATCCAGGTTTGAAACCGAAAAATCAACGATCAAGCCGATTTTCGGGCCGCTCGGCAGACAGGTCCGGCTGCCGTGGGTTTCGTCGCCAGAGCGGCAACATTTCAAGCAGAACTATTACGACTGGACCCACTAGAAGAAGCCTAATAAGCTTCACAGTTTGATTCCGGATATTCCAATAGAGCTGGGCTCATGATGATTCCAAACCCCGCTGACGGCATGATTGCCGGGATCGGACGTCATAAGAATTATCACCAGTCCTGTGCGGGAAGAAGTAAGGCAAAGGTAGATTTGCTCAATAGGCATGGCATGTGCGTTGTTTCTTGAAATAATTACAGTGGTGTGAATTTGGTTTCTAGGGGTTGTCAAGGGTGTATATTTTTCTGCGCGATCACGGAGGTCGTGAAAAGATCGGTGAACTGGCTGCCGGCGGCGAATTTTTGCTAAGAATACAACAGGGTGGGCTACTCAACAACTTCAACCAGTGTACCAGATAAATATAGCACACTATTGAAGCCCACAGTATTGCCACGCGCTCAGGCTCGCCGGTTTCCAGGACAGTATACCGATGTACACACGCTATTTACACCATCGCCTCTGTCCTCATAGCCGAGCTTGCGGTTGCAGACATTGTCCGCAGGTACCGTGGTAGAACTACAGAACATAAAGAGATAAATTAGTACGTCAGCCCGGTTAGCCACTTCAACCTACTGTCAAAACGTCGGTCTCCAGACAGTTCCATTCGCCGCCTTATCACCCTGCTGGTGAGCCCGTGAGCCCGTGTAGTCAGGGTTCGGTCTCAGTGTTGCACCGAGAAAAGAACTGTGTGTCGATGGAAACGAGAGCGAGACAGAGGCGCCCCAACCGGCGTGATTCTGGAATTTGGGCTTTACAGTGAACCGACCTTCTACGGAGTAGCTGTGCAGCTAGAAACAATCTAAGGTATCAAACGTTATTACTTACAAAAGACCCGTTTCGAAAATCTATATTAACATCGATACAAGTATATACTTCCAAAATTTTATGATACAATCCTGACCCAAATATCTCGGGACTTAACTCAATGATATCGATGCGGGCATGAAAGCCAGAGGATTCGTGACTTGTCCGCTCTTCTCGCCTTCCGTTACCCGCCGAAATCTAACCGATGTCGTGGGGCAGCGGCGATTCCGTAAATGATAAATCAGGGCGCGAACCACCCGAACCGACGTCAACGTGATTCAATCGGTGTCCGGCAGTATTTTTCCACGAGGACGAGGGGACGAGAGTGTGTCCATGTCGATGTCCTCGTTCCGCCGATTCTACACGGAAGAATTAATTAGCCATTTGGAGACTGAAACCATAGATGAGCAAGTGGCGGCCTACATAATCGTGTGTTATGGCTTGGCCAGGTTCATCGGGCGAGGTTTGGTAGTCGACGTGAAAGACGACGTTCGTGACGGTGCTCCCGCGCGGATTGGATATCGTCTGGGTGGGCGGTGGTGTGGGGATGCCGACGAGGAAGTTGGTTAAAATGGTCACGGCGTAGACGCGCCCCTGGCAAAAGAAGAACAAGGCGTATGCTGCATGGCGAATGAGGATCGGGTACGCAGCAGGGTCGCTGTAAGCATACCTGGATTCCCTCCGATGAGCAATATCATTGTAAGCGAAGTGGTGGAAGCCACCGCGACCCCCGATGTAAAGCTCATAACCATGAGTCGATGGAGGAGACTGTCGTTACGGTTAGACGGGGTTTTGAGCGGAGGAAATACGGCTGTTACGTGCGCGTCGACACTCGAACCGCAGACGTTGACTCCATTCGTATGAATGTGTGCAGCAGAGCTGCCGCAATCAGAATGTCCGTCACTGCACATGAAATTGCACCGAGCCTGCAATGCCAAGTCATATAACAGGATTTTTGCCAAAGATATGAACCACGTACTTGCTGGTCAGAAACGCAGGACCCAGGGGGCTCTGCTGCTGTATAGTCAGAATCCCCGATGCATACGATGCGGAGAGCTAGGGTTGCGGGGGTGTTGGTTAACTATAGCTAGAACGAAGCAACACGAAGAATGCCCACGTGAAGCGCTATGCAGCATACAAGAAATACACTGATTAGTCGCTGTTTTGTGCTGGTGGAGGATTAGCTTAGGATAACGTGCGTTTCAAAGCATACGCACAGGGTGAAGAACAGGTAGCACAAAAACATCTGTTCCAACGAGGCCGTCGCGTATGTCATAAAAAGAATCACGGTCACGGTCCGCAAGGTCGCTATTGGCAAGAAGTGGTTCGGCTCGCAGGCGAACACCAAAACGACCAAGTAAGTCTGGGCGCAGACCGCAAAGGTGCAAACGGTGTCGAATGCAAAAATTGCGCTGACCCCGACCTGGTGGAGCAGTGGCCGGGGTTTCTGGAAGTACTGCACCAGAAGGACGATCTCCAGACTGAACAGCATGCAGTTGATCCACGACGCTGCCAGGAGGTCGCTAGAAACTGCTGGTAAGCCACTAGAGAGACCTCGGGGGGTGTTGACACGCACGCATCGGCCACGACCACAGACGTCATGACTTGGCGTCACTTGGATTCGCCGCTAGAATCCGCAGGAGATGAACGTGCCAGCCACACTTACGGCGGGTTCGGAGAGGAGGGTGGTGGGAGGAGGCACAAGACAGAGGTCGGTAGCAGTGGAACGAGTGACCGCATTGGACGGTAGCCGAAAAAAAGATGGCGACTGATGGTTGAACAACCGCATCAGACCAACAATCTGGGGGCTTTCGTTATTGCCAAATGGATATGAGCGGCGACAGACGTTGGCGTACTTCGAAGGCATAACGTAAGACGACAGACGAGGACTTGAGGACTTCAAGAGGAAAATACATAGGGGTAGGGCACAGAACTCCCGGCATTCCTCAGCGGGACCTACCTACACCACCGATTTGCGGGGAGCTCAAAATGACGTCCCGGATCTGATCTTATATGATCTAGCCACTGATCTCCCAGGATAATCGGCCGACACTCCTTGAACAGCCGAATCTATATAGCTGGACAGTCGCCCGACACCCCGCCTCGACACATCCTTTCTGCAACCTCCGTAGGATGTCATGGACTGATATGCGACTGATATGCCAGGTACATGCTGACGACCTATTACTGAGACCTCCCAGTTGTCTTGCTGATGACGCAAAAAAATTTAAATTAAATTAAAATATCAATTGTCATTTTTTTCACGCTACATACACAACACAATTACTACAGAGAGAAAAAGAGGAGGCAGAAGGGTGTGGATACACGGGCACGACATATTGCCTAACAATGGAACGATGACAAGGGGGGTGGAAGGGGGTGGATAACGGGGTGATGGATATCATGAGTAGTGGCGGCATGCAGATCCGACGGCGCGGTCTTCGGATCGGAAAGTATTGGAAAGTAAGGGCGAGACGAGGAAGGCGAGCGGCGATGCTCATGTAGGCGACGGCGATGCGTGACGGGAGAGCTCAGATAAAAATGCCTGGAGAGGTTGCAAGAGGCTTGAAGGGCTTGGGCAGGGTGTTGAGGGTGTTGAGGCCTTGGATAGCTTTGAGGGCATTGATATGACGGGAGGACGAGAGGCAGAACAGAGGTGAGAGTGGGAAGAGAAGAACATGGCGCCACTTTTCTGAGAAAATTTGGTCTTGTTTTGACAGGAGCGGAGTTTGAATCACTTGTCGTTTTTCGGAAATCTCGCAAGTCGCCCGAATCTCATTTTCTCAAATTTAAGCACTTTCATGAAGCATCCGATAGAAATATGCACTGTCAGAGTTCTCCGACAGTGGGGACGACAGGGGACGGTGCCTGTAGATTATTTGCAGAATTACATAAGGTCGGGCAAAATAGCTGGAGGATGTCCAGGATCGGACCTCCCAGAACATCCACAACGGCTCCCGGGACTGTCCAACACGATGTTCTGGCGATGTCTCTGAACCGAGCTCCGTGGAACATTCACAGCCCGACCTCCAAGCGCGGTCAACCGTCAGATCTCTAAATCACATCAAACCAAATTGGTGGTGTACCTACCTACCTCTCGCTTCCCGGCCGATCCGATTTACTCTACTTCTTGTCTTGATATTCTGCTTAATCTCTGACAGAGAGTAGTGGAGAAGACCAGGCTGAACACTCTCTACATGATCTCAAGTCTTTGAAAAATTTAGAATCTACGGACCTCATCCAATTCATACTGAATCGGGGACTCGGAGCTGGGTTATTTGTCCGTGCTTGGAGGTTTTTGGGACGCGTCAGCGTCACGTGGTCTAGTCGCCTGCCTCTTCGTGACATTGTTCGATGTCAATGGACCCAATCTCAGTCGATGTCAATGGACCCAATTTGAATCTGGATTCCTTCTGATCAGTACATTTCGTGAGGCAAAGATGCAAAGTTTATTTCCTGGAAGGTCAATTTGAAGGTATGAAGTCGTGTACTCGAAGACTTGAATCGCATCTGGTTGTAAGTAAGTTAAAGTAACTCCCTTTTCGCTTCTGTGTTATTCAATTTATTGGTCGGGCTCTACCATTGGGCACGGGGTAAAACTCGTGGAGTCTGTGACTGGAATTTGATTGGTGCATGGAGGCCCAGGGGCGAAGGTGTATTCTACTCGGCCGGAAGTAGCTTGCTTGTACACCGGGATAATACCTGAAACCGGTGTTCGTTATTCGTACCATGCCATGTATGCTACCTACTACCTACCTACCTTGAGTCAGGGGTTTACTTTTAAAGATTGACCCGACGGCTTCGACGGCCACGTCGGATCACATCGGACCTCGCTTCTTGCCACTCCTACTTATTTTGCTCCTGCTTCTCACGCTGATATCATTCTCTCCCCTCATCTTCGAGTTAACGTGCTTGCTGTCCGTGGTTTTCCAGTGACTAATTGGCGACCAACCCTTTGGCGGTCCTCACGTAAGTGGCAGTCTTCCGAGTCTTGCCGCAGTAGAATAATGCAAAACTTGGCAACAACTTGAATGCGAGGTCCGGACTGGGCGGTTTCTCCTCGATTTTCATGCGTCCTATCTGGAGTCACGGACAAGCCGGTATTCGTGGTTTAACCTGGACTTTCCCTCTCGCTGCCAACGCCACGACCTTATCGTTAGTCTGGACGCCGCGTGCCTCTCGTTTCGCCGACTCCTCGTCGCCAAGTTGAATGCGAGGATCTGCCTCGATCTTCCCCGCATTAAATCCCGCAGGCAATGATCGCTGTCGCCACCAAGTTCTTCCTTCTTTGAATCTGTATCCGTGACTCTGACAACCAAGATTTCCGCGTGGCGCCCACAGGCCAGCAGTTGAGCTACTGATAGTTGGTATCCAGTCACTTCGGGAGAAGATAGATGCAGTGTTACCCAAAATTCGGAATCAAGAGAGAAAATACTGGAGAAAATAATCAAGCGTCGAAGGATCCCAAAAGATTCCCCATGCTCTCTCTTGAACAGAAGTTTCTAGCAGGGAAAAATTGGCCGAGGGCGCAGAATGAAGCGTATAACTGCCACTTCGTTCGCCGTGCTTCACACAGCTGTGGGGACGTCTATTCCGGTACTACTCTAGTGACTTGAGCGTGACATCGGGTAAGTGCCGCAAGTTGGTGGCATGGTGGCAGCACTGGCCGCATCTTCACCGTGCCCCTCTTAAACTGCCACCGTGGAATTGGTGGATCTACTCTTTCGATTTTCACCCCCATGGCCGGTGTGCAGGCACATACAGCGCGGCTCATCGCCCTGTTCGTTGGTTGCGTTCTCTACGGTATGTGGGTCTAGTTATAGTGATACGCTCGCGTTGATTTTGAGTCTCACTCACAGGGATCCTCCTCACAACCTTCGTTCCTTGCATACGCTCTTTGCTTTTCTCTGCGACTGAGAAGTTTCAATTTAAACCCCGCCGCGACATCAAGTTCCCCATCCTCGTGGCCAGCATCCTGATGTTCCTGGTCTCGAGTTTCAGCGCTGTGCTTTCCATGCAAGATGTCATCGATGCCTTCATCGACTACGACGGCCCTGGAGGCGCGCTCGAATTCTACCACGATGTTAACTATGGATGGAAACACTGGATGCCAGCCATAGAGGATACTGTTCAGGTTATTCTCGGCGACGCCTTGCTGGTAAGTCGGATAATCATCTGAAGTCCTCGGCACTTCAACTATGCATGCCCCAGATCTACCGCTGCTACATTCTCCACGATCGAAGCCTCCGCGCTATCGCGCTCCCAGCTGTCAGCTGGATGGGCCTCTGCGGTGTGTTCCGAAAATCATGGAACATGCGTTGGAGCTTATGGACATGCTCCAGTGGCTTCAATCATTAGCTCATACCGCGAGGCAATGCTGACCGGGACACAGCGGCTAGATAGTCCCAGTGTGCGCCCGTTTCTCTCGGCGACCCTCCTGTTAACCTTCATAACGAGCATAATCACAACCTGTAAGTATTCAACTCTCTAGGTCAAACCTCCGGCAGATGAATGATGCGTTGCTCTTAGGCCTTATCGTCCGCCGCCTATTCATGGTCGAACAGCGAAAGGATCTCCGAGGTTCAATCGAGCCCCATTTTCTCAGTCGTGTGGCAACAATATTCTTCGAGTCGGGGATGATCTACTCACTCTCTGTCGTTGCTTCGCTGGGGGTCTACCTGACGGGTAGCAACCTCCAATATGTTGCGACCCTTGCGGTACGTCACCTCATTTTGGTGGTCTTCTAGCCGTAAAGGTCTCAGATGCACAATCCAGATGATACATATTATTGTACGTGAAGTTTAGGTATGCCTCTGGATTTGAATCTCAAAGCATGCTTCGTCCACAGCCGATAACTTGCAATGTTCTGCTCATTCGTGTGGGAGCGATTGGGCGCACTCAAAAGCCTTCTATTCACTCAAGCTCGGAGACAGTGCCAATCGAATCGAAGTATAGTGCCAAAGCGGAGGATGCCGTTTAGTCCCGGCGTAGAATGAATTACTGTTGATATTTTGACAACTGAACTGTTTGTATCTTACTTTAAATTATCCAGGCCGCGACCGCCAGAGGTTAACTTTGTTAATTGTCTGGTGGTCTTATCGTACCACCAAAAAAAAAAAAAAACAGGCCTATGTTGCAAGCACGATTTCGGTCTGAACATGAGGAAGAGAAAGAACAGAGTACATTACAGGTTTTGATAAGTAGTTTCGCGCCTGGTGCTGTTACTAGTTTAAATCGCCTTCCAATAACGCTCCCAGCCACACTTCGAAGGATCGAACTGCCTTGAAAATTTACTGATACCAGAACGACTACAAATGATTGACGGATTTGAGTTTTGACCCGCGTTGTTATCCCGGTCCCAGCCAAAAATCAGAAGTGGCTTGTGCTCCCAACACGTCGTAGGAGCCGCAAGTGGCATATCGTATATGTTAGATACATTACATTGAATTCCCCGAAGGTCCTCACGACATCGATTCTCATGGACGGTCTATATTTTGGTAATACCCGTGACCGACGCGACTAACAATGGACTCAACTGACACTTTGCTTGCAAGCCAGGGGGCTTGTGGAGTCAAATCGATAGCTGATGCTAGGGGGGGAAGGCAAGGTAGCTGGACATCGTAGGATGAGCGTTGTAGATTAGATTGCATGAATCTAATCTACACGACACTGCCACCTGTCATTGATCGCACATCCTCGCACTCTAGCCTTTTTCTGAGCTCATCTCAAGCACTTCCACGCATCTTCTTGCCTCACCCACCTTTCCTTCTGGTTTCTCGCTCACACTCGGGTTGCCGCGGGTCTCGTTTCTCCCTGGCCCCCGGTGGCCTTTGCGAGTCGCTAGCGCTGTGCTGGAAATTAAATAGCAGTTATTAACTTTTGCTAGAAATTGCGGAGTCCTAGGTCCATAGCTAGCACATGTTATTAACAGATATATAGCATTGATGCTATTATCGGCTATTTACTGCTATAAATCGTTAAATAGCATGTTACATATGCTAAGAATGCTAAAAATCAGTCATCCACGTCCCACTCCTCGTTTTCAGCCTCCGCCGCTGTCACCTGAGAAGGCTCCTCAGCCACATCATCATCCTTCTTCCCGGGCGAGATGAGTCCCGAGAGAGCCTGAAATTGTGAGATCGCGGCGAAAATTTGATTTTCTCACGTCCATAATCTCAAGTCTGATCCGAGCCAATTTTTGCTTATTTCACGTCGTAACTATTGTATACCGTTCAGACAGCCTCTGAGACGTCTCTAGTGGTCCTTTGGTAATTTATAGCAATAAATAGCAGGCCTTCCTGGAGGTCTCCAGCTAGAAATGTTATTAACATGTTATTAGCATGCTATTTATTGTATGTTATTAACATGTGAGTTTCCAGCACAGCACTATTTGCGACAGATTCGGTTGTGTCCGGCATCAGCATCCCGTCTCCCTCCGACCCGGACTTCCCCGTTACATCGTGAAATCCCCGCCGAACCCCCACCACCACACAAGGCCTCCCTCCTCCTCTTTGTCATATCGGCTCACGCAGCATGCCCACGGTGCAAAGCACCGTTTTCACCCCTCCTCTCCATCTCGCGAGGCCGCAACACGATCGACCGCCTACCTTGCTCGTCAGTCCTGCTGATAATGCAATGCTATCCTTGTCGCCTTTCGTCTCGTGCCAAAAATCCGATCGCGCTTCTGTAAGATCTCCATGCTACTCGGATGGACGGCCACGGTCGACGGTCCAGAAGATTTCACAAATCAGCTCCAGTGCTATGGCCTCTTCTCGAATCTGGCCTGCAAAGGCACTGTACGGTTCCGCTCTAGGTTCACTCGGGCGTGAACTGTAACCCGTAGTGCCCCTGAAATCAACCAGTTTTCTGATGATCTTATGCCATCTTCCTGTTCGAGATGGTACGGGCGCTCTTTTCCGCTTCTTTACACACTCGTGCGTCCCTGATATCAACGGAATATAGCACGATCAGAAAATATATTTATCCCGAGTTCAATCTCGTTCGCTAGTCCTCGGTCGAGACCTCTATTGTTGTTTCGAATCTCGGGTTGCAATCAAGAGGCTACAAGGCATGTAAGAGTCCTCCCATACAATCTAGCGCTTTGTATGAGATCCATTCCGACATGAATGGCGCAAGATGAACCCAAAGGGTCTTATGGATTTCTATAAAGGAGCGCTCCTTATCCCGTATTCCTTAATCTAGTCGACTGTATCGGCTTCTCCCTCGATTCCTTCAGTGTATCTATCTGCGCTCACACATCCTATCCACTCTCACAAATTCCACTAGGTTAACCATGCGATTCTCTATCATCGCCTCCGGTGCTGCGGCATTCGTCTGGCTCCTATTCGACACCACGCTCGCCGTCCACGTCACGAGCACCAACACCGTTCTAATTCCAGGAGGGTATCGCGCGAACGCCAATCTGCACCGGGTCTCCAGCGGCAGCCGTATTGCCCACGTCGGGAGCGAAATCCACGTCTTCGACCCGAACGGCACAGTCGTGAACGTCGTAACCCCAAGCCCAGCGACCAAGACCAGCGCTGCAGTCACGCCAGAGGAGACGGGATGGGTGACCTACGCTAACTGGCTCAACACCGGAACCCCGATCGGCTCGTTTGGCACCACTTGGACCGTGCCTCCCGTTCCCGCCACCTGGCACGGCCAAACTCTATTCCTCTTCAATTCTATTGAGCCTTCGACCTTTGACGCCATTATGCAGCCCGTGTTGCAAGTGAGTGGCCTCTTTATTTTTTCACCGCCAACTATAACACACCAATCTGTTTAGTACGGTGGTTCCGCGGCCGGTGGTGGAGAATTCTGGGCGGTCGCGACATGGTATCTCTACGGTTAGTCTCTCAAAACAGTCACAACAATTATAATTCTCACTCCGTTCCACCTCATGATAGGCGACAACACATTCTTCACGACGCCCATCGCCGTTAACCCGGGACAGGTGCTCAACGGCGGGATCCAGCTCGTTGGGACGTACAACTACCTCGCGCAATTCACCAACGTCCCGGGCACGGCCATCGAAGTCGACGGCGGCGAGCAGCTCACCTGGGCGACCGAGACCCTAGAATCGTACGGCGTGACGGAGACTAGCGATTATCCCTCGGGCAGCACCGTGTTCTCGGACGTCACCATCATCCTTGTGAACGGGGATATTGCTCCTGTGTCATGGAGCACGGTGAACGATCCTGGAGATGGGCTCTCGACGACGGTAAACGCGAACGGTGGGAGCAATGCGGTCATTACCATTCAATATTAGGGCGCTCCTGAGGTGCTTTGATCTATGTACTCACTTACTTTTCTTTCTTTCGCGGTATGGAAATGTAATTCATTTTCTGGCGGCGGGAGAACAACTCATTTCAGCTCTTTTGAGTCGTGCAGACACTGGGTCTGTAGATTTTGACTTACCTCAAACTTTCGATTGCCGAAATGTCAGTCATCGATCATTGGATGGAGAAACATTGTTCTTTTGTAACCTAATGGTGATACGCTGCCGACGAATACAAGATCAAGAAAGAGGTTGACATTGAGACTCTACAGCTAGGACGTAGCGGGTTTCGCATCGCATCTGAGGCAAGATCCAAGAAGCATATTACTCTTTGTTCCTTGCTCACCGAGATACCACGATGTCTGTGCGAGTCCGCGATGTACAAAAAAGAAGGACTTGGCTGAAGTTCAGATTCAATCAGGACCGGTAGCAAGACGAGCAACAGCATGAACGCATAGCCCCTCTCGTCGTACGTCGAGTCCTTTGTAATATCTGTATCGATGGAAGTTGAGATTAGAACGGCGCACGTTGTTCGGTGGAAGAGCTGGTCCCGTACTTCAAGTCGCCCAGAAGATACGCATTATTGAGCCATCGCCCGATCTTGGTTCCGTCCGGTGCAAACGCAGAGGCCAAGCCTCGCGTTGGATCGGGTCCACAACTATCAACCATCTCACGAGTTACCGTCAACAGAGGGGAGTTTTTGACGAGACATCTGAAGGTTGAACGGATCATTCTTTCGAAATAACCACAAAGTATATGCCGGATTGCAACCCACTCTTTCACGACTCCTTGGAATACATCCCCCACGGTAACGCCTCGCGGGTTAGTGATCTTAGCCTGCTCGAGAGATGCGAGGTGTCACAATTAAACAAAGCTAGTTTCATGGCCGACGTACACAGAATGGCCCGCGCATTCCTGTAGTGTCCATACTTCCTTTAGCCTTGACGAAGATCTGCGTGACGGTGGGGCGCGTAGCGAAGTCCAGTCTGATACCGAGTTCAATGAGCGGGTATCTTTTTGCAGAGCTTGGATCGGCACAGTGGATGACGGCGGTTTCGATCTCATTTCCCATCGTGTAAGCGTATCACGTCCAGCACGGTATTTACCGGACGCAGTGGCTGCTTACACTCCATTGAAGAGGGATATAAAAAAAGGGAGGATGGCGGAAGATGAGAGAGAAATGCTCACGGCGTTACGGTCGAGGGTTCTATTACGTGGCACCCCAACACTTGCACGGACTGCCCGATACGCGAAAAACTGCCGTTGAAGAGCTGCCAATTTATTGCACTAGAGCACATCGTTCGCGGTACTTTACTCTCCCCAATTTTTGGGGGGAAGGACGGCATTACATTGTGCATTGTATTGACGAGGACATGTATTTTCGAGTCAATAGATAGGATGCGCACGAGCCGCATGCGGCTTTTGGCTCTCGTGCGGATTTCGTGTTTATTTTAAGTTAAACACCATCATTACATCTCCAAACTTCTATTCGACGCCTGAAACACTTAAATCTTCAGTACTGTGGAATTCATCTGCGAGGAGAGCTCGGGAAACACGTTTTATTCACGGCATTTTGCTCAGCTCCTCCAATACACCGTTGGTGCTCTATATGGACAGCATCAATATACCACAGTCTACTATACACTTGGTTTACATGTATTCTAGTCAGACATATGTTGTTGATGCCTCTAATCTTGTTTTTAGGTGCGGCTTTCCGCAATGTCCAAAAGCCGCATGAAGCCGCATGGCGGCTTTTGCGCATCCTGTTTAATATACCATGGTCTACTATACACTTGGTTTACATGTATTCTAGTCAGATATATGTTGTCGATGCTTCTGATTTTATGTTTTGGGTGCGGCTTTGGGCAATGTCCAAAAGCCGCATGAAGCCGCATGCGGCCCATGCGGCTTTTGCGCATCCTGTCTAATAATGTGGATCAATTTTTACTATTTTGTTCTTTCCTTCTGGCTCAAAAATGCGACACACCTTGGAACGGCTTGGTACTGACACCGAGCCTTCGAACGGCTTCTGAGTGCCTCGAAGCCCCTCCCCACGGCTTCGAACCACTCCGAAGCCGTTCCAAGGTCACATGCTGCTACATGCCGTTGCAAGCCGAATGGCTTTTTTTCCGACAGTCAACTGGATGGCGAATTGCCATTAGTCGGGGCAGACGTTTTAGATCAGTGCATTCTGCTTCGCGGTGCAGGAAAAATCACAAGATTCAGACGCGACGCGTCTCTTTGTCTGTGCTTGGTTCGGCATAGATTATGATCCGAGTGATGGCCCACATGGATGTGCGCACGTTGGTTTCAAACCACACATCCGTCCAACATCCGTCAGTCTGTTGCCAGCTGGCCGGGATTCTTATAGCTCAATCTAACAATGGCCACTTCTTGCTCCTCACGACCATGCATTCCACTGTCTCTAAGCTTTTCTGGCACCTCTTGACGCTTCTTCAAATCTCCAGCGCTTTCCGACTTCCCCAGACGCTGGAAACTTCAAGAGCGACGCTGGCAGAGCCCGCTGCATCAACAGCAGTATCTGTAGTACTTGACGGTGTTACCTACGTCAACCAGGTGCGGTGCTTCGCTGGCTGCTCTACCAATAAAGCCTGAGCATTCCGGCACAGGGATTGGTCGCATTCGGGCGCATACCGTCCAACTTCACGGAATCCACAGGGGACACACTAGGTGGCATCGGGAGCGCCATCGCCATTAAGTTTGGGACTTGGGTGGAGAATGCCAATGGGGCCTACACCGGGACGCTTGTTGTGCAGCCCGACCGCGGGTATAACGTGTGCGTGCACCTATGCTTCGGAGATCGCCCCTCATACATCCGAAATTTGCACAGAATAACGACCATAGACTATCAAGCGCGGCGGCATGAGCTGAAGTTCGTGTTGACGCCGTACTCGGCTGCAGCTGCGCTCACGTTCGCGGAGGCGGCACAGACGTTGCAGCTGACATATGTGAACACGACGTTGGAGGTGGAGCGGAATAACACCAAGACGAGCGGGTTGGATCCGGCGGCGATCCGTGCGGCGATGCCTGGGGCGGGGACGAACCCGCTCGCGGACCCTCAGATGCCCATTGCGAGCACGGCGGAGCCGCACCTCGTCGTCGACGCCGAGGGGTTAATTGCGAACGCGGACGGAACGTGGGTCTTCATTTTTTTGGATTTCAATCCGGTTGCTGAATGAGAGGCTGAACTTCCAGGTACTGGACAAGCGAGGAGTACGGGCCGTACATCTACCTCTTCTCGGGCGACGGGTACCTGATCCAGACGATCCAGCCCCCCGCTGCAATCCTCCCGTTCGACTCCAAGGGTAATCTCAACTTCACGGCGAATGTTGACCCCGCGACGGGGCGCGCCGCCAATCAAGGTCTTTCTTTCCTTGTCCCTCCTCCATCCTGTATTCATCCCTTCGACGCATCTAGGCTTCGAAGGCCTAACCCTCGACGTCACAACACACACTCTGTACGCCATGCTCCAATCCGCCACCGTCCAAGATGGGGAGCTGCAGTACACGCGCCTGCTCGCATACAACGTCTCGCGACCTTCGGTTGCTGTGCCACTTATTGGGGAGTGGATCGTCCCGCTGCCGGTGTCGAGCAAGGGCAAGGTCGAGGCCAGCAGCGAAATCCACTTCGTCGCGCCGCATACGTTCTTGTGCCTTGCGCGCGATGGGAATGGGCATGGGGGGAGCGGGGATGATATCAAGTATAAGTGCGTCCTTGTTTCTTATTCTTTTCCTTTCTGTTCTTCCGTAGTCTCCGTTCCGCTTTTGAGTGTTTTACTGACATAGGGAATAGACACGCAGACCTGTTCAGCATCGTCAACGCCACCGACATCCACGGCACTGCATTCGACTCGCCCGCGACGCCCGCAGCGCCGAAGGGCAAGCTCAGCTCGAAGATCGTTCCCGCGACGTACGTGAGCTTCGTGGACTACGCGGATCCGGTGCAGCTTGCACGGTTTGGGTTGCACAATGGTGATTTCTTGCTCTTTCTCACATAATCTCTTGGAACTCTCCCTCCCTCTGCCGTCGTGCCCTGCTGATGTCCTACGTTATGCCACAGGCGACCCAGACGATAACACCCTCCTCGACGCCAAGTGGGAGAGCCTTGCGCTTGCGCCCGTGGGCCCGAGCGCGCCAAATGACTTTTTCCTGTTCACTGCCGTGCGTTGTAACACTCCCTATGCCCGCTAGTGCTAATACACCCCCAGAGCGACAACGACTTCCTCAGCACGCAAGGCGTATCCCTCGGTGTGCCCTACAACGCAGGCGAGGACGTCGATAACCAGTTCCTTGTGTTCCGCGTTACGCTACCTGGCGCAGCGGTGGGAGTGAGCGCGGCGCTCGGGTTGTGAGGTTCGATTGGGTGGACGTTTCACTATGATCGGGGATTGTATCACCTCTATACGCAAGTTGTTCCTTTAGATGCGGCCTAAGACGCGAAACTATTAAAAACCAAGAAGAAGGAGATTAGGGGAACTTAAAATCATTCGAGGTATTGTAGAATTATTAATAATTATAGATCGATGGGATTTCTCATGTAATTGTAAACTTCGTCAACTGAAGCTGCCTCAAAGCCCTGCACTTGTGTGCCCTGCGTGCAAGAGTGATCAACTGTATTAAAACGACACGACAAGACACGCGTGGAAAAAACATTATCAAGTATATAATAAAGACATCCCTCATTCGTCGGCTCAAGGTTCAAGACGACAAAGATATAGGATATAGCTTGTACATTTCGAAGCTTTCATAGACGGCATTACCGGTAGGACCTACAGAACGTACGTCATGATCAGCGGCATCGTATCAGCGCTCTGCAAATAAACCACGGGGCGCCGATGGTTACTTCGCAAACTGTTTTCGAAGTTCGAACTTCCCCGCCTACCAACCACTGTGTTTCGTTGCCATAGCCCACGGATCTTGAATTGACATTCAAAGAAAATATAATAAGTCGGTGGAGCCGTGGAATGCCCGGCCAGTTGAACTGCTGGGTCCAAAAGTCACCTAGTTGCAGAGTGTATCGGAGCTGGTACTGATTCAAAGTAGACGTCAAGATAGGTATCCTGTTCAGTTTTTTTGGAGCGTTTGAGTATCCTGTTCATTCATTATAACAGATGTGTCAGTGGAGTTGAAGCCATTACACCTTGTACTCACGATATCCACTGCGTTCAGACAGCCCGCGACGGAAAGGTCGTTGGCGAGGTACGGAGCTGTGCCGAGTGATGGCGGCAGACTGTGCCGAGGTGCCTCCGCACAGCTCCGCAACTCCGATAGAGTCTGCCGCGCGGCCTCCTGAACGCAAATTCCGGCCTACACTCCCGCCATATTTTCACGGATCTGTCGAACTATGGTTAAAAGTTCATAACCGAGCGCTTCAAATGTCCGATTTTCGCAGCATCGATTGGCGGCGTTTCAGCATAGATCGCCGTGTCGTCACTTTTGCTTCCATCCATATCTTACATGGAGCTTTTTTTTCATTCGGCGTGTTGTTTTTCCCGGGCTCCCACTTCTGCAGGATTATGTGGGATCAGGTGTAAGACCGGCATGATTTAAGTCACGAGGGAGGCGGGGACATTTGGCCGTTGCGGAACCGCCGCAGTGTATTATTACTGTGTAAGCCTGATCAAATCGGCGTGTTGTCTACTCTTTTCTCTCACTCACTCGGAGTCACTGCACTCCGTCTCTGTCTCTACCATGCGATTCTCAAGTCCCGTACTTCTCGGATTCCTCATTCACGCTGCCCTCGTTGTTACCGCCCAGGCTCCAGGTGGGCATGGCACGAGCGCCTTGAATTCACACCAGATCCCTGCCGGTGGGCGCATTGCTCATGTCGGTGATGATATTCATATCCTCGACGCGAGCGGGAGAGTCGTAGACGTCGTGATACCAATTACAAGCAATGCAGTATCATCCAGGCAAGACCAGCAGTCAGGTTACATCGCCTTCGGATTCTGGGACAACCCCGCGTCGAGCCCAATTTCTTCCTTCACGACAACGTGGACTGTGCCCCCTGCGCCTGCGACGTACAATGGGCAGACCGTCTTTCTCTTCAGTTCGGTTGGCCAGGTCTCCGGTGTGTCCACGATTTTGCAGCCGGTGTTGCAGGTGAGTGCTCACCGGAATATCTTTTCTCTTTAAACGAAACATTATCACTTCCCAGTATGGTGTCTCCAACACTGGTGGAGGCGAGTTCTGGGCCGTCACGACGTGGTACATCACTGGTGCGTTCAACATTCCATGCCGGTTAAATCCTACCTATACAAATTCTGACTCCGCATACTAAACTCAGGCGGAAACGCTTTCTACACAACACCCGTGCCAGTGAATACCGGTCAAGTCCTAACCGGCATAATTTCGCTCACTGGCCAAAACGCGTCGAACAACTACAGTTACGCATCGCAATTTACCAACGTCGCAAACACCACCCTTCAAGTCACCACCACGGACCAAATATTAAATTCTGCGACGGAGACGCTGGAGGCGTACGCCATCACGGATGCGAGCGATTACCCTACGGGGACGACCGTTTTCTCTGGGATTGAGATGGTGCTGGCGGATGGGAGTGTCGTGGCCCCGGCTTGGAGCATCACGAACGATACGGCGGATGGGGTTTTCATGATGCTGGGCGGGGACGGGAGCTTGACGATCACCTATTAGGTACTCTAATTTGCACCTCATTAGCCAGCTACAGCCAATGACCATTCCCCGCTTGGCTGTACTAAAGAAGATGAATAATGCGCGAAGAACCACAAGTACTTATGGAAACTCATAACGTCAACCCGAGCCGGGCCGCTGGGTAACACAGATTTGGAACTCAAATGGAAGCGCTCGCCATTCAGCTTCATAGCCGAAAACATGATCACCTTTTATGTAAGTACCTCTCTGTTACATTTGCAGCAATTGAAGCGCAAACTTCAAAATCCCCGAATCCGAACTTGTGGTCGACTCGGTTCGCTAGGAGACGCGGGTCTATATTCGGGATAAAGAAATATCAATCCCGTGCCGTCTTTGAAGGTTTTTGCTGAGAGGTGAAGGAAACTCTGAAGACAACCGGATAGGTTTATCTCAGCTTTGAGAAACTCCACATCAAATGCGAAGAGGAAGGCGCCGAAGTCTCTGGGACATGCATGCGAGGTATGAGAGGGAAAGTTATGGAGGCAGCTTTGGACCGCTTTACCGGTGAAGGATCAATAATAACAATTGAACTGGATAAAACCGGGTTTTCATTTCGGGAAACTCCGCATCAAACACGATCACGTTCAAACACGATCACGTGGGATATGAGCCACAGCGTATCGCAACGCGCAGCACAACAAATTGTTTAGGCTGGCCTAAACTCACCTGTTACGTATCCTCTACATTGGCTTGTGATTTTGCACAGAAACTTCCGGAAGAACTTCGTTAGTTCTAACGTGGTTTCTCCAACGTCCAAAAATAATATTGCTCGTGACGACTTCCTGGGTGCCTGATTCTACGATGCCGTTTCCCACAGACAGGTGCTTCGCTGCCAGGCTGATGCCTCAATTTTTTGAAACAGGATTATTGGTTACTGTGATTTTTTGTGGCGTCTGTTTTCATTCGTCGTTCTAATATTCCTAGTAGAGCCTTGACCATGACCGGACACTGCCCTAGGAAGTACCCCTCAGCAACTCTCGGTAGCGTAATGAACGCCAAGAATATGCCCTTCTGGAATCACGAGTGCGGCTTGAGAACACAAGAGAAACACCACTGGCACACTGATATGGTATACCAGGAGACACCCCGTTCTTCGGCTGCCCAGTTATCGACGAGTGAAGCCTTCAGTGGTAATCTTTCATTTTATTTTTGAGCTCAGATATCGTTTAACGGCGCTGACGCTTGTTCGGACTTGGTTCAATCTTAGCGCGTGTATTTTCCTGGTGATTCTGATTACAATTATATCCAAACCTCCCCGCTGTTGACGACCACCTTACCGTCGAGGTCACAAGCCTCGATTCGGAAATTTTCAAATCAGGGCTCTCTATGAGGCTAAGGACTCCAGATCCGAGCTTGTATATATCTGTCCCGCGAATCAAACGGTCGGCGACGAATTAACACAAATTACCATCTACACTGGAAGCTGACGTTACACCTCACCTATTACCTGAGATCAAGCTTAGGCTCCCCAGTGAAAAACCGCAGATAGGGCAGCATCGGAAGACCAGATATCGGTGTCAAAGATACATCGGTATAAAGCCGGCGGGGGAACACTTCAAACTTTTCCACGCTCAAGATCCGCTTCCACTGGGTCCCTGACACATAGGCATCGCAGGACACGAGGTGGTCGACGTGCGCACGAAGGAGGGACCCAGGGCGCCCCCTACTCCCTCGCGACCAGCATCCCCATCTTTGAATCCCCCCTCCCGGCGAGGAAGGCGGCGGCAGCGGTAGCTGCAGGTGTCGGAGTGGTCCACCTCCCCACGTTACAAGCGGCTCTCGCTCTTCGACAGCGCCAAGCCGTCGTTCTCCAAGGAGCGGATGTACGCAATCATCCACCTGAAATTCAGCGTACTGACACAACTGCACACCATCCACATCGCGCTCAACGCCTACCTCTTCCATTTTCACCCCCTCCCCTGACTGCCCTCTCTGTCTCGTCCCGGAGACCATTCCTCACTTCCTCCTCTCATGCCCTGTCTACCGCCGGCAACGACTCTCCCTCATATGCAAACTAGGCACCGCCAGACTCTCCCTCAGGCTTTGTCTGGGGGCGAAGTCTGACCCCCAAGCCGGTGTTAGGGTTCATGCGCGAGACTGGCCACTTCCCCCGCTACTCGCTCTAGGCGACGCGCGGCTTCTTTTCCTCCTCTCTCTTTTCCTCATTACTATCATATTACCCGGACTCGTTATTGCCTTGACATCCTGCCTTGCACACATTCCGAACCCCTTGTAGTACACTTTACGCCAGCCTGCCTCTACCTACGACCTCCTCAAGCAGAACACTACTCCAGGCCTGCTAGACTACATACATATCCTACGGATAGTGCTAATGGGCCCGTGGGTAGTTTAATTGAATCTGAATTCAATTGAATTGAGTAAACTTCAAATTTGTCGTGGCCACTTATTTAACAAGGCAAATGGCACAATTCGATATCCAGTTGTAATCTACGTCAGCAGACGAGATGAGACCATGCAAATGCTAGGTATGAATAAACAGCCGGGTATTTGTCTACCAGTCCAGATAATGCTAAAATAAGGAATAATAAACAAAGGCATCCCTCCGCGGCGTGCTCAATCATCCTCCCTATCGACCCGCCATCCCGCACCCCCAAGGTTGATACCAGCAATCGCCTCCGCATCTTCGTCGTCCGTGTCGTATTCGTGTGCGAGGGCCGCCTTGCGCAGCGCGACGAGCCGGAGATGCCCGTCCCCGTCGCGTCCCTGCGACTCATCGGTCTCCCGCACGCGCACGGATTCGACGACGCGGTCCCACCCGGGGTACGCGCTGCGCCGCAGGATGCCCCAGATCCAGCGCGTGCCACCCGCTTGCCTTGGGTCCGGAAGCCACAGGTTGTCGCAGACGCGCACCCAGCGGGCCTTGCCAGATTCTGCGTGCGGAGATGATGAGTCGAGTATACATACAACGGCAGAAGGGAGGAACGGCGTACGCGGGAGTGTGCACTCGACGAGGGAAGGGCAGACGGCGCCCCATGCTGTCACTGTCTCGAACGCGCTGTCCATGTGCGGGGCCGGCTCTTCTGTGGGCTTGCAGACGTTGACGCAGCTGATCTCCAAGCGTTGTAGAGAGGAGAAGCGGGACAGATACTGCCCGATGGCTTCAAGATTCGTAGGCTGCTTCCGAATCGGTGTCAGCGTCAATATGGCGGATGATAGTAGGGTGGCACCGTACATGTGTGAGGACCACGTCGATGAAAAAGAGATTTGTTAGGCTGAGGGCGTAGATGTGGGGCAGATGGGTCGAGATGCGGTCGAGGAGGTCCAGGTTCCATCCATGCCGCCGGCAGCTGAGCAGATTCAGTGTCTCCGCGCTGGAGCGCTCAAGTGCGGCGATTGAATCCCCCGTCGTTTCTCCTACGGCATCCCAGGTGATAAACGCCGCACGTAACGAGGCGCGATGAAGGACCGGCGCCACACACGAGCTGTTACCGATGAAGTACTCTAGCTTCGGGAGTGTCACGATGGGGGTCCTAGGCGGGGGTATCTCCTCGTGTGCACCAAGCTGAAGGTAGCTGATCTGAAAGTGCCGGTTGAGGAATGAGACCATAGTGCCCTCGAGGGGCAGACAGCATTCGAAATGGTGCAGGCGGGGGAGTGAGCAGCGGGGAAGGACTGATGTGAATTTGCAATCCGACACTAGAAGGACCAGGTGGTGGACGTTCGTCATTCGCTCCAGGGCCTTTCCGATCAGGGAATAGAACGATGAGCAGAATGGCGAGGCGGGTGGACTAGAAGATAGTTCAGTATTGAGAGAATATGGGACGATAAAGCTCACGAACGTATACGATATCTCGAAGCTTCTGACCGTCGAGGCGACGAAACCGTTGTCCGCCACAGTGCGGCAACACTTGACTAGAGCTAAAGGGGACCGAAGCGATATGTGGCAATAGATCGACCGTACGCATAGTGCGTAGAGGAGCTTGGAGACTCGACACAGTGCGCGACGTGATTCCGGTGGCGTAAAGGCAATAATTTCCTCCAAGGTCTCTGGTGCAAGGCTCGTGATCGGAGATACGGGTGATCCATTTGCTGGAGCCATATGGCCCGAGGCCGAGGCAGTTGCTCCAGGATTATATCCAGCAACGATGGGTATGGGATGGGGTGACGGTACGAGGGGAAGGGACTCCAAAAGGCCGAAAAACATCCCGCCTTATGACGATGCCGCACGCAAGCCGCACGGCAAACACGAGGCGCTGGCTGTGCTCCGGCTGGGCTCAATCGACCGAAAACGGAGAGAAGCGGCAGAGAGGCAGCTGAGAAGCAAGTGCGCAATGCGTGGGGCGGTTCTGGACAGAAGGATGGTTGAGCTGGGCTATCCTTGGGTGAAAAAAAAATAGGATGCGATTAGCCGGTCACGCAGGTCACCCTTCTGTGGACCGCGGGCGCAACCGAGCGTTGGTGTTGTACTTCTTTACAGTTCTGTTCCCAGGGTGTCCCGTTAACCCGGACAAGCGATGTGGGTCCATTTGGCGGACAGGTGGCTGGAAAAAAAAACGGGTTAGCGCGAGGAGGTTGAGGATCAAAATGATGCTCCATTTTGGATGCCAACCTCGTGTCCCGGTATTGCTTCCGTTTCATTGCACTTCAGACTGCGAATTCGTCTAGGGGAAAGCGGGCAACGTCTAAAGGCGAAAATTTACCGGGGCGGCAACCGTTGCTAGGGAGTAACAACACTTACCGTTTGGGTTTAAGCGATACTTTGTGGGTCCACCATCAGTAATCCATTGTTCACAGAAAATATCTGACACACCTCCGTGTGCGACAAGAAAATTGTCCCTAAGTAATTGCCGACATATACCCTTGCGGATTCCGGGAAATACCTGTCAAAGCCATCGGACTTAGACTCGCATCTGAATTTAAACGGGAAACTCGGGTTATCCTTATCTGGCCATTACACCCACTGTGGCCCACAGCGGAGATGTCTGCTAAATCTCGAATGTACCCGATCTGATGGCCAAGAGAAGATCTTAGGCGCAAGTCCCAGATAGGCGACGTCGGGAAACTAAGAACAACGCGAAAAATGAAACGAAAAATAATGGATGCATGGACACAGTTCTGCAGCCAGGATCGTTATGACCGGGATCGGATGTTGTGAACCGGAATTTCAGAGCTGGGGATCCCGCTGTTCCCCAACGGCGACGCCGCATATCCACAACTGCCCTAATTCGGACGGTGAGTCTTGGCCTCAGAGAACTGATCAGTTTGGTTCAATAAGTCGTCGCCTTATCAAGGGGTATACAACTTCCCCGAGATTGAGCAGCATATGCACATGTATGATCAATCTGTATCTGAGGGGACGGACAACAAGTCCTCAGCTTCCGCTCTATTTCGGGAAGAACGTGAACAACTGCGTCGGCCAACGAAAATAACTGCCTATACATCGAACATGGGCGTGAACGCGGATAGGCGGGAATGTGAGATCGAGACATGCGGAAGTCGCTGCGCTGACCAAGTCACTAAGGCACCCAAACTTCCGAGAAATGCACGAGCCTCGTTGGATGCGTGAGGCTTCCCGCAATGAGGTTGGTTGGATTGGCCGACGGGTGCAGTACCGCTATATTAAGAACGAAAACTTGTCGCGTGGTCGCGGATCCGAGTCCGCAAAGGGAAGCTGGGCGGTCTAGGGCGGTATTGTGCCCAAGCCGCCCTGGATAGACCGTGACGTTTGGTAACGACAGTGCACATGAGCGACCTCTTCGAATAGTCTTCAATACAAAAGTCGCCACTCCGGGCTTTATCGCGTGACGGTGCTACCCGCAATACGCGGAATCGGCACAATCATGATGAAGGGTTACGCACGGTGTGGATTGCTTCGAGCAGATAGCAGGACGCACCAGTGAGTGCATATATCCACAAATAGGAGGAGCACGAAGTATGTAAACGTCATTGGACGCTGTACACGAAGACGACAGTCAAGCCCAGCAGTCTGTAGCCCTGCGAAATGGCTCGTCAAAGCAATTCAAACGCGTCGACGCAGCTGCAACCTCAAAGCCAGGAAGAAGACCTCGATATCTCCACAGGTCAGCACGAGCAGCGCTGGAGCCGAACACTGTGTTGTATTGCGTATTCTGCAGGAATGGAAGACGACTCACTTCAGTCTGGTAGGATAGCTGTGGGACGCAGACCAGGGCATGGACGAGATAGGCTTACTCTTCCGATTGGCCCTGGAATTCCTGTCGGGTGTTACAGAGGTTTACAGTTGACGGCGCCGGGAACGCTCTAGACCTACGTGTGAATGTCAGTCAGTAACTCTCTCAGTCAGCACACTCAGAATTTAAGAATAGTTGAGTGCAACGATACCGGGATTATCATATCATCCTTACGTGTGCGAAGGTTGACGACCTGTATCACTGTCATTTCAAGTTCATTGTCAGTGAGCAACATCTTCGAAAGATCCAAAGAATCGATAAAAATCTCAAGAAGAGATAAAAATGGGGCGATACCGGGGAGCGCATCCTTGCGGCTGCGCAGTACCAGCTGCATGAGTATTCCTCTGGGTGGGGTACCATTTCGACAGGGCGTCGAACGAGAAAATTATCAAGGAAGGATTGTCTGAACTCTGAGCGCAACATCAGTAAGGGGAGGATCATAGAAGCGAAAGTCGAACGTCACGTCATGCCCGCGCGGGGCGCCAACAACAAACACTATCAGCGCAAACTATAAAACGCTATCAATTTCTTGGATCCCAACAGCACCTGCAAACCCCAGGTTAAAAGAAATGAGCGTCCTCAAACTGTACGGTTACCCACATGCGACCTGCACCCAACGCGTCGCAACCACCCTGCACGAGCTCAAGGTGCCTTTCGAGCTCATCGTTGTTGACTTGGCGAAGGGCGAGCACAAGAGCCCTGCCTACCTCGAGAAGCAGCCCTTTGGCCAGATCCCATACATCGTAAGTAATGTCCCCGTATTCGCTTTTCAACGCACCTTTCTGACATATTTCCGATAGGACGACGACGGCTTCATCGTGTACGAAACGCGCGCAATCTGCCGGTACATCGCAGCCAAGTACCCCGCGTCGGGCCTGATTCCGACCGGCGACCCCAAGGCGCACGCGCGCTTCGAGCAGGCTGCGTCCGCGGAGTTCATGAACTTTGACGCCAGCGCAAGCAAGATTGTGATCGAGACCGTCGTCAAAGAGTGCGTTGCGTTCGAATGGCGCGATCTTGCGCTCATGTCAAATTTGTTTACTGACTGGCGGACCACGTAGGAAGATGCAAGGGATCCCCGCAGACGCGGCGGTTGTGGAGAAGGAGCTTTCCTTGCTTGAGAAGAACCTCGATGGGTACGATAGGATCCTCGCGAAGCAGCGCTACGTCGCGGGCGACGTGCGTCCTCGTCCTTCTTCTTCATGTGCGATTATGCTTGGATGGTTCCGTGCTTACGCTTGTTCGCAGACGCTCACCCTTGCAGACCTCTTCCACATCCCGTTCGCCCCGCTCCTCGAAGTCGGCGGGTGCGACATCATGAGTAAGAAGCCCAACGTTGCACGGTACGTGGGCGTCGGCGATATAATTATAGCCTTGTCTTCTGTTGCGATGCTGAGTACTGATGGCTGTGGTAGGTGGTACAAGGAGCTCATCGCGCGCCCGTCGTGGCTCGCGAACCAGGGCGGCGTTCAGACTACCACCGCCTATTGAATGGACGGATGGCGAATCAGTGGGGCTGACCCGGGTCACTGCGCGCTGATCGAAGAGTAGTCGTTGTCATCTGGCGAGCCAAAGCACGGAGGTCCGGGGAATGCGGGAAACGGCGTTCGAAGTGGGTCGGGGGGAAGGAAGAATGATGCTCACCGCGCGCATCTGATTTTTATCACAAGGAGTACATAGATTGGAGTGGAGAACTTGTAGAATTTCTGATTTGCCGAAGACATGTCCTGGAAATGCGGATGAGTACTGTATCCCCTTGAACGCAGTGTGGTGGGTAATTTTGTGGAGCCTCTTGAGTTGCACAGAGAAAGATCCTATCCATGGCAATGTTTTGCGCCCCCGATGGTGATCGATTCCATACTTATCCGTCGCATTCCATGTTAACTTGGATCTTCGGATTCGGTGCATGGGAGGAGTAAGCAAGAAGAGTCGGCAACATGTGATGCGTAATCATCCGTGGATGATGGCACGTGATCCGCCCGACTCATCAGTCGGACTCACTGGAAAGTAGGGGTGATTTCCTGCCGCACTCGCACAAATCAACAAAATTTTACTTTATTTCACAAGTTCGCTTTGAAAAAAAAGAAAAACATAAGGAAAACACGTATGCAGCTTCACGAGCCTGGTCTGACAACAATCCATCGCCTCGACTTCTAAGTTCTTTCTTCTCTCTTCATCGTACGCAGGAACACGACTTGATTATTCTTTCTTATTTCTTCTTCATTCTTCTTCGGTCCAAGGAACGGCGTCGGAGGGAACGACTTCGGAAGGAGCGGTGACGGAGTCATTAGTACTTTGTGAGCGGCAAAGGAACGGATTGGTGGCCATCACTGTCCGATACACATCGTATGAGAAGATGAACGACGACGAGAAAGAGAATGCACTCACACTGCCCGAAATAAAAGGTGTGCGCGGGGTTGATGCCCGTGGAGACTGAGGTGCATAAAGAAATAATGTGAGTAAACATCCCCGCCACATTTAAAGAGGAATCAAGTGATATGAATGAGAATGAAGGAAGGAACGACGGAGGGAACGAAGGACGACGCACAGATGGAGTCGCTGCAGGTGGGGTCCTCGCCGCCCACGCACTGCCTCACCGTGCTCTCCCTCGGCGTGGACCCCTTGGGGTCCTGGAACTGCCAGTATTCGGTAGCGCTACGTGTCAAAATGGCGTTGATTAATATTAATTAGTTGCGGACGAGAGGGGGAAGGACGCACAAGTGCTCGTATCTCCAGATGCGAGGCACCATCGTCGGGACGCCGTCTACAGTAAGCACAAGACAAACGCCGTCAGGGACACGGACGACGACGAGGAGAAGAGCGCGACTTGCCGTAGGTGTGCACCGCTGCGGTGGAGGGAAGATTAGAATGTGAATTCGATAAGATCAAAGCCGACGCACTGCGGAAGATATTCTCGATGCCGATCGTGTCTTCCACGAAGCGCGCGTATTTAGCGTCTCCTACACGGGGCTGGCCTGGGTCGTCTGCTAAGTGCCAGTCGACAAAGGGTGAAACGAAGCGCACCGAATGTATAGAGCTTGATCGCCGCATCGGGAAGTGCGATCTTGAGCGAGGGCGCGGCGAGGGAGGCGATGGCGCCGCCCAGGCTGTGGCCTGTGGGGGAATGCACTCAGTTCGAGGTCGGACAGCGCGAGCGTAAGGAGGGTATATACCTGTAACGATAACGCGATACGTCGGATAGTCGGCGAGTTGCGCCTTGACGATAGAGAGGACGTCGTCGACGACGTTGTTGTATGCCTTCAAGAACCCGGTGTGGACGTTGACGAGCTCGGTGATGCCGGGGGAGACGAACGGGGCGAGGAAGACGAGGGCGTCTGCGGCACGTTAGTTGGCGCAGAGATAGTAAGAAGGCTCCGAGGCATACCGATAACGGCGTCTTTCAAGCTAAAGGTACCACGAAACGCGACGATGATTTCCTCGCGGTCGGAATCGCGTGCGATGAACCCCTGGGTGCGCCCCCGTTCAAACTAGGTGTGCGGCGCGGTGAGTTGAAATACTCGCAGAGAAAAAAGCAAGGGCTACTGACAGAGCGAACGAGCGTGCTTCCAACGGGGCTGCGGCAGAAGGGCTGGTACGCGGCCGATGAGTACTTGGTGTAGAGAACGAAGTCGTCGTAAAGAGCGGAGGAGATCTCGCGAGGGGAGAGCAGGACAGGGGACGCGAACGACGTAGAGGCAAAGAGCGCGAGGGCGAGGAAGCAGCGGGTCAGCGAGGAGGAGTGCATTGTAACGACGGAAGGGAGGGACCCGTTGGTTCACGACTAGGTCGAGGAGGCTTTTTAAAAGAATGGGGAAGGCGCGTCGTCCGTATGCGGTCAAATTGAACCCGGCATACGCGTGATCGTGGTTTGGGGTCGATTTGGAATTTGTATTGGTGCTCTTGCCCAGAACCCAATTTGAATTCGGTTTCAGATTGAAGCGAATCAGCGAAGTTCAAAAGAAGAGAAGCATTGTACGAACTGTTCGGCTCCAGGAAGTCTGAACTGACTGTCGCCCCCGTCGAAGTAGTTGTAGATATCATTGAATGTGAATGCCGAAGGTCACTGTCTCCGCGAGAAACAGCGAAAAATGACAAGCGAAGTTCAAGAGAGAAGAGAAGCACTATACGAATTGTTCGGCTCCAGGGAATCTGAACTGTCGGCCCCGTCGAAGTAGCCGTAGATATTATTGAATGCCGAAGGTCTTCGTCTCCGCGAGAAAGAGCAAAGAATGACCAGCGAAGTTCAAGAGAAGAGAAGCGTTATACGAACTGTTCGGCTCCAGGAAATATCAGCTGGCTGTCGACCCCGTCGAAATAGTAGCGGCAGATGAGTGCCCAAGGTCTCCGTCTCCGCGAGAAAAAGCCAGAATGTCGATGGCCAAAAAATCGTTGACTCTTCAAGGGACTTTGTCGGGATGAACGAAATAGATATATTCGCCGGCACGGGAGTCATTGCGCGTCTTCTTGGACTTCGTCGAAGCACCGTCGCGTCACAGAAGGAAAATCCTGCCAGTGTCCTTCCTCGGGTCCCGACTGCCTTGCATGTCTCAAGGAATATCACCTGCCTCGTCATATTCCGCGGGCGTGGCCACGTTCGCAGACGCCTAGAGCCGACTAGATCTCCAGCGAAGTCCGAGTCCGAGTCACGTTCCAGGGTCCGGCTGCCTAGAACTTAGAAGCAAGTCAACATCGTCGCGAAGTCTTGAACCTCCAAACTATCAAAGCGACAGGCGGAATACGTCTCAGAGAGCCAGAAGCTTCGTTTCCGTGTTGTGGATCTACGTACCCCCTCGATGTGTGGATGGATTCTGGACGCCATTGAAAGCCTCGAGGGGTGAGTGAATGCGCACAGAACCCTCTTGAAGTTGAAAGCGCATGTAACGCGTCGAGGTCTCTAGGGTCGGAGATGAGCCAAGGAGCTCGCAGCGGAATGGGTCCGATGGGAGGAGAAGGAGAAAACCGAGATGATGACTAATCGTAATCCCTTGTGAACCTAATACGACCAAACCACGGCAGATCAAGTAAACTGTGACTGTAGGGGGCAAATTTTCACAAAGCAACGTTCCGCTTTTAGGTTCTGCGCGCGCGCCCCGGTCATCAATCTCAAAAAAAAAAAACTTGCGCCACTGTCAGTGTCCTACATACATAGTACCGCGATTAAATGCTGGTCCCGACTGACTGCCTTCCATTGAGAAATATAAAGAGAACCCACCTCGATATATTCATTGACTTCGTTTGCGCACGTTCGAACGCCAACAAGATGAATTCGCCGCCTGCGTCTCCCCAACGACTCGGTCTAGCTCCACGTCCCCAACAAATTGAATAAATTGAAGAATTCATACATACTGATAAATTGCCCAGATCGAATGCCAATGCGCAGCGGCCGAGGTCCGAATTTGAGAATCACACATATAATCAAAATTGGTGCGAGGCTCGTTCAGCCGAAGTCGGAAAATCTTCAAGTTGAGCCGCGAAGATTCAAACTACGAAGCAGAGGGGAATCCGAAATACCAAGTCGGTATATCTCGGAGACAGAGAATAGGATGCACACCAGATACAGGAAAATATTGACCTAGGTCAATATGTCAGCGTAGAGTAGATGAATCTAAATTTGGACTGGCATTTCGCGGATTTTGGTGGTGTCTGTACTCCAGTCTGCGCCATCTCGCCAATTTTGAGCGTCGTTTCAACTAGATTTGATTTATTGGACAGTGTATGTGCCATAGTCTCACATTACCCGACTCTGGATTTAAGTTTGGATTCCAAGCGCAACCGGAAGACCAGGAGATCGAGTAACTCGTACCCACCTCGACATCTTAATTTTATCCAGAGTCTTATCCATCAACTGTCCACGTCTATGTCCACATGTAATCTGAGGTTCATGATTTTTACCGTCAATCCAGCCTGACTCGCTCAAAAGGCACCCGCATCAATTGACCAAAAAACATTCAACTTGATTTCAAGTATTCGCATCGAAAAACATAAGCATAAAAGCACGTATGGCAGCTTCACGAGTCTGACAACAGTTCATCGCCTCGACTTCTTTCTTCGTTCTTCAATCTTCTTCGGCGGCGGAAGGAACGGCTTCGGAAGGAACGGCGTCGGGACGGCAAAGGGGGTTTTCCGGATCGACGACGGCCATCACTTCAATCCAATGAGAACGACGCAGGAAGAGAACGAGTGGAAAGAGAAGGAAGCGCTCACCCTGCCCGAAATAAAGGTTGTGCGCTTTATTGATGCCCGTGGAGACTGTGGCGGGAGGAAAGGATGTGAGTAAACGCCCCGGCGCGCGAAAGACGATAGACAGAAGAATGAATGAACGGAAGGACGCACAGATGGAGTCGCTGCAGGTCGGATCCTCGCCGCCCACGCACTGCTTCACCGTGCTTTCCCTCGGCGTCGGGGGCGTGGGGTTTTCAAACTGCCAGTATTCCGTAGCGCTATTTTGGTTATCAATATTGTTTAGTTGCGAACGAGAAAGAGGACGCACAAGTGCTCGTATTTCCAGATGCGGGGCACCATCGTCGGGACACCGTCTAAAGTAAGCACAAGACAAACGCGGTCAGGGACAGGGCCGCCGACGGAAGGCCCAGGAGAGCGACTTGCCGGTGGTGTGCACCGCTGTGGTACGGGGAAGATTAAAACGTGAGTTCGATGAGATTAAAGTCGACGCACCCCGGAAGATATTCTCGATGCCGACTGTGTCTTCCACGAAGCGCGCGTATTTAGCGTCGCCCACACGGGGCTGGCCTGCGTGCGGTCTGCTCAGCATGCAACGCGAAACGAAGTGAGCGAATGAGCGTACCGAATGTATAGAGCTTGAGCGTCGCCTCGGGGAGTGCGACTTTGAGCGAAGGCGCGGCAAGGGAGGCAATGGCGCCGCCCAAGCTGTGGCCTGTGGCGCATTCAATCAGTTCGAATTCGGGCCGCACGAGCGTAGGAGGAAGAGGGTATATACCTGTAACGATAATACGGTACGTCGGATGGCTGGTGAGTTCCGCCTTGACGATAGAGAGGACGTCGTCGACGACTTTGTTGTATGCCAGCAAGAATCCCGAGTGGACTTTGACGAGCTCGGTGATGCCGGGGGAGACGAACGGGGCGAGGAGGACGAGGCCGTCTGTTGGTGTGGGTTCAGATTTGGATTTAATGGGTGAAGAAAGGAAGGAAGTAGACGTACCGATAATGGCGTCTCTCAAGTTGAAGGAACCACGGAACGAGACGATGATTTCCTCCCGTTTGTCGTCGCGTGCGATGAACCCCCGGGTGCTTCCATCTGGAAACTAGTGTGCGGCGCGATAAGCTGAAATATGCGCAGAGAAGAGAGCAAAGCCGACTGACAAAGTGAACGAGCGTGTTTTGAAGGGGGCTTGGGCAGACGGGCTGGTACGCGGCCAATGAGTACTTGGTGTAGAGGATGAAGTCGTCGTAAAGAGCGGAGGAGATCTCGCGAGGGGAGAGCAGGACAGGGGACGCGAACGACGTAGAGGCAAAGAGCGCGAGGGCGAGAAAGCAGCGGGTCAACGAGAAGGAGTGCATTGTAACGGCGGAAGGGAGGGACCCGTTGGTTCAGCACCAGGTCGATGAGGCTATTTATAAAAGAATTGGAAAGGCGGCGTCTGTATGCGGTCAAATTGAAGACAGTATCCGCGCGAGGTCGATTTGAAAGTTGTATTGCTGCTCTTGCCCAGAACCCAGTGTAGATTCGGGTTCAGATTGAATCAAAACAGCGAAGTTCAGAAGAAGAGAAGCATTGTACGAACTTTTCGGCTCCAAGAAACCTAAAGTGGCTGTCGATCCCGTCAAAGTAGCTGTAGATATTATTGAATTCTCAAGGTCTCCGGCTTCACGAGAAAGAACCAGAACGACGATGATTGGAATATCCTTGGACCTTCAAGGACTTCGTCGAGATTAACAAGATATATATTCGCCGGCACAGGAGTCGTTGCACCCCTTCCTCGTTCAATACACGTCTTCTTGGACCTCGAATCGAAGGACCGTTGTCACAGAAGAAAATGTTGCCAATGCCCGTCCGTCAGCGAATTCGGATCCCGACTGCCTTCTATGTGTAACCCGTGAGCACGTTCACAGACGCCCAGAAGTGACAAGATCCCCAGCGAAGTACAAGTCCAAGTCACGTTCCAGCTCCGGCTGAAGAATCGCGCTTGCTTAGAACTTAGAAGCGAGTCAACATCGTCGAGAGGTCTTGAACCCGAAGAGTTAAAGCGACAGACGGAATACGCCTCAGAGAGCCAGAAGCTGCGTTTCCCGGGCCGTGTTGTGGATCTACGTGCCCCCTCGATGGGTGGATGCAAGGGTGGATGCTGGGTGGATGGACGCCAAAGCCTCGGGGGTAAATGAATGCGTATAGAACGCTCATGAAAGCGGTGGAAACGCCTCGGGGTCTCTGGGGTAGGAGATGATCCAAGGGGCTCGCACGAGTCGCAGCGGGAGAGCCGGATGATGACTAATACTACGGCATGTGAACCTAACACCACCAAACCAAGGCAAAGCAACGCTGAACTTTCCTGAGTTTTTGAGATAACTTCTTTCCTGCGTCGTCCAGATCCGGAGCTTAGATTAGGTTATGCGCGCTTCCGAAAGCTATAGATTCCATATGAAATGCACTTCATAACGACTTGACGTCGAAGCACTTCGTTGTAAGAAAAAATTGCTGCCAACTCTTGAACTCCCGGTTGACTCCCAGTGTATTAGTGCTTCTGCCCGCGATTAAATTCTGATCCCGCCTGACTGCCTTCCATGTCTCGGAAAATATAAAGAGCACCCACCCCAATATATTCATGCGCACTTTCGCGCTTCGCGGACGAGTTCACCGCCTGCGCTTCTCCAACGAGTCCGGCTCCACGTCCCCAATTATTTAAAGAATACAATACATACGAACCGATTGATTGCCCAGATCGAATGCCAGTGCGCCGCGGTGGAGATGCGAATTCGCGAATCAGTACCAATGCACTCATGATGGCATAGTTTTATACCTCAGTAACGGACAGCAATAACTCACCAAATCGCCCGCTTGTCTCCATGGCTCATCCAGACCTCTACCGTTCCGGAAACACCACCTCACCCCGCTTCGAAAATGTTCGTCTAGGAAAGGATGTCATTGTTAAGGACGACAAAGTCGGCCCCAGTGAGTAAAATCAAACCCGTCCACGATTTTCCAGCGATATTGACAGTACGTATCCGCAGACAGCGGCGGTGTCTCCACCTTCTCTCAGAAAGACGCGAAATGGGCCGCCAAAACAACATGGATCCTGCAGCACACCACCCCGATGATCGCCGGACTCATAGCCCACAATGACCACGGCATTCACTGGCTCATAGCACCCGCCGCGGAGATGCTGTTCGAGACATTCAAAAGCCACCTCGAGACGTTGAACGCCCACGCAGTACACTACGTCGCTCACGCGAAGGAGGCGCACACTGTCGAAGCCGAGATGCGGGTCCAGGTCTTGGCGACACAGTCCGCGCACCCGGATCGCGCGACACGCTTTGTGTACAACGCCCTCGCGGCGGTCGCCCGCGGAGATGTTGGTGTCCCTGGCGGCGACTGGGACGAGAACGACCGCCAGTACGTCGCGGTGCTCGCCCGCGCGGTCGAGGAAGGCACGCTCCAGCTTTCCGCGCTCGTCTGGGACCCGCAGGCCGCGCTCGGAGGGTGGAGCAGAGCGAAGGCGTTCGCCGCGCGCGCGGTCTCGGCGTACATGGCCTCGGAGGCTGCCGACGTAAAGGCCTCGGGGGATGAGGACGGTGGGGCAGATGCGGCGAACGACCATGCGTACTTGCGTGCTATTCTGAAGCTTGACGATGAGGGGAATCCCTTCTCTGCTTTTGGTACCGCATCCGAGGCGTAGATAATACGCTGGGTTTGTTTCTTGTTGCTTCGCCTGATATGTTGCCACGCACTGTGTAAAATGTGAACCCTGTTACTGTCGATAATATCGTCCGCAATACTTTTTGACTGTCGCACCGACTGATTCGTCTCGCGGGGCCGACGCGGGCCTGGTTGTCGTCAAGAAGGCCCATACCGTCCAATGGGTGAAGATCTGGACCGCAGTTTCTGGAGGTAGAGTGAGAACTGGATAAACAACGGATCGGAGAGTCTTGAGTATGGGTTTGCGAGCTGCCGCCAGCCGCCGCCAGACGAGCGAGTTTGGTCTGTAGGTCGGCCATTTCGTCGGCCATCTCGCAGTTCTTTTTTCCGGAGAGCGGGGTTATCTGGTGCCCTCGACATCGCAGGAACAAAAGAGAGAAGTAAAGAAAGCACGGGCTCGCAGACGATCTGAAACGCCAGGTCAAATATGGAGTACCGCCAATTCTGTCCATAAAGAATGAAGGTAAAGGGTGCAAAATGCCGGACAAAACATTTTATTTCGAAGCCATACCTCCCACGCAGAGTCCCAGACACAGAAAGGCGCATAGATGAGTTGCAGTAAGAGGTTTCCCGTCGACGCGCCAAGCAATTTTCACGCCCTAGTCTGTGGTTTCGTAATCTGGTAGATCCAGATTCTATCCGCGCGGTTTTCACGACCATTGCAATACCGCGTTACAGTAATAAAGTCAATACTCGTCTGTGCGCGTCGGAGGAGTAAGCAAGGAAGATTTGATGCGCAATCATACTACACGTGGCGATACCGCCTGGGCCTTGTTACCTCCTCTTTCTCCCTCCGTATTGCGGCGAAAGCCATACTGAGCCCCAACCCGCCCAAGCTCTACATCGAACTCCAAAAACCCCCACAAGTAACAACGTCTTTGTCTTGGGGTGCAGTTTGTCTTCACTCGGTGCCTATTTTCTAAATTCAGACGTCTAAAGAACGAACTTGCAAGGGGGGAAATGCTACCTCTTTTGGCTGGGTGTAGTGTGTGTATGGAACACACTCCTTTATACTAGGTCGGCGAAAAGGAGGAATGATCCAGGAGAAACCCAGGTTCGATTCCTGGCACCCGAATAAGCCATTTGGGTCTGATCTTTTCCCCTTTCCCATTTCAGATATATCTGATATGCTCCGCATTGCCAGAGGGCACACAAGGCGGGTGTGGTTTATGGAACACACTTCTTCCCTCTTCATTAGGAACTGAGAAGAAATGAATCGAGGAGAACCAGGTTCGATTCCTGGCGCCCGAAATAAATGGGGTATAATATTTTGCCAGTACCCTAATACTTTGCTGTTTGCACCCCCCATCCAGGTTGCGGTATTATTCAGGCTCGCACCTAGTTCTTCGGGCATGGTGTATGGTGTATGAAAGACACTCCTACATCATAGTACATGATCGACCATTATCTCGTTGATCATCCAGGAGAGACCTAGGTTCAATTCCTGGCACCTGCGTGAGCATCGACTATGGTTTTTTAATGGCAAACCCGATCCCCCTGGCATCCCTTGCCTTGTCTCCCATTTCTTCTTGTGCATATCATGATGATTGTCGGTTTCAGACCTTGAACCGATAATGGCCGAAAGTCGATCCTCTTCATCACTTCACCGGGACTTAAGTACTAGGTACCATCGTACGACTTATTGAAGGAGAGAACGGGATATTTGACACATTCCTTCTTCGTAAGCATGTGGACCATCATCGATTGAGGGGAATCCCAGGTTCGATTCTTGGCACCCATTTAATTCTCCTCCCTTTTTGTTATTCGTGAGTGCTCCGAGGGCTTGAACTCGATAGCTTTTTCGCTCTTTTCGCTGGGATATGTCGCCTCAGATCACGCTATTCCATCGGGCATGGTGTGTGGAACACACTCCTGCGTGACTATGCTGTTTCGATGTAATTCATCCAGGAGAGACCCAGGTTCGACTCCGGGCGCCGGACTAAGTCCGCGGTTTTATTTTTATAATTCTCAGCTCTCATGCCCGATTCTCTGGGGAAACTATGGAGGGATCAAGAGGGAAAGAATTCCGAGTCCTCAGTGTTAGTACCACTTCAGAGTCCTCCCGTATTATGTAGAAGTTAACGAAGAAGGTCAATTGGGCATGGGGGATGGGATACACTTCTGCATCTTGGTCCCCGATGTTATGGTGTTTATCCGAGAGAGAAGCGGGTTCGATTCCTGGCGGCCGAATGAAAGGATACTGTTGTTCTTTTTTTTTTGTCAGTTTCAATGAAAAGTACTTCGGAGGAGCAGGTCCGGTTCCGAGCTCACACATGGGTCTGCGATATTGAACACTCCTCTATCGTCTCGCACTCGAAAGAAAGAAAGAACATAATACTTGACGTTTGTTCGGGCATCTGGCATAAAGTTGAGTGCACTCGTTGATCAAGAGGTGGAATTCGGAGGCGACCATTCAGTCCAACAGCGTATTCACACAAAATGTGAAGCATCCAACTGACTCGGAGTCCGGTATTGTTTGAGGCATTACAGACTTCGACAGACCCTTACCTCTGTGGCAACTTGAACCTCTGTGAATTCCTGAGCTTCTATGCCCCAGACATTGTAGGACGCCCGTTGTCAGTGCGCATATTCGACTTTGGCGGTGGTGTGCATTCTCTCTAAGTAGCCATTCGCAACGTAACGAAACACACAGCATACGTCGTGGATGGATCTGCCCCTCCCCGACCTGTGACGCCTCGCTCCTATGCTGCGCCCGAGATCGTGTTCGCGCAAGTGGCCTTGAACAAAGAGGATCCTCCATGGGATCAGCGGAGCGATATTTGGTCCCTGGGAGTCGCGGTAAGCATATTCGCGCTATAGCACTTTCTTGCACGCCCAATCTGAGTTGCGATCCAGTTCCACGATCTAGTCGGTGCTGGAGGGCTTTTTTCCGCACAACTCCTCGACAATACAGAGCTTCCGCATTTCATGGTGTATTTCTGTGGCGAGGTTCCAGGCGCATGGCGCGATCATATCGATTCGCGACCTTGGCCAATGGGTATGTCTTTCTCAACCATACTTTCCGTGCAAAGTAGTAAACTCCAAAACTAAATATGCTCATGGTCATCCGCAGGCTTCGCCCCCGAGATGACCGAGGGGTTCTGGGATAGAAAGAAAGAGTGTTTTGACCGCTTGGGTGTGGAAGATCCCCCTGGCCTCGTCAGACTCATGCTGCGCATGCTGGTTCTCGACCCGGAAAAACGGCCCAGTGCACAAGAGCTTCTCGATGATCCGTACTTCTTTTCCTCAGATGGCGGCATTCCCCACGGCAAAGACGCGGATCTTCAGACGAAATCTCCCGACCTTGGTCAGATTGAAACCCCGACCACTTTGGATACTGAATATGTTCAAGGTGGGTCTCGTTTTTGCGCAGTGACATGTACCGAGCTCTCGTTATTTGTCGTTGCCAGAGCTAACCCGAAGTCGCAAGAAAGTAATCACATTTTTGGGGTGGCGTGACTTGTGCTAATGTTGCACTTCGATGTAAATTATTTTGGTGGGATTTGATTAAACCTGAACTTGTGTACTGTACACCCCTTGATGACCCAAACTTCGTATAGAATCTTTTCTTGTTCTCTGATAGACTTGGAGTGCGGCGGGCAGTATGGGATTTGATAAGTGATGTAAATTGTAATGCAAGTTACAGCTGTTTCGGAAAAGCTTGACACTCGCGAATTTTTTTGCTCCCAACCAACTTTTGATGGAGGGCTAAGGATTACTGCTTTGGGCGAGCCGAGCGTAGCCGAGCTACGCCCAGCCGGGGCCGCAAATGTGAATTTGCAATCAACTATACAGTCCAGATATTTTCTTGTCTTGGGTTCATACACCAAACATCTTCTGTAAGTGTTCTCGCCACTTTTCAGGCAAACAGAATATTTTGAGGACAAGTTTGAGGTAGGCTCCGAACGGCAGTGCGAGCATTGCCGACGGCAAGCACAGCACATGACTGATCGGAATCCCAAACTAGGTAATCCTTAGCATTCGATCAAAAGTTGGTCGCGAGCAAAAAATAAATGTGAGTGTCAAGCTTTTCCGAAACAGCTGTAAGACGAGGTGACTTACATGGAATAAGTAATGCGGGGCGCCCTGTAACTGTTCCGTCGGCATGTTTTACGATTACAGATATGTATTTACGCTGACTACGTCCATGTCCCTACGGCTCACCGCTTCTGCGAACTTAAATTAATTATTAGACACAAGGCGGCGCTGGAAAGAGTTCAGATGACTCGGAGACAAGCTTTCGGACCCGTTCCAGTAATTCTCCGGACAATCCTTGGCGGGACCTAACCCCGTCCGTAAGTTTTAAGAATACAGAGATTTACGCACGGCGCGCCGGGGTCCCTACGACTTCGGCAAGGATAAAGTAGGCTGATTCCGCTGGGAAGGTTTTCAAATGAGATCAGAGTAGAGTCAAACCTATATGTAATGAATCTCGAATCGCGACGATGCCGGGAGTTGCACATTTTGCTTACGGTGCAAGAAATGTTTACGATCTGCGTATGATGTCGATTCACATGTCAGTGGCATCCCAAGAATAAATGAAATGCGGCGATACCTAGAGTATTAGTAAGGGCAAGACCTTGGTAAGCCAAAGTCGAACCTCAGCTCATGCTCGCATAGTCATCCTAAAGTCCAACTATAAGAGAGAGGCCTTCAATGGATCAACATCATTCCTACGTCCAAACCTCCAATTAACACAAACCTTTTTTTTTTCTGAACCCCTCAACAAAATAAATGGCCATCCTGAAACTGTACGGCCATCCGCAGGCGCTCTGCACGCGCCGTGTCGCGACCACTCTCCACGAGCTTAAGGTCCCTTTCGAGCTCATCGTGGTCGACATTTGCGCGTCCGTCATGGCTCGCGTACGAGGACAGTGTCAAGACTACCACCGTGTATTGAGCACGGGGATGCAAGAATGTAGTCCAGGGATTCACGTACGGGTTGAAGAGTCTTATCTGCGGGGATATACGGACGATGTTATTGTCATACTTTATGGAAATGCGAAGGTCTTTAGACGTGCTTCACTGAAGAGACGAAAATGGTACACACCGGGATTCTGATTTTGTCCTTAAAGAATGAAGCTCAAGGGTGTAAAAGGCCGGAGAAAACCTGTAATTTAGAAGCCGTACCTCCCGCTCAGAGTCCCAGAGACAGAAAGGCGCATAGATGAGTTGCAGTAAGAAGTTTCCGTGAACGCGCCAATTTTCACGCCCCGAGTCTGTGACCTCGTAATTCGGTAGATCTAGATTACATCCACGGCCCAGTTGGGCGGTTTTCATGACCATCGCAATACCGCGGTATGCCGGTAATCAAGCCATTTTAGAATCGAATCTTTCATTGCTGAACCTTTAGGTTTGGCTACCCTGGAGAAGATGGATTTCCGCCATTTTTGCTACAAGCACAAACAATGATTGGTCATTGAAGATTACTCATTGCCTTAAGAGTCCCATTCTGCAACCGGTAAATTATTTTATATACCAGAAGTCCAAGTTAGATATAATACAAAACACCGCTGCCTTTTGGTGTTGTATTTCACTGCCCTACTGAGCTCTGAGAGCCAATTCTTGAGGTCTTGAACAACACGGAACATCGCGCCGGATGTTATCCGATTTGCCGAGCGACAGCAGATGACAGATCCGTGATCTGCCGGTTTCCATGGTGCGTAATGTACGCGGCGCCGGAAGCGGCATTCACTGCGTTCAGATATCCCGGCGGCAGAGGTAAAAAGGCCCTGCCGAGCTACCTCGCCATATGACGGAGCGGTGCCGAGGTGCCTCGGCACAAGCTGCCATCATCCATCGGCACAGTTGTATGGCGACCGCCGACGTAGCTCCGATGGGGTCTGCTGCGCGGCGGCCTGAATCTGCCTGAACGCAGTGATTGACCGGCACCGTCCGGCATTGTCCATGGTGGTCGGCAACGCTGCCGGAAATCAGTGATCAGAGAACCGGTATTGCCGCATTTGGAAAGGTGCCCCTATTTCCACCACTCTTTCGTCTAGAGCACACTTCCATGGTACCAAAGACCCTTCTATTGACAACCACTTGTCATTTACATTCACAAAGCATAGTTGGAGCCCTAATTTGAGGCTAAAAACAGAGTGAATTTGAGATTTAGCATACCCACCCTCAGTTGCCCCACCTAGAATTCCTGGTCTCAGGGGCTGGTCTTAGCCCCAACCTTGGTGCACAGTACATACCTTATACAAGTTAGAGTGAAATGATTAGAGTCGATTTTCGATATTTGTCCAGGCAAGGTAGATAGAGAGGCATTTACACCCGCAAAGCACAGTTTGACGTATGTACGGACCAAAAATCAAAATTCTGCTCTAATCATTTTGAATGGTCGGCCCATGCCATCATTTGACTCTGCACAATGTTTGTGTGAAGGTGGCTCTAGGACTCAGAACGGAGGCCGACCACTGATTCTGCACTTGTCGGAGTTTGAATTTGGCACTGCGTTGCCGACCACCATTGTCCAAGTTCTCAACCAGTGCTTGGACAACTGAGATTCAATGTAAACCATTGGTGTCTATGGGTCACAGTACTTAGATCCCAGTGACTTGCACATGTAGGCTTTTTCTTTCTACCAAACAGAAGCAAAACCAAATTTTTGGTAGATGGTGATGCTGGTAAGTGCACAATAGATACAGTATCATTGGACTCCTTATCAATGATTTTTTCACATATGGTCGGAGCAGTGGGATACAGGCTAATTCCAATGGTTTGGTTTCCTTAGTAGCCGTAAACCGGTGCATATGCCCACGGACATGACAGCATGAAAGGCATTATAAAGGACCCTCCTTAACTTATATATTGTGTCCCCAGCAGGGTAAACACAGAAACTTCAACACCAAAATATCCAGGCAGAAGATAGGAGCTCAGTGATTTCCGGTGGACTGTGTTATCTTATCCTGGACAAGACTGACATACAATGTCTAACAAGTGGCCATTGATGGCCACCGTTATCCACTGTGGCCGCCAGTGAACTTCTTTCCAATTCCAGGTAGTATGTACAATATTTTGACAGTATTAGAAAGCTACCCTAAAGGTTCAGTTCCCGCCTCGAAGAGGCATAATCCACGTCATCTGTGCGAGTCGGAGGAGTAAGCAAGGAAGATTTGAATCATTGATGCGCAATCATGATAGTCATGACACGTGGCGATACCGCCTTATTACCTCCTCTCCCTCCCCATTTGCGAAAGCCATACTGACCCCCAACCCGCCCAAGATCTACATCGCGGTTCAAAAACCTCCTCAGGATATAGCCTCAAGCAACAACATCTTTGTCTTGTGTTGCAGTTTGGCGTCACCCAGCTCCTATTTTCTGGGCGCTCTCCCAATCTCAGAAGTCTAGAGAACGAAGCAAGGGGGGGGAATGCTATGGCTTTCCGCTCAAAACTGTGGACAAACTCCATCCCGGCCGCGTGGACCCAAAAGGACTCGTGTTCGACGGGAATATCTTATACATTTCTTGATTTTTTTGTTCCGTAATCCCACCAAGCGCAACAAGAAAGCGGAAGATCTGAAGAGGACTGGGAGTTCCTGGTTAATTCAACGTAGATTGTCGAATTCTACCGAGAAACACAGCCGGAAACCGCTGAACCGGGCCGACGCGTCTCTGGAACCCTCGGCAGCCCAGCACGACTTCGCACCCACAGGCCTTCCCGCGTTGCGGTCGTGGCCTCTGTCCAGTCCTACGCATCCCACCGATGTTCCCGCTTCTGCTTTGCAGTACGGCACTCAGCCATTCCAAAGCGCCTCGCATGCGCGCCTCCAGAATCTGCATGTCGGCCCACCGCACCTATCCAACGCGATCCCCGCTGTCCATTATCCATGAGACCAACGACGTATAGCTCGACTTCCCGCGGCATATGTCCCCACCCCGGCCCCGGCTGCCGGAATGTGGCGCATGCCACCGCCGATTGGCGTGTCGACTGGATTCCATCCGCCCAGCATGTATCCCTCCGCATTTAATGGTGCGCACCTCCACTCACGCCGCATTGAAAACGCGACGCCGTTCGCCGTCATCCCCACCGCAATGCCGTATCATAACTACAACGCGTCTGCTTCCATGGCCAACTTCCCTCGTCCCCCTGGGCCGTACCATGCGAACAGGGGAATAATGGAATCAAGGTGCGTTCGCTCCTTCTTATATATCGGCCCTCGACCTAATGTGATCCGACAGCTCGCGCTCCATTGAGGTCACAGGACCGCGTCCCGAAAGGTATTTCGCATTGTCCCCCATTTATTGTCTCTGAATTCTGACTCATATCGCTGCTTGTAGTTCCCAATACGTTGGTTTTGGTGGCACTAGGTCTGTAGGCGCGGGCGCAGACCCGGCTAGGTATGTCGAGTTCCCCCCTTCACATTTCAAAATCGTGTCTCACTCCGTGCCGTCTCGTGTTAGGTCACCGAATTCCGAGTTACTTCAGGATACTGAGAGGTACGCGCGCGTGTCCCGTTTTCACTTCCGCCGTTCCGAAACGTTATAGGCTCTCGAACGGCACTGGCGTCGTTTTAAATGGAGGCGGACCTTTCATACCGGAAGAATACATTCCGTACATCCCACCTACATCGTACGTTGATCATCCTGTACGCGTCGACACGAATGTCTCACAAGCCGCGTCACGTAGGGCCTCCACTTCGTTCTTCTCCAGTGCGCCACCGCTCGACCGCACCCTGAAACGTGCTAGAGCGCATACTCCGCCAATCGATACCTCATCGAACGTTACCTTTGACACCGGCGTCTTGCCACCCGCTGGCGCGTCATCTGCAGTACCCAAGGCCGTTCGGCACGTGTTTTTCTTTTACACGGTGAATCCGATGCTCATACCGCCCCCTAGTTCCGCGGCGCCCCGTAAGAAACGTGCTCCCGGCGCCACGTAAGTAATTTTCGAATTGCGCGTCGTTTGAGGTCTTGAAAGCTCACGTCCACAACAGGCAAGATGACCTTCCAAATGAGTACCCGCCTACGCCTCCGGGGCGGCGCTCCGTCGCGGATCTTATCAGAACCATGGGGCCCGAGCACGAGCACAGAGTCTACCCCTGTAGGGTGCTGCGCACAGCAAATGGAGTCGTGCAGTCCCCCTGCAGCAATCAGGGACTCGACGGAAAGCCATCGGACATCAACGCGCACCTCGTCGGCTGCCACGGATTTCCGCGCAATCGCGAGCGGAAGAGGATCGGCGTGACGAACCTCCCGGAAATTAATTGCGTGTGGGGGCCTATATCCGCGGACGGGAAGGCGGAGAAACAGTGCCCCAGGAAGGTGCGCGTCGACAAGATGGCGAAGCACATCGCGGACGACCATCTACGGTCGGGGATGCATCAGTGTATGTTCTGCGACAAGAAGTTCTCGCTAAAGAAGGGCAAAACGGACTATGGGCGGCATTTCTGGACCTGCGAAGTCTTCAAGAACCCGACGGCGTACTCCCTGGCTAACGCCTCACCCGTCGAGAGCGAGCCCCCGGCAAAGCGTCGACGGGTTGAGGAAGTCTAGATCCGGTGGGCAATGTGATTGTCAATGCGGGTGCGCCCCGCTGTTGGAAAAGAGTGCTTCTCTGGTATAAAAGCGTGTACATACTCTCCCTTATAGCCTCTGGTTTCCTGCACAATATAATTTAACTTCATGTATATGAGCAACGCTTGTCTCTCAGATCAGTTTTCTCTCTGGCTTTTGAGTCCGGGAAACAACCAACCTGGATAGACTGTAATCCGAGGCTCCCTGAAACCCGACACCGCGACACGGCGGCTAACGTTCATCATGTCCGACACATTCCAGAAAGGCCGACACATGGGTCTGATTGTCTTCCAACGCCGACACATCGCCAAGCACGTAAGTATTAGCCTTTAGCCGGCCGAACGCCAAATTGGGGTTCCTTCTTGCTCTTGATTAGGAACCTTCGCCGGATGAAGCACTCCGCCTGCTGTGTTCAGCGATCGGCAATGGTCGCACATGACTGCGACGCGACGCGTAAACCTTCCGACCACTTCGTCTTCAGGTACCATTCGTTCCTGGTCCGTTCCAGTTATCTATTGCTTTCCATATGGCATAAGTTTCCTTAGCACTCTCTGCAGTGCCAAATGTTCTCCAAGTGCAAAATGGACTCGCTTCACCTCAGTTTCTACCAGATTGCCTTACGGAACTCGTGGGATTTATACGAAAGCCTTGTAGCATTCGAACGTACAAAAAAAAACAAAGGCCGTAGCTCTCTTCAGACATTGATGTCTACTGGAAAAATATCTACTGACAGAAAATATATCTACGTTCAGGTACTTCGTGACTGATAAGGTGGAGTGAGTGCGGTCGGAGTGAGCGCAGTCAGCGCTACCCGCCTTGCTGTATGTACGCGAGACGGGGACCGCTACAATTCATTAGAAGGGGAAAGACAAAAAAGGGAAAATGAACACACCGCACTGAAGGACGTTTGAAAACACGAAGAAGACCTGCTCCTCGACCTCAGCCCCCTTGAAGCTCCGGTCTGACCCCGAACCCGTCATCCTTGCATCCTCTGACAGCGTCTTGGGCAGGGGTTTCCATGGGGGGTCAATAAGTAGCGCTGGGGCGAAGATGAACCAATTCCTGTAGGCGGTGAAATTACTCACCAGGTTTCCCCCGTTCCTGCGCCCGGTTCAAGCGCTTGCGCTGGGCCAGGGTCAGCGCGTTCATCGGATGAGGGGTGGTACTGCGCACCTCGGGGGAACCCTGCCCTAGTTGACTGGCTTTCACCTGCAGCGGGGGGGTGTCAAACGCCACGGGACGCTCCCGGGGAAGGCACTACGGACCGGGGTTGCCACGAAGCCGTACGGTCGCTTTCCAGCGGGTTTTCCTCCATCGGGGGATCGTCTCGCAAGCATATTTGAGCGGGAGGAAGCGGGGGTGATTGCGGGATGGTGGTTGTGTGGAAGGGAGAGGGATGTAAATATTTGGCACGGTGCCATGCCGTTGATTCTCGAGACTAGCTGATTGTGCGTGTCGGATTTCCTGAAGTTGTGTCGGGTTTGCTGGGGTGTGCGTCCCATTTGGCCAGATGTGTCGGATTTGCTGATCTACGTGCGGGGATTCTTAGATGTGTCGGATTTTCTGACGTTTGACACGCCGTGTCGCGGTGTCGGGTTTGGTATATACTCCTGTAATCCCTCGTACCACCACGTCCCCCAAAATTTTGTATGTTTGTACAAGATGAACAAACGAATATACGAGGACAGTCTCATCCACAGGCCATGTACTGGAATTTGAATCTGGTGTTTCTTCCATTTTCCAGTGTCCAACCATCCAGCGAAGTATTTTGTAGCACGCAATCATAATTGAGAAAGCGGACGAAGGCCCGTTCCCGAGGGAAGTTGAATCGAGGAGGTTCCTTTTTCTTTTTTTGGATGGCGCGTGGAACATTGCCCGATGAGGCAGGATTTCTGACGGTCCGTGCCTATGTAAGAAGTCAATTAATCAGTTTCGAATGTATATATCGCCGGTTGCTGCGATTTAAATGTCATTTTCAGGGGAAAGTAATCAGATCTGGAAATTGAAGCGTCCTTTCGGGACTGCGAACGCGTCACAAGACGGATGTAACCACTCCCGTCTTTCCCCGCTCTCTCATCCGTCCATCAACAGTACCTTTCCTAGGAACCTGCATCAAATTCTTCCCGATTCGCTCATGGCAAGTGCGTAGGTATCGTCAGTAAAGTTTGGAACATGTTTAATATTTGCACAATATCAATGGGCGCATCCTCATTACTCTCTAGGTTCGCTGCGGAATCGATCCAGACTGCGCTGGTAAAGAGCGTATCACGAAGCTGATGTACCGATCCGTCTTTCCAGTTCCCCGATTTGTTCAGTAACTTGTCTTTACTTGTTGTGGAAGCTTATCAAGTCGCGATGTGAGCATTCGGCGGTGAAAATTTCACTCTACTCAGGTTGTTAATTTTCTCCCTTTTAACATCTGTCCCGCTCGTCAATGGCGCCTCTACTGTTCGGCTCGGGAATACAACTCTCATTGGCCCCGAATCCCCCGATATTGCTCCCTTCAGAGATGTCTTCGGAGGTTCGTCCACCTTGACAATACTTCAATGGATGCACGATTCACATTGTTGAAGGAAATCCCTTTTCCGAGCCGCCTCTGGGAAATTTGAAGCTGAGACGTCCCGTTTTGAAAGCATCTCCCTTTTAGGCAGGAAAGCATCGACGTATTCGGATCGAGATGCCGACAATACCGATCAGATCTAAAGGGGCCACGCGTCGTTCTGTGCGACGACTCTGCTCCTCTACTGCTCCTCTGATGCTCATCCGCCCACTCTCGTTGACGGCTCATCCACATCTTACTCATGCGCCCACTGGTGCGCAGGTCGCCCGTGTTGACTCCTGGCCAGTCGCTCTCCAGAATGGATAATCAATCGTACAGCTCTCTTATAAGTCGGATTGGCGAAGTGTCTGGGGCGATAATCTCAAAGAGGTTCTCGGATACAGGGTATCACGCTCGTCATGTCCCTCTCACAGCTCTATTTCCATCACTTCGGGGGAGTCAAAGCCCTGAACGGTGTCTCTACTAAGGTGTGGTCTGCACCCTGGCCAACCTTGCGTTTCAATCCTCCTTTACGTTGAAGAAAACTCGTCCCTCCTTTCCGAATTTCCTTTGGACTTCTTTGGAAATCACTCTCTCGCCCCGCACCCGAATAAATGTCTCGCAAATCGCACAAAAAATGACATTCAAATCGATGCAACGACTAGTCAGATTGGAAGCGTTGGTCGGACATTTTGAGTGGCTAAATAGCGTCACTCATGAACGGTAAATGCAGCTCACGGCCTTGCCTCTCCCACCTTCGTTCGTTGTAATCCCGCAGCTGGGCTCGGCGGAGCAAGAAACTATCCCGCATTGTGCAGCAAAAGTCACGTTCTCAGTTGCGATCACCTTACCCAGAGTTTGTCGCTATTTAACGCAGCCGCGTGCCAAAGCGACTCTCTCTATCTTCTCAACTTCCAAGTGCCACTTCGGTGTTGCCTAGTCTCTCCTTCCTCGTCTACGATCTCCTCTTCTCTTTTCACTCCCTGCCAAAGCCCTCCCCCAATGTTACCCACCTTCACATCGCCTGTCGACCCGGCTGTCGAGGCGACCGCGAACACGACCGCGTCGACCGACGTACCAAAGCAACATAATGACCCTGTGGCGTGAGTCCTTCCTCTGTTCTCTTCCACGCCTCTCTGTGTGTTTATGCTCCCCACCAAAGCGATATAGACTGGATGGCATTTGCCACCGCCCATCCCGATTCTCTCGAATCCTTCCTCCCATTCCAAAACGCGTTGACGGATGAGTTTCCACTCTTCGGCTTCGCGGGGCAAACAATCCTTTCAGATGGAACGGGTATCGAGTACGTCGTTGCCACTTCCCATGTCTCCATTTCCACTAACGCGTCGTTCCGTCGTCAGCACATTCCTTTCCGACGCGCCGCACTCCAACGCGGGTCAATCTATCACTACTCCCGAATTCCACTTGCTGGACCAACAGGATTTCGGTCTCGACCTAGAATCGCTCCTCCCCCCCGCTTTGCTCCACGCTCAGGTGCCCGAGTCGCTTGCAGATGATCAACAAGATTTCTGGAGGTGCGTTACCTGAATAAATTCCTAAAACTAACTACATCCACTGACGCGTCGTTTCCGAAGCCACGTGGCCGTTGGGGCTTTCTCTACACCACCGCTCGTCTGGCCCGAGGCGACGGCGGATTACATGGACGACGGGAATATCTCTGCCACCTCGTGGTCGTATGGCATTGGCTGTACTGAGAGGTACGTGTCGTGAAGTCCTTCAGTAATAATTCGCGTCTCATAGTTTCGCCCAGCATGCCCGAACAGTCAACGGCTTACGGTACCTGCGCGCCGCTCCACACCCTGGCCTCCAATCTCCCCGCTCCGCAGGATGTCGACGGCCCTGGCTTCGCGTTCGACAGCGTTCCAAGCGAATTTCTGGATCCGAATATCACCTCATATTCCCCGCCGGTATTCATGTTTCCACCTGCGAACAAGATGAGCTCCGGTCACGGGTTCGACGCCGCTCTGGATCCCAAGGACTTGGGCTACCCCATGTCAACCCTCTCACCTCCTACTTCAATTTCTTATTCCACCTCGCCCTATTGGGATTCCATGCGCCTCCCGCAGTTCACGCCCCCGGGATCGAGCACCGCGTCGTCGCCTGCTCCGTATTACACGCACCCACAGCCGGGGTGGGCACCCGACTCTTCAGCGCCCGTCGCGGGCCCTTCTAGTGCCCCTGCCACCGCGCGACAAGGGCGAGCCACCAAAGCGCGCAAAGAGAAGAGACACGGGCAGAGACACGATCCGACGTGGTGAATCTCCTATTCTCATCCTACCCCCGTTCGCCTTCTAATGTCCCCCCCCTGACATCAGGAGTATCCCAGTCAGCAAACCCAAACCGCATTCTTCTTGCGCCGTCGACGCCGATCAGATCAAGACGGTACTGGAAGAAGCACGCAAGGTCTTCGAGAATGAGAACCCCACCGTGGTGTGCAAGTGGAATGGATGCACGGAAACGGTCGCGATGGCCCGATACTGGCAACACCTGCGCAAAGCGCACGGAGTCGACCATGGGTCCGTCTCGTGTGGCTGGTCTGGGACCTGCACAGTGGACAGGCCGATTGAAGCGAGTTCTGTGGTGAAGCACGTACAATCGGTTCATTTGGAGCTGAAGCTGCGCTGCAAGGGTTGCAGACACCCTTTTTCGCGCAGGGACTCCTTGAAAAGGCATCTTGAAGAGCGTCCGGATTCCGCTTAGGATTCGAACCGAAAGTATTCTATCTTTATCTTACGCCTTGTATCAACTCGTATAAGCATTGCCATCTCACTGTATTTTTCATGGATTGTGCAATTTAATACCCCTCTAATCTCCGATGACTTCGCTATCCAGCCATGCCCGCTGTTACCTCTCACTGTATTCTGTACCTGTGCTACATGGGCCCCAAGGGGCCCGCGCGCACAATAAAATGAATTTGAAATGAAATGAAATAATCTCCGACACGAAGTGCGACAGACATGTGGACCGGCGGAATTTGATCAGATCGCCGCCAGCAACACAGTGAAGTTTCAATCCAGCAATCTAGAGGCCTTGAGGAGTTCGGTAACCGAGATGACCCAGACGACGGAACGCACAGCTATATATCCAGCGGCACTGGATGTATGGTGCCGCGGTTTGACGTCCAAGTTGAGCGCCCCCGGGGCGTCCGCGGATACGTTGAAAACGACGTTGGTCTGAGCAAGGGGGCGTCAAACGGGCACAGATGCCACCTATTTGTAATTTCGAGCACCGGCATCCTGCACAGCGCTGCATACGGAGGCGGCATATGTACATATATCGCACCGGTCGAAGAGCGGACTGGTATACACAACAAGAGGCTACCGCTCGGAGCTGTTCTAAAGAAAAGAGGAAGTGCTGATACATGGTATCTGGATAGGACGAGTAAGTAGGTCTGCATCGTCTATTAGCAGTCAAGATGACGAAAAACGGAGAATGCTGATGGAGGTAAGTTAACTTCGTAGCGCGCACCGTGGCTGAAGTCTGAAATAGTTGAGCATGGGGTCGAATGCGTACTCGCTGTCTTGCCCCAACACCAAGGGAAGTCCTGTGGAGTTGATGTTTGGACCTGTAATATATTCCACTGGCATGCGGCGAGGCTGAATTTGCAAGGCAAGTGCTCAGATCTCAGATCTCAGAGATGATCGGTTTAATGGTGAGGACAGCGCAGGAGCGTAGAATCGCTGGTAAGAGAGGCAACTAGAGTTGAGCATTGGTTGCGCACGGGCCGCATCGCGCAATTTGAAGGAAGGAAGACGACTCGGAGTCTGGATTACTACGTTTTGAGTTTCACCCAGAGTCAAGTTCAGGGAGTCCCATAGAATAGATACGAGATACGAGTTCCTCCTGGCTGGATCCCATCCACAGGCTAGCTCTGCAAAGATTGTTGGAGTGCTATTGAAAGACTCGGAGGCCTAATTATAGCCTGTCAGCCAATTCATCCCGTCGGCCATCTCGGAGTTCTTTTTTCCGAAGAGCGGGGATATCTGGTGCCCTCGACAGAGAGAAGCACGGACTCGCAGACGATCTGAAATGCCACGCCAAATAGGGAGTAGTACCGCCACTGATCGGAACTGACAGAAGGGAACCAATGCAACGGACTCAATATTCTTATTCAACCCCCTATCCGAACGTGGTACATTTTACCTATCATTCCTCTCCTTTCGCCGTTGCGACACACGATCATTACTATATTTCTAGTTCACTCTGCGCACTGCAGACGCTCACTCTCATTTACCTCCGTTTCATCTTACCATCTCAACAATCAGTACAATCACTTAAACAGATACAAACCTTGATACCGTATATAAAACGTAGCGTAGATCTGATGACCCCGGTTAATCTTACACTTACGCCAGTTATCTTGTTCGATTCGCCACTCAACTCTCGTGTGCCGGACTAGCTTCGTGCTCTCCGTCACATATTTTTAACTGCTCGCTTCTCGTCTTTGCTTCGTTGGACTCCCTCGGTCTGATCAACCGTCGTCGCCACCTTGCTTGGACGCCCCTCAAAATCGACATCTGTCTACGCTATGGAACAAGGACGCCCGATTACTCGCTCAGCGGTGCGCGCGGGAATTGCCCCGGCACCTCCCTCAGTGCGAGGTAAGTCGAGCTCTCCTACCCCTTCCACTCGCTCCCAGCGTGGAGCTCCTTCCACCCACTCTTCCCCTAAATCATCTCGCCCGGTCACCCCCGAGCAGACCTTCAGCTCGGTGGTGTCGGGGAGACCTCCCTCTACGCATCGCGGATTGGGAGTCGAGCTTGGTGCTGCCAGCTCGGGGCTCGCTACCAGCGAGCCCGACACTTCATTTGACCTCCCATCCCTCTCGAGGGATGTGGACTTCGGCCCTACCCATCCTGACGAGGGTGTGGATAGTGGCTGGACCCCCGTCACTCGGAGTAACGCGCGCACTCATAGTCCGCGCTCGATGTCACCTGTAGATAATAAATCAGTATCTGCTGCCCATCACGGAACTCCCGCGTCTGAGTCAACTATTAATCAGGCTGAGGCCGAGATGAGCAGTGAGGAACTCATCAGGCTGGCTGAGCGCCATCGCTTATATGCTGAGCAGGCTCTTGCCGCTGCTCGTCGCAAAACAGAGAATGTTTCAGCCTCGAAGAGTGCCGCTAGTAAACCACGGTTTATTGAACCTCCTGTGAGTCCCGCCGTGCCAACTGGCGAAGGCTCTTCCGAGGACAAGGGAAAGGGTATTGACCCGCGCAATTTCGGCGCGGTCTCTTCTCTCATTGACTTTTCGGATGACGAGCTTGCTGCGCAGAAAGAAGCGCTAGCAAATTTCGAAGAAATTCATCGTGTAATAAAACAGGAGAGTGTATCACCCTTGCCTGGTTTATTCGACGGCGTACCTCCTCTGAGTCTTACTGATTCCCCTGTTCCGCACGAGGAGCAGTCGCACGATGCTGCCCATGCAGAAGGGGACAGCGCTCCGTTGAACGATGCCTCTGCGCGCCCACCTGAAAAGAAAGGTGGTAAGAAGTCTGGCCAGACAAAAGAGCAAAAAATTGCTGAGCTTGAAAAACGGCTCAGTGAATTGAGGCAATCGGAGCCACTGAAACGAACCGCACGACCGGTTCCAAGTCAAGCGAAGCGCATTGTTCAAGAGAATATTCTGAACGCTACTGCCCGTCGCGACACTTCTTCGGCGAATGCAGATGCAGCTACCAAGTCACTGACCCCGGCCAGAACTCGGCCTGGTGAATTCTTGGAGCACGCCATCCGCAACACAGCACGGAATGGTGGTGGTATTCCCCCATCCGACTCGTCAGACAGTTCTTCGAGTTCGGACTCCGAGTCTGGCTCGGATGCTGACGACGAGAATGCTCGACGCCGTAAGAAGTCCGCGAAGAGTAGGAAGAAAACTCCGCACAAGATGCTGCTGAAACCAATTCCACCTACCAAGTACGATGGATCTGCCGACGCCACGCTGTTCTACCGCTGGTGTCGAGAGTCCACGTCCTTTGTGCGGGTTGGACGGGTTCCAGCGTCGGATCAACTCTTCTTCCTGTCATATTATTTGACTGGAAAGGCGTTAGATTTCTATGAACAAGTCGTGATTCGAAAGCCCGCCACTTACGGTCTTGAGGATTTTTTCCTTGACCTATTCGACTTCTGCTTCCCAGCAGATTTCCGCAATAAAATGCGGGACCAGCTGAACCGCTGCTTCCAGAATAGTAAGCCCGTTCTGGAGCATATCGCAGCGTTTGAGCAATTGTGGCGTGTGGTGGGACTGCCTAATGACCAAGAAAAAGTTGTTAGGTTTTGGCGCAGTCTCCGCGCGGATATACAGCAGGAGCTGTACCGCAAGGATTTGGACGCGGAAATTTCCTCGTGGGATGAGGTTGTTCTCGCCGCGGAACGCGCTGAGGTATGGTTGAAATTGGATGTAAAGTCCAAGAATGCGACCGCAAATGCGGCCGCTTCGAACCACACCTCGAGCAACAATACCTCTGGGGCTCGTCGCAACCCACAGAGATTTGGCAAACGAAACGGACGCGGAAGAGGAGGAATGCCTATGCGTACCTCTTCTGTTATGTTGAAGCCTGGACCCGCGGAGTCAGACAAAGCGACCGCGGGGTCGTCCAAATCCCAGAAGCAGGGCAAATCTTCTGAGGACAAACCTATGTCAGCAAAAAAGCGCAATGAAATGCTGGCACAAGGGCGCTGCTTCAACTGCGAAGAAATAGGACATTTGGCCCGCAATTGTCCTAAGGCAACAAATGTGGTGTCAAAGCAAAAAGGCAAACCTCCGGGCTTTGGACTCCACGCCGCACGATTTTCGAATTCACGAGATTCCGCGCTGTACGAAAGCACAGAAGTGCTTGATACTCTGCCCGTTGGGGCCGTTGGCTTAATTTTCGACGCCGAGGACGTCACCGAGGAGGGCGGGATACCCACTGAAAATTTAAACGAAATTTCAGACCAACTTTCCGACCAGGAAGTTGAATACGCACCTACCCCGCGACCAATTGGCGACTTGTTCGCGTTCAATGCTGAGCTTTCACTGGAGATGGGACAACCATATCCAGGAGACGGCGTTGAAATCGACCCCAAAGAACGCCGCTTCTGCGTGTACCGCATTTCGGACACTCAGTATGTGGTAGTGGATTCAGTGGTTGGTCTTGACTATCCAATAGATGATGAGCATCTACAAAATTCAAGCTTCATGATTGGTCTTTGGTACGCACGCGAAAGGCAGAAAGCCATTGGCCTTGATCCACGCAACATTTCTATGGAGGAACGTTATCTTGCTGAGCTCGGTGATGCGCTGATTATTGGCGCGCGCATGATGCTTGAGCACGCAAATTGGGATGGAAGTGAGAATTCAGAATTCTCCCGCTTCCACGTCCAAGACGGAAACGATGGGATGCTCACTGTCATGGATCTCCCGGAGGAAATCCAGTTCTTGCTGCCTCGCGCTCGTCTGTTGGACCAGAGTTTTGACTTAATAGCATGGTACCGCGGCGAACTTGCAGACTGCAAGAAGCGCGATGCTGACTATGATCTTGCATCAGTCAGTGAATCGGACGCTGAGTTACTCACCTATGAGTCGTCTACCGACTCGGATATGCCTCCACTGGAGCCCATTTCGGACTCGGACAGTGAAGATGAACACACACCTTTTCCTATCGAAGTTGTCCGAGACAATGGGAAGAGATTCCATCACCGGTTGAAAACCCGTCGCCGGCTCGGAGACTTGTTGGCGGATGCTGCGCGGCTAATACTCGAGGCATCTCAACCCTACCCGGGAGATGAACGAGCCGCACATGACGAGCGCCACCAGAGGCCACGTTTTTGTGTCACCCGCGTGTCTGACAACTGCTACATTGTTGAAGACGAATATTTCTACGAAATTTCAGTATTGCCCCTGGAATACTTGAGAGTACCTGCCTTCAGCCTGGCTAGCTGGTACGCAAATATTCGTGCCGTCGAATGTGGAATTGAAGATTTTGAATTCCTTCGAACTCACCGAGCAACAATTAAGGAGCTTCTCACCGACGAGGTCAGACGATACCTTGCGGAAAACAGCGAGAAATACCCAATTTTGGGTTCAACCTCGGTGAGACGGGGGCTCTCGAAGTACGGTGGGAAATATGCTATCAAGCCGCTAAATGCAAATGGACAAATGAACTATCCACTATACACCAACAACCAAATCACACTACAACCAATCACTCCTCTTGTATTGAGAGCTTTGAGTCGGGTAGTTCGGGGTTTGAATCAACGGTTTGTTGACCCTATAGCTAGTCTGTACTCGTAGGGGTACTTGCTAAGATCGCTACTCAATTAAGGTGTCTTATTTGAGTAAGGTTCTTGGATATTGTCTGGGTAGTTCTGGTCTTATTTCAAGACTAATGCGGTACAATGTACGATGTTTTAAGAGTTTAATGACACAAGGTCGGGTTTGGGTGTCTAATAGACGGGTTTGTGGTTATACACCAAGGTTTTTGGATGGCTTTCGGCCTTAAAAGAGCTTTCGGCTCAGTACAGATGTTCGGCTTTCGGCCTTAAGAGAGCTTTCGACTCAATATGATTCAACGAGACTGGTTCTGACGGCTTTCGGCCTTAAAAGAGCTTTCGGCTCAGTACTGATGTCGGCTTTCGGCCTTATTCAAAGGGTTTTCGACCCAGTTCTCGAGTTTTCTTATATTTTTAAGGTCTGATCCAAATCCAAATCTATTTCTGGTGCTAGGTGTCTGTGGGCTAAGCCCGAGCTAATCAAATCTAGTGGAACAAACAAGGACAACCAACTCTGGTGCCTGCCTCCAAGGGATATGCGCTCCCGTTCCTGCCCTTTCTGCCCCTTATTTATACTACTCTCAACCTGCTTACACTACTTGGTTTACGCTACTTGCTCTCTAATATGACTCGTACGGCCTCCTGTCTCCGTCGGCGTCCCTCGTTCTTGATTGGCCAGTAAAGGCGTGCTCTGACAGCTGCACACGGTCGTTGGTTTGATCCATCAAGGAGCTCTTCTTGGCAACTGATGCCTTGCTCAAGTAAGGTCTTCTTCGTCTGTGGCTCTATGTCCCGAGCCCGGAAGGGTCTTCTTCGTCTAGCCTGCCATCGTAGCTTCAATACGGTACCCCATAGTCATAGGTTAGCTCAACCCGTCTATCCATGGTTCGATTAGGAACCTAGGATGCCTTATCCGATTTAAGGATTATCGCGATCTCTATAGTGATGCTGGTTGCCTAGGTCCGGAATTGCCGGTTCTATTCTTGGATGCTATCCGTCTTGGCAGTATCTGCCTTCTCCCAATAGCCATTCCCATCATGTGGCCTGAACGCGCTAGTCCTTTGTGTCAAACACGGACAATCTTAGTCTAGTCAATCTTCTATGAAGGACTTGGTTCCGCCACTGTGCAAATATGATAGTTTCCTTCCCATCTCCTTGGTAAGTGTCCCAGCAAGCAGCCTTAGGCTTTATATAACCTAGTTTCTCTGCCACGATAGTCTAGTTCCTTACTCGAGTAAGACATATATTGGCCCCATTTGTGGAGGTACCGCTATAGATCCTCCCGGTTCATTCCCTAGTGCTATTAGACTTGTTAGGCTACTCGTTCGGAGCTCCCGAAAGCCTCTTAGGTATGTAGCACACATGCTTGACAGCTGGAAATGCGTAAAATGCGCAAATTCAGGTGTACTTGATTACACGGCTTATCATCGGCGTTCGCAATACCAGCAAGCCCGACCCCAGCAATATGTCTCGCAGTGGATTCCGGCTATTTCACATTGCCTACAACTCGTCTCGGGCTAATAAAGTCTGAACAAGTTGGTCGAGACCACCAATAAAGGACTTACTCGAAGGTCCTCGAGCATATAGATAGTGAACTCTTCGAATTCGTTGAGTACAGGCATGAAGATAGACGAAAGGGATGGTCGAGACAGGAGTCACCCGGATCACGGGTATACCCTAAGACTTGATCATGACAAAAATTTGTATATCTACTACCAACAAAAAGACTACTAAGTTATAAGAGTCTGGGCAGCCAGAAAGAGGCTAATTGAAGCCTTATAGAAGTCTGAATGAAATAAAATTCATTAGAAAATTTCGACTTGAGAAAGAACAGCGGTTTGCTTACAAATCAGGTGGGCCGCCGGACCGGTTGATCCAGATAGGAAAATCCCGCCGCGTATCTAATCGCGATGGCATCTGACTTGCGCCGCCAAGTCAGAAAATCCTTGAAATCATTCAAAAGAATCCTTAAGTCAGACAAAAATCAATCAAAGGGGTCGTTTAGATTCTGAATAAGTACAAGACGACTGTATCCAAGAAAGACTACTTGTAGCAAAAGCAGAAAACAAGTACGAGAGCATTTTGGATAGCAAAAATCAAGAAGCGAGTATTAGTAAATGGGACGGCAGTAAGAAGAAAGGAGCGGAAAAATGGAACGAGAGGAAAGAAAACTAAAGGGCGCCCTTCGCCCTTGTGGTTCTTCCATCGTCTTACCCATTATCCCTCGACAACGCCCTTCTGGGTGTTGTATTCTTCGTCATCGCCGTCGTCCAAGTCGGACTGGTCAGGGTTAAATGAAGCGGCATCGGCGTCTTCCTCCAGGTCGGATTCTTCATCGTCTTCGCCCTCGGAACGGTCATCGCCATCATCAAGATCGGAGTCGTCACCCTCCAGGTCGTCGTCCGCGGTAGCGCGACCCTTGCCCTTGTCCTTAGTTGGGGAAGGCGCATCCTCGTCCATCTGGTTGTCTTGACCGTCAGATTCGTCGATGAGGTGTTTCGGCGAAGAAGGCTGACTTGCAAGAGGATCAGGCGGAGGCGAGTCTAGAAAGAAATAACAAGATTAGAACAATGAAAAAGAAAAACAATAAAAGACTTACATTGTTCACGAGGAGGGTCATCGACCAAGGTAGCGACAGAAAGCTGGACCCGGGGAAGACGTTTCTCCAGGCCCTCCGAGGAGCCACTTGTGCGTTGACCACCGTGAGCATCGATGTTGGGATCGTACGCTGCGACATGGTCCTCAGTCGACCGCTCATCGAACTCCTTCATAAGATCGTTGTAGTGTTCGACACGACCAGCAATAGCATCGAGGAGCGACGGCGTAGAATTGCTCGAAGTAAAACGCTTGCTGAAGGTGTCGGCGCCAATAAGACCGATGATACGGGTCGATTGGGACGAGAAGTCGACCCAACGGTTCTCGAATTCCTTGACGGCGTGGACGGCCTCGACGGTAGCGTTGTGGGCGCGAACGTGCGCGGCGTGGAGCTCGGCAACCAAGTAGACAAGATCTGAAAAAGATAAGTCAAACTGGACGAAATAAAGAAAGAAAGTAAGACTTACGGCGAGTACCTGTGTCAAACCAAGGGGCCATCTGGATAAAAATCCGGTCGAGGTCGACGGTTGAACCGCGGTATGAGCAGCCCTTGCGGTTTTGACTCTCGCACGCTGCGGTTTTGACTCTCGCACGCTGTACATTGAGTCCCGTACCCACGGAACTCACACCACGTATTGAACAAAATGCATTCAATACAGGAGAAGCCGGGCTGTAAAGGCAGCGTTAGAAAATAAGTAAAGAATTGGACAAGATGACTTACATCTTCGAGGATTCGGAGCATTACCTCCTCGATATTCTTGCGGGGAATCGGTGGTAAAGGCCCGTAGCGATTTTGCTCGGGGACGGACTTGGTCGTTGACATGACCTCCGTCGGCGCGATCCCGTCGTAGTATGTCACGGTCTTGACGCGGGGGTACCATGGTTCGAAGTCGGGGGCAGCCTTGCCGACCTTCTTCTTATTCTTACCCCGCCCGTGGTTGAACCGATTAGGGACGTACGCCGTAATAACGCGGTCGTCAAAGAGGTACCGGGCCTTCTCCGGGATATCGTCGAGATTAAGGGTGTAGTTCTTCGCAGGCGGTGTGTTTGAACGAAGAGGGCCACGAGCCTTACGACCTCCTTTGGGCGAAGCCTTGCGCGGACGCTTGGCGGGTTCAGGAGATTCGTCATGGTCCTAAAGAAAAAATTAATTAGCGCTTGAAGAAAAGAAAAGCTGAAAAAAATACTTACCTCGTAGTCGCCAGAAAGTTCGCGCGCAGGAACGGTACGCTCCCGACGAGCGCGGGGACCATCGTTGGAAGGACCGTCGTCCGGAATTTCGATACCGTCGAACTTGCGCTTTGAAGGAACCGAAGGCTTCAGTTTAGAAGACGAGGTCTGTGAATAACGAAAGTTGTGAGCAGAAAGGCACAAGAAATGTTGAGAAAAATACCTCAGCATTAGCAGAAGAACGTTTGGCAACAATTGTGTTGGAACGTTGAGGAGACTCGTCGGGGGGTTCTTCAAAGGACGCGACATCCGCTGGTGGAGAGATAGGCGGACGCGGCTTAGGTTTAGGCCTGGACAGTTTGGATTGCGCCGAAGTCGACGCGCCGAAAGAGTGAGCGCGCGCGGGGTGCGCGGAGACAGACGAGGAGCCAGCCACGGCGGAAGACGAAGCCGTTGCGGCCCCAGACTTCCCCGAGACCGGCGTTGTCGCCGTCGAAGGCTTGGGCTTCTTAATTGAAGTCTCCGGCGTCGAAGTCGAAGGAGCCGCCGCCGATTGTAGAACTAAAGGCAATGGGGCGCTCAACTTCTTCTTCTTCTTGGACCGGTGCTTGTAAAAGTCGGTCGGGGGTGGCATTTTGAAGTCGGCTGGGAGCCGGAACCACTGTGAACGACGATTAGAATAAAACAAGACAGAAAAATAGAAAAGCTCACGGGAGTAACGGGATTACGACTTGGAGGAGTAATAGGCTTAGCCCTCTGGATGGTCTCGGGGGTGAACTTCTTGAGGAAAAGCCGAAGTGGGTACAAAAGGTCCTTGACGACCTGGGGCATTTCGCGCCCCTCCCACTCGGTCATATGAGAACCCTAGAAAAAGATTAAGGCCAGAATAAAAGAAACGGAAGTCGAGGGCTTACCAAAGGAGGAATGGCATGGTGCAAAAGGTCGACGGCGGTCTGGTCGTCCATGCTAGCCATCTTGTCCTGGTTGAGGAGGTATGGAATGAGGGGAACAAAGCCAGGGCGCCGGAGGTGATGAAACGGGTCCAGGAAACGGCCGTCGTCGTCCCGGACAATAGAGTCAGGATAAGAAAAGTTAAGGGCAGAGTCGGTCATGCTGGAAGGCGTCGAGGAGGCGCGCGCGCCGCGCGTGAAGAGCTGGTATTCGGGGCGCGACGACAAGTTGAGGTGGTGGAAAGAGACAAGAAGAAAAATGATGGGCTGCGCACTTGACTCACCACTATATGTGGGTCCCGAGTCAAGGGAAGCCTCTGTAAAATTAAAGGCCGTGCTGCGTTTTTCACCAAGAAGCGCAATACAAATCAGTTATTTTAAAAATAACAGACATAAAAAGAAGCGCCTAACAAACCTTAAAGTCAAGACGAACCTTGAGGGGCGTTATGGGCAAGAGAGCTGTCAAGACAAAGTGGGGTATCATCAGAGACCTTATAAACAGGAGAACTCACCTGTCTAAGAAGTAGAACAGCGGAGTGACAATTCGAGGATGTGTCCGAGGCAGATCAATGTCGATCATTAGCCGATTGAATAGGCTGATGGTCTCGAATAGGCAAGAACGCGATCACGTGACTTTTGGTTCCGTGTTCGCGTCAACTCAGAGTCAACTCCGTCATGACGTGTGAAAAATGTAACACAACGCGGAGTGAAGTCAATAAAAATATTGAAAGGCCAAGGAGACCTTGTGCATACAATACCGGTTGACCCGGGAGGGTCAAAATTAAAGAATGGGGGAGATGATAAGCCGTGTAATCAAGTACACAGGAATTTGCGCATTTTGCATATTTCTAGTAGTCAAACACGCGTTCTCTATATACAAGAGGCTTTCGGGAGCTCCGAACGAGTAGCCTACAAGTCTATTAGCACTGTCGAGACAATGTGGAAGACCCTATGGCGGTACCTTCACAAATGGGGCCAAGATCGGGCTTATTGCATGGTCGAGACGGACTCCGTGACAGAGAAACCAAGTCATCAGAAGGCTTGAGGCTGTTTGCTAGGACACATACCAAGGAGAAGGGAAGGAAATTCATAATACCACGCACAGGCGAACCGAAGTCGCTCAGAAATGATTGACAAGACCAAAGTTGCATCTATTTGGCATCGAGACCACGACGCGTTAGATCACGTGTGGGCCCAGACCGTCAAGTCCGACAAGATCCGGACTAGAGTTTCACATGTCATTCTACGGAAACGGAGTAACATCCAAATTTAGACACGGAGAGATCCGAAGTTTACCAAGAACAAGAGTTTATACAAGAAGGGTTCGAGACAACCATATAATTAGGGATACCGTATTCAAGCTACGAAGGCTGTCGAGACGAAGAAGACCCTTGCGAGCTCGGGACATAGAGCTACTGACGAAGAACAGATGAATAGTAGGAAAACGGAACCAATTCGAGACTCAACCAACTGAGCAGTTTCATGAGTCGAGATGACTCCTCGACCAACCAATCGGAGGGATTACATTCGAAATCTGTGGGAATTCGCGGTTCCGGTGGTCGGGATATGAGTAATTAACATGGAGTAAGGGACTTTGGATTTAGGTATAAATACGGGCAGAATTGTCGAGACAAGGTAGCACATATTGCCGGAGGTACCCCGTTGTCGCGGTGTATCAGCGGAGTAGGGTCGCTCGGGGTTAGCCCACTAGACACTGAGATAGAACCAATAGATCAAAGATTTGGATTTGAAAGTCTTCTCGACCGAAACCTACCTGAGATCTTGTATCAACACTACCTTGGGGCAACCCTACCGTCTTAACAGACAACAAACCTGACCTTTGGTCGTAAAACACACACATTTGTTCATCATTTGCCGCACTGTCCTTTGGACAAAGACCTATACTATAAGAACAGACTTGCGTCGAGACCGAGTAATCTTGTCGAGACAAACTCAGTCAGAAGAATTCTACGAGTACAACTTGCTCTAGGGTCGTCTATACGATCTTAAAACCCCGAACTCACACCGTTGACACTCATTAAGAGAGGAGATTGGTTGATTTGATTGGAGTGTTAGTGTTGGTGTTAGTTAGTTGGATCTTGTCCAACTTAGCATTAGCATTTTGCGTTCTGGTTCATTTCACCGTTGCTTCGAGAGTCACCATTTCATCGGCACACGTGCCAGCTTCTGGGTTGGAGACAAAGTCCCCTTCAAGGTACTTCTAGGACGCCCCTGGCAACGTGGAAATTATGTCTCAATCGACGAGAGACGCGACGGCACCTACCTTGTATTCCGTGACCCCGACTCTGGTGAAAATCGTTTCGAACTCCTCGTTGACGAGAGCGATGATATGCAGCAAAATTTATCCTCTAATCTCGCACCATACCACACCGTCCCTATGCCTGGAGCCTTTATGATGCAAGTCATCGAGAACCGCAGCCCCAATATCGAACACCAGCACGAGACAGTCACTAGGCCATCTGAAGAATTAGCAGCTCTCAACCGCGAAATATTTGGTGATGGAGAATCCTCATCAGACTCAGAGACTGGTTATCAGGCAGACCACGAATTTATTTCCTGCAACGGGCCCGAATCCCTTCATGGACATCCCACTTCAGATTTCGACAATCATTCGTGCTGCATTTTGAGTCCACCTCTTACTCCCCAGCCTCGCAGCCCAATTTGCGAGACATGCAAAGTGCTACTTGACAACCAGCTCTTCGAGGGCGTAACCAACTGGGATGATCAGCTGCTTCAGTTTAGCCAACGGGCCAATTTAATCATCTCAATCACAAAGGGGAATCAGACAAACCCGAGTCTAGACCTTCAGGACATCACGGTCCATACCCACTATACCGAATTTGGAAGCGTTGAAACGTGGGAAACCTGCGACGGCACTGATACTAACCCCGGGTTAGCCACAGAAATTATTTTGTCCCTGGAAAAGGAACCACAGAAATTTGCTCAACTAGTTTCCTCCCCCTTCTTGAAGACTGCTCGGCAGCAACGCAAGGTCCAAGGCTTCCTCATGATGCACCCGGAGCTAGTTTATCACGCCGGAAGACAATGGATCACGCCATCTTCTTTCATCAAAAGAATCTGTCATCTGATTAGGGCGCATCAAACTCTATTTGGAGCCGATGGCACAATAGAGCATATTTGCAGCCCCCCAAAACATCTAAGCGGGGCTTTTGATCCCAAAAGTGATGAGTGATCGCTCAAAAGTGGTCACACCCAAAATAGAAGACTGGCCTACGATGTTGTCCAAAAGTCGCAATATACGTCCAGGAGGACCCGTTTTTTTCTGCCAAAGACACACAGACAAACCCCCGATGTACTCCTCCACTTTTCATGGCCTTAGAATCGAATTTTCAAGGGATTTGAGCCTCGGAAACATATGGTGGGGTCACATCATCACATCCGCCGGCTAAAAGTGATGGGTGATCGCAGAAATCTGGACATGGATTTTGGGCGCTGCAAATATGCTCTAATCTCGGGGTTTTCGGATTCATCACTGATGTATGATGTGGAAGCACGAGAACCACAAGACATCAGGATCGTCGCGACGAATCCGAATAGATTCTTATCGCAGTTTGATGGGCGCTACGGCACCGGTCCATTGATCACAAGGTTCGAGCACCGATTGATAAAGCTCGAGCTCTGGCAACATAGGTTCAGAATCCCCCACGCTATCTTCTCCCTTCCCACCATCTCTCAATTCGTACTCCCCTTGCTCAACTTCGTGCAAAGCAACGTTCGTTATACAGCTTTACGTCTTGGGGATCTCCCAGACAATTCTGTGCATTATCCTTAGAGCCTGTTCGGATGACTTTGATCCACATCTGCAACTGTGTATATTCCCATATCCGGTAGTAGCTCCGGTAGATCAAAATATATGTGATGCAAGTGACCTTTCGTGATGGGTGCTGCGCCGACGCTCTGGAACGATGCTTGACGCCGTGTCCTACGCGCTCGGCCCCTCTAGGATGCATGACGGGGCACGTTTCCTCCGCATTTCCTGGATATTTCTGACCATCTTTCATGTTGGGTCCAGTGTGTTGTTAGTGCTGAAAGGCCGCAAAGAGAAACTCATTTTTTCATTGTCCACAATGCAAAGCGGGATCCCGCACCGACCGACATGTCGGCGGCATCGGGGGCGCAGCATCCGAACTACTGCCATCACAAAAGGTCACTTGCATCACATATATTTTGATCTACCGGAGCTACTACCGGATATGGGAATATACACAGTTGCAGATGTGGATCAAAGTCATCCGAACAGGCTCTTACCCAGTCCCCCTCAGTGTATACCGCTTCCCCATCATGGAAAACCCTCGCACCAGCACTCCTTACTTCATCTCTGCTGCCATTTCGGACTCGCACCGCTACTCCCTCACCACGAATGTCTATGATTCGGACGGCAACTCTATTCCATCGTCGCCCTACGATGCTGGGGGGAATATTCGTACGAGCCTGCTATCCACCACGGCACGAATGAATGGTACTAATACTGCCGAAACCATAGCTCTCGAGCCATCTAGGGCTTCCCCGGCACCGGCTGAGCCTGTCGCCACCACCTCGAACTCCGACGTTCGCATTATTCATGCTCCCAGCACCATTTGCGACTTTCATCGTCGCTATACACCTCACTCTCGTCCTCCGGCACTAAATCCTGACTGCCCGTTTTGTGTGCAACGTCATGTCTGCCCGTCTCCTTCTGCTCCTCCAGGTGCTCGCGTTCCTGTCTCGATCATCGCTATGCTGGAGTTGTGCCAGCCGTCGAAATCTCACAGTCCCACACCTCCTCCATCGTATGTCCTGTCGGTGCGATCTATCCACTGGAACCAGCCCATCCGCGAGTCGGTTAAAGTGTACGATGCTGTCCTCGAGTTGCTCAAGATGGTTTTCCACCATAGTCGCGCCTTTCAGAGGCCTTCCATTTCCGATAATCTCGTCCTCCACCAGCGCGAACTTGCTCGCCGGGACGATAATCGCATCAAGGACGAGATCGAGATCTATTTCAATGAGGAGCGTCCCGCAGCCCTCCCATTCGAAATTCTCATGCTGTTCCACTTCCAGCGCCAGTGGGAAAAATCCAACGGCCACGCCGGAACCACCCCTCCCGGATTTGCCATTATTCTCAACTACCTCCAGCGCAATGTAATGCCTGACGCGCTTACCCTCCTGCATCATGCTCCGGGAGACCAGACTGTTCAGGATTGGGAAATCGTGCATCGGTACGGTTACGAGATTTTGTCAGCTCAACAGAATTCCTCTCGCGTTACGCGTCTTCTTCGTTCCCCGGAAGGAACTCCATCTCACCTCCAGGCTTTCCCTCCCGGCCTCAATATTCGTCCTGGTCGCAGCGACCCACTAACTTGTCATTGGGCCGTCCTTCGTAACGAAATCCTGACCTCCTTGCGCTTCATTCACCTGGTCTGCGACAATTTCATAGGAATTTATCCTCACCTCATTACGTACGACATCGAGATGAACAAGCGCAAAGAATTTAAAGCTCAGCACCGGCTTCTGCCCGTCTTTTTCCAGCATCAGTCCAACCAGTTTACCCCGACCTATCCGGCCGATGCGAACAACGGAGTCCCTCCTGGCCACCCTTTCCTCCACAAATTCGAGCGTGTATTCCTTGAAGAAACGGTTGACTGTCTCCTTCGTTGTGCTGAACCCGAAGCCAAGTTCCTCGCCGATCTAATTCAGCAGGTCCTTCCTATTCAATTTGTCGACCAAGCCCGTGCTTCACAGATGTTCCTGTCTGGCATCTTTGCGAAGGTCGGGAATCTCGAGTTCTTCCAGATCAACGAATCGGAGGACGAATCGGAGGACGAGTCGGACAACAACGATTATGGTGAAACTCACTCGGAGACCCTCGAGAGGATTGTTCTCGATGACGCTGATGAGTATGCTGCTGAATATGATCCAGAGTACGCTTAAATTCGCCTTTTCTATCCCGATTCCCCCTATCCCACGGCTCGCGACCTACCACGTGTTTTTCCCTGCCACCTATGCTCCTCTTTCGTCTCACCTCGGACTTCATTTTTCCCGTGCCCCGCGGATAGTCCGCAGTGCACTGACTCGAATCCTGGTCCTCTGTCCCCATCCTGATATCGTTTATACCACACCTCCCTTCTGTTTGATTTCTTATCCTTTCCATTCTCGTCCCATCCAATGGTCGTTGCAAGCGACCTTAAACTTTGCTATAATGGCGTCAATCCACCATTATCCCCGCTCCACTCTCCTCCTCGGACTCTTTTTTACTATACTCCTCATTCCGGCGTCATATCTACCTCTACTGTTCGAGCTCTTCGCCCGCTATGGCATAAAACTGGCACAATTATGTACTGTCCTATTTATCTGCTCCTGTACCTACCACAATCCAGACGTCGTTGCGTCGCTATTGGATAAATCTCGGCCCCAAAAATTCCCAAGCACTACTCAAAGATTCTTTGTCCCAGGCCGAAACTACGTGCACTTCTCGAAAGTGCTTAGTGCCACATCCGAGACAAGTTCAACCGCCACATCTGCGCCACGAGGTCACGTTGAAACGCCGCTGCCAAACACAACCAAACCCTCCGCCGAGCAGTTCGACATTGACACCGGGAACGAAACCACGACGGGTTTCGCCACGGTGCCTCATATTGACCCACTCGAACCACTCTATACCTCCTTCGACGACCTCGAAAATGGAGACATCCTGCTCCCTATGACCTGCGACGAACATGGAGTTGCCGAGGTTCTCACTGCATACAAGAAAGTGGGCCAGAAGATTAAACCTCTCGCACAAGCATATCCAGAATATGCCCGGACTCGTCGTTCATTCCCCGAGGACCCACTCGCCTCACTCCCTCCTCTCCCAATTCATCCTCCCGAGTTCTATCCAACGGAAAAATTAGACCGTGACCGAATGGATAGTCTAGATATCAACCACGACGGATCACTCAGTTCTGAAGAGCAGAAATTGTTCGAGCATGTTATGAGGCTCAATGAAGATGCTCTAGCCTTTGTCGAAACCGACCGTGGCACATTTCGTGAAGACTATTTCTCGGACTACATCTATCCCGTCATCGAACACACCCCCTGGGTCTACAAAAATATTCCCATACCTCCCGGCATCATTGAAAAAGTTGTTGATCTTTTGAAACTCAAGATCAGTCATGGAGTCTACGAACACTCTCAAAGTGCATATCGTTCACGATGGTTTTGCGTGCTGAAGAAAAATGGGTCATTGCGGATCGTTCATGATCTGCAGCCACTCAATAAAGTCTCGGTGCGAGATGCAGGAGTTCCGCCAATTCTCGACGAGTTTGTACAACCGTACGCAGGGTGCCAAGTCTTCACAGTGTTCGATTTATTCTCCGGATTTGATGCTCGCATCGTGGATCCACGTTCCCGAGATATCACGGCCTTTATGACACCACTCGGTCTTCTTCGACTCACCTGCTTGCCTCAGGGCTTCACGAATTCGCCCACCGAGTTTCAACAGTGTATGGTGTTTATACTTCAAGATGAAATCCCACACACAGCCAACGTCTTCATTGATGATCTGCCAATCAGGGGACCATCCACGCAGTATCCTGACGCAAATGGAGAGCCCGAGACTATGAAAGAAAATCCGGGCATCCGCAGATTTATGTGGGAACACGCACTCGATGTTCACCGAATTATGCACCGATTCAAACATGCCGGTGGCACATTCTCTGCCAAGAAGACCCAGATTGTGCGCAAAGAAGTTCTCATTTTGGGACAGATCTGTAACCAAGAAGGACGCCTCCCAGATCCAAATCGTGTTGATAAAATTCTCAACTGGCCTCGCCTCACCGATGGTAAATCCGCCCGCAGGTTCCTTGGTCTCTGTGGAGGAGTACGAATTTGGATTGAAGGTTACTCCTCACTGGTCCGACCACTATCACTATTATTCCACAAAGATACGGAATTTATATGGGGAGAAGCGCAGGAGCATGCCTTCACCACCATCAAACGACTCGTCACATCAGCACCGGCATTGGTCAACATTGACTATTCTTCATTTCTGCCAGTATTCTTTTCTGTCGACTCGAGCTTCCTAGGAACTGGATTTGTCTTGTCACAAGAAGATGCCGAAGGGTGCCGTCGAATCGCGAGATATGGATCACTCCCATTTAACGAAGTGGAGAGTCGGTACTCGCAGCCAAAACTCTAACTCTACGGACTTTATCGCGCACTACGCCACTGGAGAGTATTTCTGTTCCGTGTCAAACAGCTCAACATCGAGGTTGATGCTAAATATATCAAAGGGATGCTCAATGCACCAGATCTTCAGCCGAATGCGGCCGTTAACCGCTGGATCCAAGGCATTCTTCTCTTCGATTTCAACCTCATTCACGTCCCTGGGAAAACATTCCATGCACCTGATGCCCTATCTCGCCGAGGACTTGGCGAAGGGGAGACGGTGGAAGAACATGATGATTCCTGGCTCGATGATATCACCCTTCTTGCGGATTCAACTCACATTCCCGCTCCAATATTCCTATCATTTTATACCCGCAACTCTGCTCCTATCTCTCCTCCACCTTCTCATCCGACCGCGTCCGTGTACATTAATCAAACTACTCCCCCTCTTTCGAATTTTGACGCCATTCTATTTGATATCCGACATCTCCTTGTCACCCTTCAGTTCCCTCAATTCTCAGCCCAATATCCTGATGCTGCTCGTGCTAGCCAGGCAAAGCGAAGGTTTTTGAAGAAAGCCTCCGAGTACTACATGTCAGGAGATCGAATGTTCAAACGCAACGGCCTCAAATCACCTCTCCTTGTGATTTTTGATCCAACCCGGCGCGTGGAAATCCTGAAGCAGGCCCATGATCTACTTGGTCATCGCGGCGAGGATGCCACCTTCGAAACCATTAAACTCCGATTCTTCTGGCCCCACCTTCGAACACAGGTTCACAAATATGTTCAGTCCTGCCATGAGTGCCAGATTCGCACCCGGATCCCAATGCAGATGCCGCTCACTTCATCACTTCCCACGACAATCTTTGCGAAGGTCTATATCGATATCATGTTCATGCCCCTTGCTCGTGGCTTCCGTTACATTGATGCAGCCAAAGATGTCCTTTCAGGAGTATCAGAAGCTCGACCTTTACGCCGCGCCACTGCAAAATCCCTTGCAAAATTCTTTTGGGAGGAAATCTATTGCAGATACGGCATTGTCCTCGAAGTGACTACAGATAACGGTTCAGAAGTGAAAGAAGCATTTGAGATTTTGATGAAGACCCTTGGCGTTCCGCATGTCAAGATATCCCCCTACAACTCTCGTGCCAATGGAGTTGTAGAGCGTGGGCATTTCATTCTACGTGAATCGATTGTCAAAGCCTGCGAAGGAAACATAAATCTCTGGCCGCTCAAGGTGGCTCCTGCTGTATTTGCAGATCGCGTGACTGTGCGCAGGGCGACAGGACAGAGCCCTTACTTCACTTTGCATGGCTTCAACCCCATTCTTCCCTTCGACCTCACAGAATTGACCTTTCTCATTGAAGGATGGAGGACACACATGACTCCTTCTGAACTCCTTGCTCTTCGGACCCGGCAGATCGAAAAACGTCCCGCAGACATGTTACAAGCTGCTGAACGCCTCCGTGCCAGTCGATTTCGCTCCAAGGCGGAATTCGAAAGTCGATACATCAGTCATTTTTACCGGGAAGAATATCACCCAGACGAACTAGTCCTTGTTCGAAACTCACGCATTGCCAACGACCTGGGACGAAAAGCGAAAGTGAAATGGCTTGGACCATATGCCATTGTTCGATGCACTCAGGGTGGATCCTACGTTTAGCGAGAATTATCTGGTGCCATCAGCACGCAGGGCATCTCTGCCACCCGCCTTCTGCCTTACATTGCTCGTGATGACCCCCGCCTTATCGAGCTTGCTCAGGGATTACCCGCAGATGGACGTCTCGAAATCAACAACTCCGAAAACAATGAAATGGATGTTGATGAGGACGAAGAAGCCCGCTTGGAAGAATTCGATGAAGAAGACCTTTGATTTCTTTTCTGTCCTGCCTCAAATGGTGTCTGGACACCTCATTATATTCCATGCCATCCCTACCCTTCTCCTCTGGACTCGACCGAGGACGGTCGAAATTTTCCCGTGCCCCGCGGATGTGATACCACATTTGTGTTAATCAATTAAACCTCCAAAACTCTGCCATAAACTGGTTCAAATGTTCCCAAAATACAGTCCTACGTGTCATGGAACATCGTCATCGCAGAATTCTCGAAAGCGTACCAAAACGGGACAAGAGGTTCAGAAGCTTAATTTCCACTTCTGTGATTCAACACCATCACCCCGAAAAGGCCAATCTTGATCACACGTGAATCACGTCGGCACTTGTTGGTCAAGTCGACAATAAATCAACAACTATCTTGATCGTTTCACCCCTTGATCTCGGGTCCAGAAAATATATCAAATACCCAGGGAATTCACATGCTATCCTCCAATCACATTTGTTCAAGAAAATCGACCATGCGGTACTTTTTGTGCAATTGGATTTCCACCGGTCAGATGATCATGGACCTCAAACCAGCTCAGCGGTACATTTCCAGCAAACCAATAGCAAACTCCCTCGGCACAAGAACCATGTGGTTTGCCAATATTGCATTTAATTGTGTGCTTCTCCCAATTGTTGGTTGCCTTATTTGTATTTGTATCATAACCATTTCGATCGGTTTCAAGTCTCTTATATCAAATTCCCTTATCTCCTTATCATTTCCACTTCCCTATAAATACAGCCCTGAATGTAAAAACATACGTCGCACTTTTATCCCCTGTATTTTGCCTGCAGAATACTACCAAGTGTTGCCAAAACTTATCGTCTCTCAGAACACTGAACTGTTGTCTCGAAACCTCTCTTAACAAGGCCTCCTTGTTGCTAAACTCGCCCTCTGGTCTTCAGAAGACCTACTGCCTCAATCGTATCGAACCTAACGGAATTACTGACCTTCTTATCGTTTACAGCTTACGTCCAGGACGTCTCGACTTTGACGGAACACGAGGTTCCTCAGGATATTTCGCATATTTCTTCGCCACTCCCAAAAGACACTTGGGATTCTTCGTTGTTGGAAAGTTTATCGACACTCGCGATCTTTGCAAGAGTTGATCGAATTCCTCACTCATTCGTGTATTGTGATAAACAATACATCTAATCGATACACGAAGTAAAACAATTTACGCCGTCACAGCGTCTGCGAGCTATTGCGCGCTCGTAATGTTAATTCCGCAGAAGATTCCCCGTTCGACTCGGGGACGGGCGATGAGAGCTATACCACGTTACTCGTTTTTTTCCCCGCCTCCCTGCTTGCCCCGTTCTCACGCTTTTTTGCAGAATTTATTATTGGGACAAGTCTGGGGATACATTTACATGTACGTTTCCGCACACGCGTATCCCTTTCCGAGCACTACTCCCGCGTCCGTTCATTGACAGAACAAAGCCCGGTTCGACTCCGAGGCGCGTGATATCAGGAAGGTGAGAGTTTTTTGGCCTTTGGTAAGCTTTTGCTGTCCTTTAACTGAGGTGTATTCAAAAGTGAGAAGCGCCCGAAGGCACATGGTGTGCAACTGCGAGACATACCGCCTTGTCTGCCATCGCAAACTCTGCAGAAGGCTCCTCGTTCGACTCGAGGTCGGGCAATGCGACGGCATAGGCTCAGTTAGGCTGGTTCTTTTTGCCTTACCTTCTTTCGCTCCTTTCATGCTGTATTCTTGGGACATGTGGAGAAGCTGAGCGCTGAGGGCCCCCACGCCTTTAAATTCGCTTTTTTTTTCAAACCAAATTTCAAGTGCTATGTATTCGACAGCGACGTCCACATGCTGTGGAACGAAACAAGCATCTGTATCCGGGTAGTATCCAGCCTCTTCCCTCCACTGACAACTGCCCGTAGCACATGGTGTGCATCTTCGAGAAGTTGCAGGGAGGGGATTAGATCTGCAGAAGGTTCCCCGTTCAACTCGGGCTCGGGCTATACGTATAAATCCTCCGGTCCCTTTCTGTCTTTGGTAGAAGCCATCGCGCAAGTTGATTGATCTGACGTTTCCAGCAAAGCAGTACCCAAATATCGACGACCTCCCAGTGTGCAGAATAGGAAAGCCATGCCTTTCCAATTGACATACTGTCACATAGGATTTAACACTCATGATCAGGCCATTTCGTTAACATCTCAATTCGTACTGATTTTCACCCAAGTCATATACAATGGGTAGATTGCTTTGTCTACTGAGAACAGTCCGGTTGTATGGTGTGCGTTTGCGAGCTTTATAACTATGTTGAAGTTGATTCTGCAGAACTTTCCCCGCTCCACTCGGGGTTGGATGGTATGAACTGCAGATTCCTTTTTTTGCTTCCCTCGCTTCTCTCTCTTCAATACCGACCATCCGGCGTCGACACATTCCAATCCTAACAGTGGTTTCCGAACACCCCCGACCCATGGTGAGCGCGTCTAATTTCCCCGCCGCCACTCAGCGGAAGGCCCGGTTCGATTCCGGGACGGGTGGTAAGGGGACAGGTTGTGCAATTTTTTCGTCGCCGGTCGGGCTCCTTTATTATGTCCTGAGCGGGAGACGTGCTTTCCTCGCAAGCTCAATTGAATTCTGACCCTAACATCGCAGTCTTGAAGCAAGTTCCCCCGCAAACTCTTCATGCCTAAATCTAGGGAGTGGCGGACCGCCCTCACATCTGCAAGGTATCAGCTCAATCAACAACAATTCAATCAGTTGAGCTCTACGAATTCGAGAGAACAACACCGCCTAGGCAGGACTGGAAGGGCGCCCGCCGCCAGAGGCGCGATTAAAATATGGATCTACGTGCAATCACCGTCAGATCACCAAATCCAGCCGTATCCATGTCCTGATTCTTACTTTGCTGAACTTACGGGTACTTCCAATGCTAGGGACTGCCCATTGCACATAGTTTGCATGCAATATAAGGCTCTCGAGTCGTATCGGGTCTCTCGTTCGACTCGGGTCGGGTCATCACAGAATGGCTTCGGTCTTTTTGCATCCCCTCCTCTCCTTTCCCTTCCTCAGTTCCTGATGTCGTGCCAGACGGCCAAAAAAAATCGAGGAGAGCAGAAACCAAAGCGGCAATGTACTGCCTGGCTGCTGGATCCTGTCTCTTGATGGTAGGCGCCTCGATCGATGTTGAAGCTGTTGATTTTGTCGTAGAATACAACCGTGGGAACGCTGACCTCGAAATGTGGTGTCAACCCTTAGCTCACCAGTGCGCGCGGCCAAATTGAAAATGAATGACATCAAGATACAGAACAGGAGTAATTTACATTTTTAGGTCTAGATCAAGAGCAGTAAACAAATCACCCAAGTAATCAACATTTTGGACTTGAACTCGGTCTATGCTTTAACATCGTTGGCCAACGGTGCAGAAGGGCGAACATCTAATCGCCATCGACACTGGTGTATATTCTTTTGCGCGCGGCGCATTTTAAAACGTGAAAACGGTTATTTCATTCTCGACCTATATGAGCCGACATCAGCCAAAGGATGCGTTGAGGACATGGATGACAAAATAAATAAAAAACACAAACGTTGGGGTTCGCTGCGATTATGTGGTCCTGATCAATCAGGAAGACATTGAAGTCACCCATGGAGCGCAGGGTGCTTCGAAACGGCAGGGACGTTGTTACGGCCTCCGCGAACACGTCGTTCTCTTCAGAAAGCGTGGTGGGATGCATATGCAGTTCGGTGTCCGAGACGCCTGCGGCTTGGAGAGCATCCAAGGATGGGGGGCGGCTACGGATGATGCCGAAGTCGAGAACTTCTATACATTGATTTTCGTGGTTGGGGATTACAATACGCTCTCCCTCCACATGCCTGACACGATTAAATCGATGGACTGTCCAAGGATTTACAATGGGGTAAACAACAGACCTGAGCCATCCGTAGTATGTGCCCGGTAGGATGCGTGAGTTCTGGGGGCCCCACTCATCCCACGGGACATCAGCAGGATCCAGCCACTTCTCCATCTCATAGTCAATGACATACTGCTGGAGCGTCCGATAGTGGACAAAAAGTCGTTTCCATTTCAGGTTGTCGTAGTCCATCAAGAACACGTAAATCCGGCGCTCGTTCGAAGTCGAAAATGGTCGCCCAGGCATCGGCCTGGCACAAAGGGGTCCGCTGTGTATTCCGAGACCTCTTATAATTCTGTCTGGGACGAGGTCCGGGAGTCTAAGGGTAGCGACGTGAGTGGTGGAATCTCGGCAGTCCCCTTCAAAAGTGTAGACCTCGATACGCCCCGAATTGGATGGGAAGGCTAGAATGAATGAGCGTGATGAAAGAAACTCAAAATCTGCGATATAAAGTGGAGACTGCATCCTGGACGCATCCTGTCCCTCTGGTAAGGAAAAGAATATCCAGTCTTGGCGCCTCAAACCGCACCTGAAGCATGATCCCCTTGCGCCAGTTCCATAGAAGAAGCCGATTCTGGTCAGGAAAAGATAGAGCGACCACATCGTCCGCGATTTGGATGGAAAGCGTCATTGATGGATCGCGCGCAAGCGGGAGTGACAAGAGAGGCAGGGAGGCCAGGGGGTGTGCTTGATGGGATGCAAGGGTGCGGCACTCTAGATTCGCGGACTCCGCGTCAACGTGGTACAGAAAAACAACCAGATCCTGGGTCGGGTCCATTGCGAAATCCTGAAAGTCTTCCACATCGATCGCTAGAGCATGCTTGGTCCGAGCCTCATCCATATCCGCGATGTGCGCCAACGAGATGGCACAGAAGTCTAGGCCATGCTCCTGTTGTGCGAACACACCGCCCACGAGCTCGTATGCACGGCAGGTCTCCAGAGAGTCTACCTTGACGACGGTCCGCGACGTATATTCTAGGTTATGCCAGGCAAGACGGCGTTGATGGATGGCCCGCAGTGTGTCACTCGGCGTCAAAGCGCCCACGTCGCCGGCGACCAGGCCTTCGGCACAGAGCTCAATCGTGCATTGCAGCTGAGGAGAGCCGACGATCGTGTCATGCCATATACTACAGACCTTAAAATTGCGTTGGTCCTAGTATCGATGCCTGGACGATCAGTGACTCACCGAGCAACATAGAAGTATGGTTTTGGGGTCGAGGAAAGAGAATATCTCAGACAGGATCTCTGGGGGAATATCGGCGAAAGAGAGTGACTCCATGACGCGCAGGTAGAATGGCTATTCAAGCGGTCTAGAAATATCCTTCCGAGCCGAATCCGCGCTGTTGGCTGGTTAAATTACTAGTATGTCGGGGCTCAAAATCAGCTCCGAATCCCGACCACGCAAGAAGCCCCCACTTGCCTGTTTAGAGGCCTGAAGGAAAGCTGATTCGGCTGAGAAGCAATTCCAAGGCGATATGAGTTTTGCGACCGGCCTTCTTGAACGGGTCCATGGGCTGGTGCCACTGGTGGTAGAAGGAAAATGGCAATGTATCACGTGCTGTTCTCTCACTAAGTTTAACTTCTCCAATCTTGCTCTTTCCTTGACTGAAGCGGGAGCTGCGGCGCATTTAACGATCGTGCCAGAGAGTTGTGTTTTGAGGTATCGTCGCACCAGATGAGATCAGGAAACCCTCAAATGGCATGTTTTACTCGGACGCGAGAGTGCGGCTTTGAGTCGCCTCGAAAATTTGGCAGTCGGACTAGTATCAACTCCGGACCCCGGCTCGTTAAGAAGCTTGTTGAAATTGAACCAGAAGACGAGCGTATACCTCTGAATATTTTTTTTTCTCTTTTTCCATGGGATTGAAATTAGCGGCCAATTTTTACACCGCTGCTGCTCAGGCCTCAGGCTTTTATTCGAAGTAATCAAGTTTATTCTACGCTCTCGTAGTCGGAGAAACTAGACCATGCTGTCAAGAAGCGGTCTTCAGTGCTACTCCGCGAACATGTCAGCCTTCATCTCTCCTAGCTCTTCCCAGTTCGGAAGACCACACGATTCAGGTAACATCTCCCAAACTAGTTCCCGCTGCGTCGCGTGAGATTCCTCATATTTATGCAAGCATTCTTCACAAAAATCGCGGCCCATATCTTGCCAGTCGGTTTCATCCCAAAGCGCGAGGGGATCGACGTCGAGACCTTGGCTGCTCCAACGATCCAGTATTTTCAACCAACGCAATTTTGCGACGTTACAGGCGTCATTGTTAGCACATTCCTCCGGGTGGTCTGCGAGAAGAAATTGTGAAACTATGCGCGCCCCGGATTTCTGTTTGCCGTGTGCGACGAGAACTTGACGCTTCTGCGCGGGAGAAAGATCGTCCCATTCTGGAAGATCCACAATAGCGCCGAGTTCCAAAGTGCAGCAGTCGTATATGATGCAGGGGATATTCCACAACGCGCCAACCTCCGATGCGACTTGCAATGCAACCAACACGCACGCATTGACAGACGATTCAGGCTTGTCAGCCGGATCTTGTTCAGACGAGTCTTCGGGAGGATCATCATAGACTCTTTGGCCGTCGATGATACTGGGATAAAAAGTTTCGAAATGAAAGAGTGCACGTCTGAGAAGGTATTTGACGTCGTATTCGTAAGCAAGTCGGAGGATTCCAACTACAGCCCAGAAGAACGACTTTGCTGGAGGGGGGAGAAAAAACCTGAGCAAAGAACTTAGTATAGAGCATAGACACATGTTCAACCACCTACTCGGAATCGAATATGGCTCGCAAGAAATATTCGACATCTGCGGCAGAGTGGTGCAATTGAATAACGGGACAACCGTACATGGTGACTATGTGGGCCGGGTTTGGCCGGGGCAATCCAAAGAGCATCCCCTTGAATACAGGCGAACGTGCGGCCAAAACACCTTTGGACACGCGGAAGAGGCTGTCTTCTGCGCGTATAATAAGGTTATCTTCTTCAAACCACAGGTGTTCGACGCGGGTGAGTGTCTCTGACTCTACAATGGTAGACGCTAAGGAAATGACGGATTGGGTGTCGTCACGATCGTTATCGTCTGGGACTTGAGATGGTGGGGGTAGCTCTTGTGTCAGACCATTGGTCTAGCGAGCAACAATAGTTCATTGGAAAGGATTCCCCAAAACGTGGAAGGTACTTACCATGTCGGCTCCCTGCTGTATGGACCTCCGACCTAGCGTGGTTGACGGACAAAGAGAAATCGTCACGGTTGTCACACGTTTCGTAATTCACAAAAAAAAAAGCCCAGACCAAAGCCCCTATTTCACTGTAGTCAACCGTGGCCCATCGGCAACGACTCGAATATTCGCCAGAGTGACCGCACCGTAACAAACCGCCTGGTTACTGCCAGTCGTACTACTCTGGCGCCTTCGGGGGTGGCTCGAAACAAATCCGAGGGAACAATCTAAAGAGAATCACAATTCAATGTTCAACGTCTCATTACACTACTTGAGTGGAAGAGCCGCGGAAATTCTCTGCAAGGCTTTGAACAATATTTCATCCTGGTAACGTCGCGACACCAGCTGTAAACACAATGGCGCGCCCGCAAAGGTCTCCGGTTTATCTAAATTCCAAGTCAACTTACGGTCGGATTTAGAGATGAATAAACCTACAACAGGAAGAATTATACTTGTCTGCCTCGCTCATATACACGCGATCACTGAGAACAGACTCCAGGTCTGTGACAGGATCGACGTAGAGACCGGTAGGAAAGACGGCAGCGGGATAATCCACGAAATTCCAGACGTTCGTATACCTGCGTGGAAGATGTCACATTAGTGTGGCGCGCGGGGCAGGAATCTCCTCGATTACCCCCAGTATCTGCAGGTCTCGAGAGCCGGGGCTGGTCCTGCACCGGCGGGGCACAGAACAACATCGACGTTTAACGACTTGTAATGTTCGAGATATTCAGCACGAAGGGCCTCGCGGCGGATATTCAACTGCGGAAGGTGGGTTTTATATAGATATCTACGAGATGAAAGAAGGCACAGACCTCCCAAAGCTCGTGAATCGTGTGATCCTTGACACTGGGACGGGTTATCACCCATTCTGTCAGCGGCAGAATTGGTTCACCGGTTACCCCGGCCCTTTCTCGGACGCGTGCAGCGCCATCTACGAAGTACAGCTCGTGCTATGAACCAACTCACAATGAGCGAACCATGGATACGAATATGAGGGGGGAAAACAGACGTACGGCCAACTCGCCAGCGTCAAAATGCTTGAATGGCACATACTCCACGACATCGAACGCCGCGTTAGTCTTCAATACGTCCACCAGAGTCTTCAATGCGCGCAGAACGGGTGGCTGGGGCAATACAACGCCGTCGTGCCACATTACTCCGATTCTAAGGCGCCCATCGGAGCCGGACCAGTTGGGCGCCTCCGGGATCCGCCAGGGAATCGGAACAAGACTGTGGTCGTGCAGCCACGGTTTAGATCCAATCACGACAGAAAGCCACAAATCTATGTCACGGAGACTGAAAACAAACGAGAGGTTCCGGTACTCAAAATCCATGATCAAAGCAGGGGACAAGGACCGACCTTCGGCACAGTGGCCCATACGTTGAGCCGATAGAATCAGCTCCCGGCATAGTGGTTGACCCGGTACCCTTTGGTACGCGTAACGTGGTGGGTTCTGGGGAAGGAATACCGGGTATGAGTTTGATAACTGCACCAAAATGACGGCGCAGGGCTAACTGAAAGTCCAGATGCCGCACGCAGCGGCAGGCGAGCGCAGGCTGCCTCCAATATCGCTTCCAACGCTGAGAGGAGAGCCCCCGAAGGCGACGAGAGCACTGCATCCACCCGAGCTTCCTCCAGGCGTCAACCTCGTGTTGTATGGATTGAGGACTTGGCCCCAGAACGAACGCGTCTCGAGATGCATGAGGGCTTGCGGGACGTTCGTTTTACAGTAGTACACTGCATGAGATTTCTCGAAAGGTGATGAACGGTGAAACAGAATTCACATCACATACCTGCGCCAGCATCGTACAAAACCTGGGGGAGGAACCCATGTTTCGTTGCAGCCGGCTGTAAAACGTCCCCCGAGAATCCAGACGTTGATTTACGCCCTGAGAGTTGTAACTGGTCCTAAACCATACAGAAATTAATCTCGGGACGACTTAACTTTTGATACCCAAACGTACTTTCATGCTGATAGGTAGACCTACGCATCTGTGATAAGTTCTCAAATGACGGAACAAAAAGGAGGACCCACCGTGGAGAGGTCCGACAAGTCTCCCTGTACGCCGATAGAATTCGTCGAGTGCCTTGGCTCTTATCAAGGCATCTTCCAGGAAGAAATCAGTGAGACAACATAAAAGTTGGTGCGCGACCGCCGCCCGCTTGGCAAACGCCAAAACTACTTGTACGGCCGTGAGCTCTTTGCTCTTGATTCGCGAGAGGATCTATGTACGAGGTCCATCGACTGCTAAGGTGTGGCAAGAGTGAGACCAACTGAAGTGGCGTCTTGATCAACGCTGGTGATGTCCAGTTCCTCCGAACTTAGCAGACCGGATTCTGCGGCGGCACGGCGGACATCCGCTCCCGACGGATACCTTGCAATGAAATCGGCAGGTAGGCGTAGATTCTCTGGGATCCGCGCGTCTCGTTCGGAGACTGCATCCAGCGCAACCTGACGAGGATCTGTATAATCGATTGACATGCGGATTCTATCCTGAGCTTACCTGTGGCCATACAAGGGGAGGATCGGATGCCATGTCGAGTCTCGACGAAGTGGTGAGGGATGGGACTTGATTGCAGTTGGCCGGATCGGACTTCGGATCACCTAGTCCGAATAAATCCGACTTGAAACGATACATAACGCGGTACTTATATATGAAGGACACTCAAACGAAGGGGTGCTGGTCGTCAAATGTTGGTATACAGCCTCGGAGAGCAAAGACAACTTTCTTGTATAAATAGAAAGTGCAACACGTAACGACAATCCAACGTCCAGGCTCACCACTTTTCGTGCGCAGGTCGTACTACGAAGCATATGAATGAAAAGGAGCGTTCGGCACAAGAGCACCAAACTCACGGTCAAGCTCCCACGTCCACGCACTTTTCTCTTGGTTGGCGAGGAAGAGGTAGGACTGCATTATGCGTGAGTTATAGCCGCAATCTCATCGGATTTTAGTACCTGAGCGATGCTGTCGGGGCTGAGGCCGGCGGGTGGCTTGCTACTGGCGAGCGCGGCGCCGGTCATTATTTCTTGGGTGAGTGAAAAAAACTCAATGCAAACGTTTTATCGGAAATGGAAGAACCACGCACGTCCATCGATGATGGCCTACGTTTGGGTCAAGAATGTGAGGAGACAGACAAGAGTGAGAGTACATACATGTGCTACCTGCATAGATATGAGTGGCCCAGTCCATGTTCAGCCAATTAAGAGATATCATACATGGATACCATCTTTGCCAAACTCTTTGGCAAGTGACTGGCTGAGCGCGCGGGCACCGAACTTGCCGATCGCCAAAGCAGAGGTCATGGTGTTCCCGCGCGTGCTGGCCGTCGCACCGGTGAATATCAGCGTCCCGCGGTTGGGGGTGTCAGCATCGATGGTGTTTTGCTTGAATTGGAGAATTGCTTCTCGAGAGAATGAGAAGGCAGCAGCCACATTGGTGTCGAGCGCTGTCGATATCAGTCTGTCAATCATACACGAAAAATGAACTCAACAACGAACATTCTTGCACCTCCTCCGGCGTGATTTCCAAGAAAGGTTTCCAGACGGCGTACCCGACGTTGAACAGAGCTGCGCGGAACGAGTATTGAGAGGCAGGAAAACGAGACCTTATGGCCGAAAATGTTGAAGAAAAGTTCCCGGGTGTATACGCGGGCATGTAAAACGGGGCGGCCTATTTCAAGAGGATTAGCAGACGATGAGGATACGGAGTGTACCCACATCTCCCCCGTTATCCTTGATCTCTGCGGAAAGAGCATTCAAAGAGGTCTGGCCGCGTGCAATCAGAGCGACGCTGTACCCGGCCTTGGAAAACATTCGCCTGTCAAGACCGGTTAGTGATCCTCCATTGAAACTTGGAACTGGGAAGTTTTAAGGAAACTGACGCTGCAGCTGCCCCGGTGCCTGCGGCGTTCCCGACGCCTGGAGTGTGGAGGGTGTGAAATTAGCATAAAATAAACCACTCAGGCTTGGCTAACCTGCCACCACAAAAAGTGGGCGGATGGCAGCCATTCTAATGGTTCCAAGTAGAAGGGTAGGAAGACTGTTTACCGTTGATGTTTGGATCTGCCGTTGCATAACATCAGCAAACGATCCCCTTCTCTACCGCCCTCCACAAGCGATGGCGACAAAATCCCCTGCCGTGAGATTTTTGTAAGAGAACGCGTTATATTCTCGTTCTGTCTTAATCTTGTCTCTAGTGAACTGGGCATGGGTCCGCACAACGCGTTATTTGCCCAGATCCCTGCACGGGACCTTGTCAAACTCATGCGGACATGCCGACGCGTCTACTTGCTCGTCCACGACACTTGCTTCAGTATTACGCGTCTCTTGTCCCCCTTTTTTGGAGATCCCAGCGAAGTAGCGCGTTTCCGAGAGACACAAGCTCAGACCGCCACCGTGATATCCGGGTCCACGGCCCTCCAGTTCTTCAACAGGCTGACTTACCCGGATTCCGACCTCGACCTCTATGCTTACCGCGAACTCGCTTACCTTCCCGTTCACTTTCTTCTCGACAACGGGTACACGTACAATCCCCGCGAATCTCCTGACCCGGACCAGCCCAGCAGAAGTCAGGATCCGGACGTGTTTGTGCAGCTCTTCGAAGCAGCTCAACGCACCATCAGCTATCTGGGGCGCGGGATCGCCGACGTCCTGGACTTTCGCAAAGGCGATAAGAAAATCCAGCTTATAATCGCGACGTCGACGCCAATGGAGATCATCCTTAGCTTCCACGCCAGTGCGTCAAACTATAGTCTGATACCTGCGTATGCTGACAATAATGTGGCAGCGTGTGTCATGAACATCATTACCCACGACAAAGCGTATGCGCTCTATCCGAATTCGACCTTCGTCGCCAAAACAGCGCTGATCGTCGAGACCTCCGGCGCAGGCCAAGAGGCGGGCCGCCAGAAGTATGTCGACCGTGGGTGGACAATGGTCCCCACTCCATCCGTAAGTAGTACTTCTGAGCTCGGCGTACGCGCCATCCGCTGGGTGGGCGACCATTTTACGTGGATTCTGCCCCTTTCGCCTCCTCCAGAGGACACCCACCAAGACTTCTGCCCCTTGAACTCGTGGTACCTCGACTGTGCCGATGACACGACCACTACAAAGTGGGACCTCTTCGAACACCCCGCACTGGAATACAGTTATGTAGTCAGCGACCTCGGCGCTGTGTCCGCTATCGCGGACAAATTCGCGTATGTGGGCTTGTCATTCATCTTCAACTGCCTCGCTCACGGTTATGTAGCTCATTGCACATGTCTACGGCCCAGACTGAGCTTCACGTGCTCAAAGCTGTTTCTCGTAATCGAGCAAGAAGTGCAGGTGACAGTCTTTGGTACATATAAATCCTCAATCACAATCTTCAGTAAATCTATGTGTCCTTTTTCCAAATTCAATTTGTATTCCTTCACAACATTCTATTGTCTTGGACGAGACGGACAAACATACGTTCGGGATCAAATTGAATTCATTCCTCCTTGGCTCAACTGTACCATCGGATGGCATCGTGCCGATGAGTCAAGAAATCCAATTTCGACGGGAGAGACTGAGAAGTTACGATGTCGCGGTTGGTACGACTGGCGGCTTCCGACCTCAACCACCTCCATGAGGCGCTCTAGAGCGGGCAGATCCCCGATCCACTTCGTAGCGCGTAAATTCCAGTACTGTAGTTCCACTGGCGATATTTCCACTTTGCCTGTCCACGGAAATTCAAAGCAGTCATAGCCGAGTTAACTCAGATTCCCGCTGAGGAAAAGACACTGTGCTGTCCAGGTTTGACGTATGAAAAAAAAAATCCATCGGCGTGTAGCACGACCTTTTTCACTGTTTTTAGGCAAGGAGTAGCTTGTATGAGGTACGTGTTCACAAATTCAAAGTGCATTCCTCGACTTGAGAGTTGAATTCGAAACCCGTAAAGCACCGGAATGCGACAAGAAAATTAGGGTTCAGATGTACAGTACAATACTTCTAGCGGCTCGCGTCAGCGATACGATCCTTCTCAGTGTTACGGCGGAAATCCGGTTTCTTCTGCTACCTACCTACCTTCCAAGATTCATTCGCGCCCGATGGCCCAATGATACAACCTCCACGCCTTACCTGTACTGCGCACGGACGATAGTCAGATGAGAAAGACCTCCAAAAAGTGATCGAGGGCGACACATACCGGTTAAACACCCGTAGCTTTCAACCCAAACAGTGCTTCCAGTTTCTCCCAAGTCCTCTCCCGCTCCGCCGCCCATTTTTCTTTAATTTTAAACGCACAAAGGGGGCACAGTCCGTGAACATCATTATTAGTGTCCACTGTTTCGCTCTCCCAGTCTATCTGCATCAGCATCTCGAGGCCGCACAGCACGTCGAAGCGGTAGGTCTGGAACAAACCCGTGTCGTGCACGAGCTTTTTGTAGGTTCCATACTTGATCGGGACGCAAGCGGGGGCTGAGGTTGATTCGGAGGACACGTCCAACACATCCTGGTTGTGGGACGTCGTCGAGAACGCTTCGAACGAGGTCGCACTGTACCAGACGAGGTCCAGCTGCTCGCGCGCGTTGACGAGGCACAGGATATCCGCGGGCAGCAAAAAATGGCGCTGCTGGCCCTCGGTAGACACGGACCGGCGCTCGAAGTTATCGTTCTTATCTTGTCCGAAGCTTGGTGTGCGCAGAAGCTCGTATAGAGAACGCTTGAGAACGCCCGAGACGCCCCAAGCGCGCCCAAGAATTACGGTTTCTGATGCATGTGGGATTACCGCGGTAGAGAGCGAGCTGAGCGAAGGGCACCACATTTGTTGGATAGATTGCGTAGCCCAGTCGCGGAACATGGGGAATTTGAGCTCGGTCGCAGCGCGCAAGATTGCTGAGATTACGGGAAAGGGAGGTGGGTTGTGGCAGTAGGAACTAGATAGAGTGGGAGTTAGTTGATCAACGAACAAGCTAGATGGGAATAACGCCATGCACACATACATTGCATTGTCGATCGCGTCGAGAAGTACATCAAAATCCTCCATCGTGACGCCGAATGCCTCGACGTGATAGCAATAGGCCCCCGGACACTACCTATAAAGCCTGTCCGCGATAGAGTAAATCAGTGGCCCATAACGGCCCTTCCTCTGTCCGCCATATAGAGTAAAACAACCCCAGGACGATCTATGTCGGTCCGTCATAGAGTAAATCGCGCTGCGCACGAGAAATTTTTTGAATGAGTATAGGGTGCGAGGCACCGCAAGCACAGCTTCCTTGCTGTCGGGGCTATCAGAACTGAGCTTAAACATGGGTAATATGCACCGGAAAGCGCCTGCCAGGCTGCGGCAGGCTGGGAGCGAAAAAAATGAATCCCGCAGCGCGAAAATGGTATTTTACCAACACTTCGTCCGAAATAGAGTAAAACAGCGACCGAGGGCCGGATTTCATAGAGTAAAACAACGAAAAATTTTGGGAAAAAGCGGACAGGCTTTATAGGTAGTGTCCGGGGGCCTATAGCAATTCTGCACATTTTTGACATCAACAAGAATGATTGTCCCTTCCACAAACGGCCGCTTAGGGTCTGCCAGGAGCCGTCCCTCCACGATTGCCGCAAAAACATCAGAAAACCATTCCGAATGCTTGGAGAGACTGCTCCGCCTCAACCGCATCCAACAATCATTTATACGCAAGAACAAGTCTCCTTCGAGATCCCAGTGTTTGGCGTGGCGATGAGAAGACTTTGAATGCTTGGTCGCCGGAGACTCGAGCGGAGTTATCGAGTCTCTTTTCCGTTTCGAGGAGGTATCGGGGGACGCATCAGTGAGGTTTTCAGAGCGCGATGGAGATTCTAACGAGGCGGAGTTGGACTGCAGGGCGTCGGGCGCCTCTGGCGACGTGCTCGCTCGAGGCAAAAGATCCATGTCACGCTGTCACTTATGCACGTGGGGTTACACAGCGTGTCCGTGATGGCCGGCATTGCATTTAATAAGCGATGTAAATCCTGGCTAACAGCCACAAGTGTCTACCGTCACTTTTCTGGTAAAGAGAACAGTCATCAGTCTACGTACCACCTGGTAACCTGCGAGATACATTCAATTTCGATAACAACTCCGCCAATTAAAGACTCAACATTCAAGCCTCCGCTTCTGGATGGAGTCTTCCCACTGGCAAGCGCGGCCATCCGTCCTCATCGAAAGATACTAGATATTGTGCTCCTGAACCGACCGACAGCCTTTGAGCACCCTTGTCGCAAACAGGGACTACGCAAATAGCGGTGATCATACATTGTACTCTAGTCCAATACTATTAGCCAGCTCTTCGCGGAGAATTTAGAACCAGTGACTTATCCAAAGTTCCAAACTCTCCGAGTCGGAGAAGGGAACTGCCTCTGGCTTGGCGTTTCAGGCGAAAATCAGATCCACGATCCGTAATCAGTTGCAAGACTCCACGCTAGTCAAGTCCTTACCCTATACTGTAAGTGGTTGCGGCCTTGATAAGCTGTCCTAGTTTAATCTGTCAGTCCCCGTAGATGTTAGAGTTCTGTCGGATAGAGTAAATCAATGGTTCAAGATGACCCCTACTTCGGTCCTACATAGAGTAAAACAGGCTCGGAACGGCCAAGGTCGGTTCTCCTTGGAGCAAATAGCGCGGGTGATTTTTTTTTGGGGGGGGACCGTACACGGCGGAATCGTCCTTAACACTATCCGAGATACCGCTGGGTGCTGATCAAATCAAGCAGCGAAGTAGAGCACCTGCGGCAGTGGACAAGCATAAATTCGAGCCCTGCGGCGGAAAAATGGCATCTTGCCACCACTACTTGGTTTAAAATAGAGTAAAACAGAAGCTTGAGTTGTTTAGAGTGAAACAGCGGATTTTTCGGGCAGCGGACAAGGTAGTGTCCAGGGAGCTTACATGATCCACACAGGCAGATATGGCTCGAGGCTGCAATGATCGTCCTTCGAATTCGTTCTTGATCATCATGGAGTGGGCCCGGGTGGATTTGCCTGCCAGTGCGGCTGAGATATACATGCACATGGCCGCTTACTTTCAACAACTATGCGTGGACAGGCGTGGACGCATTTTGCTAGATTTTCCATTTGTTAGGGTTTCGAAGTACAGTAATATAAAAACCAACAGACGCCCACACCGTTTTGCAACATCGAACAGACGACGATCAACCTGGAAGCAAGTTAGCCGCTGTCGGCAATCAACCCGAACACGTTCCGCCTCTGTGATCTACAGCGTGGCAAACACCGTTTCCGTTACCGATTCCGTCTCCGAGCAGGATATTGCGTCGCAACCGCTTGACCGTCTGGGCCGTCCGTAAGTCCGTCCCTCCGTTTCTCTCATTCTACAGCCTTGACGCCACTATCTTGGTCGGCCAGTTCGGACGTAGCGATTGGATAGCAACGAAGTGTCAAGAAGTAGAGTTCCCATTCGCATGGTGGGCAGTTTCCATCCCTGGGCTTATTACTGCTGTAAACCGTTGCACAGACTTGCACAGGACTTCAGAAAAGTCCGGAATATCCGTACTTAAAGTTATAGAGGTACCTTCCCTAAGCTCGATTGCCATGTGCCAACCATGCGCCTTTAATAATAACGTGGGATCTAAAATTGACAGACGCCGAAAACGGTCGATTTCTACCCGCGTACTGCCACAGCGTCAGAGATTTCACACATTTCAGCGGAAGGTCCTTTGAAATTTACATTCTGGGCGTGATCATCGGCCAGTGTATCTTCGTCGCAGGTGGCTAGCTACTTTCCCGGGAGCACCGCGATTCCCATACGATAGCACAAGAAAATCGACCCCGTATCCGCCAATTTATGTACCGTGTCCGATTCACACCAGACTCAAGCGCTAGTAATGGAATTCAAGTTTCATATTGGCCTCGGTGCGGAACAGATCTGTAGGATCCAAAAAAAATCGAAACTCGGTCTAGGCTTGATTAATGAACCGAGTAGGCCATTCTCCCAGATTGCCTCACCTCATCCTCCATTGCAGCATTCGGCCCCCCGTTCCGGGCCATTTGGCGAAAAAGCCGATCGGATCAGCGTCCGTAAAAGGATATGTTGTTGATATGTTGTGTCACGTGTTGGTTGCTGCTTTCCTCTAGCGACACAAAACTGCGCGCAACGGTCGTTAGAGGGATGTGCAAGATTCTTGCTGGCATGCATTCGCAAGCGGCTTTCTCGGTCTGGGACGAGGGCGCTTTCATCTCTCTCCTGCTGTATCGGGGTCCAATCTTGGAAGATCGTTTTCGGATACAGAATCAAAAAGCTGGGCTGGTGCAATTGCTTCCGACAATTACGAAAACTCTCAGACGTCGGAAGACGACGGTTAATTAACCTGACATGGTTGCGATTCATAAGTCGACACGACACTATCTGGGGTTACCCGTTGCGTAGCTCACACGAATTTGACTCCAACACCAAACAATTGGTGCCTGGCGTACACACATCTCTTTTCCCCACCACCTCTTCTTTCCGTTCCTCTTTTCTTGCATGTGTTCGGGTCCCTCAATGCGTTGAAACTGTGCGTCGGTGTCCATCGTCTGCACTGACATTCCTGCCCTCCACCGCTGCATGTCTAAATCCCGTTCAGTTACTCCTACACCTAATATCCACGCCCCGACTAATATCCCATCCTCCTCTGCTCTGACACCCTCACGAACTCCCACCGACGATACTACCACTACTACTAGTCCTACCCCGCAGACCGCCTTTGGAGAAAGCTCACATCCGTCTACGTCGTTCACCCACTTTCATTCATTTGTATCATCCCAAACCTCCCCCGACGACCTAATACATCGACGACCCTCTCCCGACAGTCCGCCCATGGCCAAACGAATGCGCCGTCAGTCCCCCGAAGACACCTCCCGCTCCCAATCCTCTGATTCGCAGAGCGGAATGGCCGACACAGAAGAAGCCGAGGTCACGAGTCCGTACTCCGAGACATCGCCGCCTGCAGTTGCGCCGCTGAAAAAGAAGCGTACCCGCACGCTCACCACACCACATCAATCAGCCGTTCTTCATGCTCTGCTGGCGCAGGTCTGTGACGCGTCGTTTTTTTAGTATCAAGCGCTCATTTTTTTTCAGTCCCGGTTCCCTACCACAGCTATGCGGGAGGAAGTAGGGCGTTCCATCGGACTGAGTGCGCGGAAAGTCCAGGCGAGTTAGGATCTCGTTCCAATAATCGGTGTTGTTTCTAACGCGTCCCTTTTAGATTTGGTTTCAAGTAAGCCTTTCCCAGTTCCCAGGCATGGGCGAAACACTTACCCATTTCCACTAATCATAGAATCAGCGCCAAAAGGCTCGCCGCCCAGGGAGCCAGAGCGATACCTCACAGTCGGGGCCACAACAGCAGTATAGCTCGCATCCGACCATGCAGCCTTCGTACTCCACCGTGGCAGAACACGCAATGCCTCGCGAGCGCGAAGGCCGAGCGATTCCCCACGCGTATAGCGGGTACCCGCCGTCAGAGCAATTCCTCGCATCTGTGGATGCACCGCCCCAACTGTTGGGACCTGGAATGCCTGGGCGGTCGTCGCAAAGAGGGCGCCCGATTCTCCATCTAGCTCCCAACGATCCGTACAGTCGCGACCTTCCCGCGCCGCCCTTTTCTAGCCGTTCGCTCCCAGGTCCCCGCTCGCTTGACTCCGAAAATTCTGAAGGGACATTTCCCTTCCGCCGCACTCATGAGAACGATCCCTCCCGGACGCTCCCACCCCTCATCTTCAATCAGCCTCCCAGACGTCTAGACGTTCATTCGTCCTCCTCCATGCTCGCGCGCTCCGCGCCCACGACCCCGTCACACGCCTCGTTCCTGACGTCACCCTCTCCTTCGCCGACCTTTGCACATAATGCCCCCGAGCAGCCATCATACTCCACGTCGGCACTGGGCCTCCCGCCTCCATTCACGCTCCAGCCCCAGCCGCAATGGGACAGCTCGTCCTCGCACCGCCCACAGTCATCCTCGTGGTCCCGCTCGGGCTCACGCTCCACACGCGACAGCTCTTCCCCACCCACGAGCTTCCTCAGTGAACCCATGGCTGAAGAGGAGGATACGCCCCGCCTCGGACCTGCGCAGCCATCGCGCTCCGGGCGCTACGATCCAGTACGCGCTGTGTTTATCCCGTACTCTCCCTCTACAAGCGACCCGCGCCCAGCCTCCGCCGGGCCCCCCTCTGCCACCCCGCCTACCTAATCGCGGCACATATAGCGCATATGTATATAATCGGTCTACGCCTTTCACGACCCTTGTCACGTCGACGCAACGACGCCCCTCTCCTTTGCCCGCCTATTTGACGCGTCCCTCTTTTAACATATCACGATCACTCACTCTTTCGACTCCTAGTACTCTAACGACCCTCCCTAATGAATAATACGTGTCGCATATATGCACGATAGTGTGCCCTTAATTTACAGAATCCCGAAGATCTCTACTGTGTATTACCATAAAATTAGTTGTCACTCCTTGTAGTACTTGTCCTCTTTGTTTCCAATCGGAATAGTAGCGTAGTCGTATTTAGTTGCTAATAACTGTTGTTGTTTCCAGGGTAAACGAGCTTGACTTGTATGCGCGTTTCATGTGATTGCTAATGCAATATATTGCATTGAGTAGAATCCATACCGCGCGCGCTCGCCTGGAGACACCCCCGCAACTGAGCTCGTTTAAGTCGACTCGACGCAGCACCCATGCGGTGCGCTCGATGTCATGTTGGCAGGCGGAACGCGATTGATCTTTGAGAGATTATGTCCAGCACGGGTGAACCGCGCAAAGGTCTGGAGCCAGGGAATAGACTGTGGTTGATATGCAGCCGCCGCGGGGGACTCGGCTTGTCCGATCTGTGCGGTAGATGTTGAGATGTCACGGTTGCCATCTCGTCTAGAACCTTATTTGCTGTGAATAGATTGCTGGTATGGGAGATTCGGAGAGAAGCATAAATACCTATGTAAAGGCTTCATGTCGATGGCCGGATCCAACGCCACCATATGAGGATAACGAACATTTCGGGCTTGGAAGGTAGAGTCGTAACTAGCCGTTAACTTTGAAAAATAAGAACCATTATCTCGGGAGCAGATAGCGATAACTTGAGTGAGTGGGATTCAACGGGAATCGGAGATATACTTAGTGGCAACATTGTGTTTGACCATTTCAGCCCCTCGACCGGACATTGGAAGATGATGAGCCGTTTTTTCTGCCGAGATGTTAATTGTTGAAAGATTAGGTTTAGAACAAGAGCGCTCTTTATCCAAGGCGCAAGGAAAGAACTAGGCACGGGTTCTTGCAGGGTCCTAGTAATCTCACGCCGTTTCCGGCATGGCATGGACCTCAAAAGGAGGCTGGACGTTCGATAACGAGCCCCGTTTTCGAATCCGTGTAGGTTTGAAATTGGACGGATCCAATTGAGGCGCAGAGTCTTTGGTGGCTTCTTGGATAAGACTCTAGATAGTATTGGTGGGGTATATGGTGGGGATAGCAGCCGGAGAATTTCCTCCTCGGAGAAAACGGCGACAATGATGCTGGCGCTTTCCCCTCCGGATCTAGAGGGTCCGTGGTTTCTGTGCCAGTGCTGTGGGTCGGGGCAGGAATTCGGGCTGGCCATACTCGAAGCGTATTGTTACTTTATTTCTTCGGCGCCTAATTCCGCAATTATCGTTGAGGTTGTTTGAGATGTTCATTTATCGCTCGGTGACTACGGCCGGAGATTCATTTAGCCATCGATCCGTACAATATGTGTGGCGCCGACGACCGAAACGACGACAAGAGGGATCGGCCCGTATGCCATAATTAATTATGGGGGGTTCATATGTCTTGCGGTGCCGGCCAGAAATTATACAACTGCCGTGAGCAGCGGGACGTAGTACATTTACCTTGCAACTCGCGTGACATCGACCAGACGGGATTGACATAGAGGGAAAGCGAGGGCAGTGAAGGCCCTCAGTGGCACGAGCAGAGCTACGCAGAATTTACTTGCCAATGCCAGAGAGAATGCCAAGATTCACGCGATGTCGCGCGGCGCTCCCCAGGAAGAGCGGGACCTCCGCAATGACCTCATAAGTTCAATTAGCAGTTATCTCGCGGTGAAAATAGACATACGTACACCCTGCTCCCGTAAACGAATTTGTATGGGTATCAACCATTTCAGGACATCTCGAGGTTCTCCTTCAGAATACCATTATAGGGAACAGATAGGAGCCGACTCACCATGCGCGGAATGCCCGTGAGCAGAATTTTAGTCGCCAAGGACTGGCTTTCTTATTTAGGCCTAGGAATTCTGGAAGACAAGTCAGTCAAGAATTGACTCAAAAATGCATAACCAGTGATCAAGAATCCGAATTCCCTTTTCGTCATCATAATAATTTGGCCGTCCCCGTCCTCGAGGACAAAATTTGTAAGCCTGAAAGTTGCAACTCCGCCGTCCGTGGGCTAGGTTCAAAGATTTGGTGATGTTCGATGTCGTGTTGGTGCTGTGCCATCGGAGGAATACCGCCGTATTGAAGCCGTGCAGTATAAATATGCGCGCGTTCAATTTCGTTCCAAGACGCCGCACATACGTTCGAATTGGGGGTCCGGTGACCTGCACAGTATCTCTTCATTCTACATCACGTAGAGTCGCCCTAGTCAGTGACCAGTCATTCTCACCCCAGAATCGAGTCGCACAAGATGATGATAACGACCCATAAAGCAGTGGACTGATTCGACCGTGACGGTGTGCGCCCCCGAGTGTCAGGCCAGGTCGGGCCTCGGGGAGTGTACGATCCAGGATCATCCTACCGACACAGGAGTGATCTTGACAGAAAGTGAGATCAAGTAAGCAGCTTTTGTATGGTCGGGTTGTAGCTGGAGTGCTCGAGTGAAGGCCATTGGAGCTTGGATTGAGCTTGGAACCTGCGGGTAACGTCGGGCGCACATTCGGCCCGAGGTTGATGAGGTTCGGCACGTCTCGGCAGGTCGGAGCTAGTTGTACCGAGTTTACCACCCGTGGATGGTTGGAGACTCTATGTATTATTACTATAAAGGACGATCTTACGCTCAAAAACCACTGTAGGGTTCAGCATCCCTACCCTTGAAGTAAATTTTCAAAAATGCATTTACTTTTTTCGTGAGATTTAATCGGGTTCAAACCCTTGCTAAAGCATTCAAAGAAAAAGAAAGAGATAGCATGGAAATCCAAGAGGCGGGTCCATTTTTGTACAAAACTTATAGGAGCAGTGAATTGGAGTTACAAATTGCAAACTAGGAAGCGATACATGAGAAGCGAAACACTGGCTCGTTCGCCAACTTCTGTAAGCTCAACCCTCATAAAAGAAACAATCTCACGTCGAAGGAATTTTGCAAAAAATCTCATATTGCGCTCGCGCGCGCAGCTTTGCTTGCGCGGATAGTATTTGGCTCATTTTCCGGTCATTATCTTTGGGGATGCTTACCAGCCTTAAAATTTGAACAAAGGTTCAGGAGGCTGTTTGTAAGGGCCCGGGATAGTATACCAAACGTTTCCAAGGACAAGAGTAAGGCATGTGTATGGAGCGGTTTTGTAGTGTCTCGCTTCCACGTTATCTGGCAGCCAAATTTGGGTTCCTGAAAAGAATCGCGCCGTTCTCGACGAGGGGGGCACCAAACCCCAAGATTATTTATGCCATCAAGTATCCAGGATGTCATAGGACAGTTACAGAACAACGTCCACGGTGATCCTCCCTACTTAAAGCTCATAATCCTCCATGCAAACCGACCGTTTCGGTTCGTAATAGTCTTAGACTGTGATTGTACATAAATAAATGGGAGAAAATTCTCCCTGGTGGAATCTCCTACGTATTCCCAAAACAATGATTCGCAGTCGTGCCAAGCCGTCGCATCAGTGGCAGTGCTGATGCGTGGTTCGGGAGACGCAGCCAAACATCTCCTCCTTCCTCTCCAAGTCTGCAAAAATATACCGCCCTAGACGGGAGCCATGGCTCGCAGCCGTACTCGCAGCGCCAGCCGTACCCCTCCCGCCAAGCGCGTTAAGCTCGAGACGCCACCGCCCTCGACTCTGACGGGGCCGTATATCAAGTCAGATTTTGAGGAGGAGGACCTCGTCAAAGCGGAACCGGAGCTAATGGATGGGAACTCAAAAGTAGCTCTAAAGGAAGAGTTGGAGCTGAAGGAAGAAGAAATGAAAGCGGATATGGAAGCGGACGAGGACGAGGAGGACGAGGACGCGGACCGGTGCAGCATTTGCCTGCAGCCGATTGCGGATCGCACTGTCGTCCCTCTCTGCGCGCACGAGTTTTGCTTCGACTGTCTCATTGTGTGGACTGGTGCGTGGAATTATTCCTAACGAAAGAATGAAAATACTAATATTTTTTGATTCGTCTACACAGCCCAATCGAGACGGTGCCCGCTCTGTTCACAAGCCATTGGCGCGTTCCTCATCCACCGCATACGCTCGCGGTTCGACTACCAGAAACATTTTCTCAGTCCGCTCCCTACGTCGCCGCGCGCTCTTCCACCTCCACAACTTCCGCTTCGGCAGAGGGCGCCGCGACGCCGCCGGTCGCGCGAGTGGGGGCGCGGTCGGGCGGAGAACGCGGAATCGGACAAGCTCGACCGCTCGATTGCGCGGAGGAGGTGGGTGTATGAGCATGATCTGTATGCTAAGGTGCGGCTGTGTCTCACAATTCTCTAAAATACTAATACGCGTGTGTGTATACGCAGCACGTCGCTTCCAACGCGTACACACGCTACCGGCCGTACCCGAACCCCGCACAATTTGCCGCCTCACCCGAGCTCGTGTCGCGCACGACGATCTTTTTGCGGCGCGAGCTGCAGGTGTGGGTCAACCTGGATGTCGAGGTTCATCCCGTTTCGTTTCGGTTCTTATAATAACGCTAACTTAATAATCCCCGAAACGCATGCAGTTCCTCACCACCTTCATCCTTTCCATCATGAAGGCCCTCGACATCCGCTCCGAGGGAGCCGTCAAGCTCCTCGCCGAGTTCCTCGATCTCGATGCCCCCGGACCGTACGAAGAGGGCGGGCGGCACAGGAATGCGGAGCATTTCGCACATGGTGGGTGCTTTCTACTCCTTTATTCATATGTCGCTTCGTATTTGGGAGTGATGAGCTGACGATGTCTTGACAGAGGTGTACACGTACGTGCGTTCCCCATACCGGGATCTGTTCGTGTATGATAGTGTAGTGCAGGTGCGTCTTCGTCTCTTTCGTCTGCGGCTTTCTTTCTTTTTTGCGTGTTGTCGTTTTTTCCTTGATCTGGAGTCGTATTCGCAAACTCCACTATATCCTCCGTCCATCCGCACTACTACATGCACGTCCACGACCACGTTCACACACTCTTCCAACTCCACCCCTTCCCTTACTCTTACTCTCAACCCGTTCCTTCCGCTTACCTCCCCGCTTACCTGCATTCGCTCCTCTCTCCACTTTTACCCCCTCCCCCTTCTCCGCTACCCCTTCCTTTCTTTTCCTTTCTTTTCTCCCCCCCATCTCTTCTGTTCCGTTGAAATTCACGCCTTTTCGCTTCGCTTCCTTTCCCGCTTCCCCCGTGTGTACTGACACAGTTGTATCGAACCTAGTACGACGTCCCACCCAATACCGAGGTGCCTCCGCACGCACTCGCGCTGCCTTTGGAGCGGGGGAGGTGGGAGCGGGAGAACGGGAATGAGCGCGAACACGAGGCTCGACGAGAGACGGGGAGGGAGGCAGGACGGCGGCGTGAGTATGAGAACGAGAACGAGGCTGCGTACTCGCCCGCACGAGACGGAGGACGGCGCACGAGCGGGCGGGAGGGTGATGTGAAGCGTGCGGGTGCGGACGAGGGTGAGCTCGAGCGCCGGGGTGAGCCGAGGGATGCAGAGCGGGAGGTGGGACGGGGTGCACACCCGCCCACGCGGTCGCGGTCGAGGGAGAGGGAGAGGTCGATTCCGGTCTCCAGCGCGCGGCGGAGGCGGTCGAGGGAGAAGGAAGGGGACGGGCAACGACTCGAGTGGGTAGAACGGCAGGGAGATCTGGATCGAGATCGAGACCGAGCTGGGCGACAGGGAGAACAAAGATCAGGACGAGAGGGAGGAGGACGAGACGAACGTACACCGGAGCGCCCAAGCGAACGCGAACGTGGGCACTACAGTGGACTCTCCCGCAAACGCGAGCACTACAGCCGATCCGCTCGTGAACGCGAAGTCGGACCCTCTCGCGCCCCTGGAGCTCGCGCACGCGGCGGTGTGAGCGAGCGCGGCAGCTCAAACGAGGGTCCAAGTGGCAACGAGCGATGGCGCCACTCGATATCTCCCGCCGACGATGAGGAGACGTCACTGGTGAACGCTGGCCTTAGCGCTACAGCTGAAAGCACGGCTGAAGCCATGGCGGAGAGGGCGGAGGGGAAGGGGAAGGGGAAGGCGCGCGCGCTTTCCCCTCGTGCTACTACTCGCGCTCCCACTCCTCCCTCCAAGGAATACGTCGATCGGGAAGCCGGGATGGACATGCAAGTAGAAGTGGAGCGCGAAGTGGTGGTTGAGCGTACTGTCACCCCGCCACCCCTGCCGCGCCAGGCTCCCCGGATCCTCAGCAGGAGTCGCAATTGGAGTTTGGCGGCGAGCGTGCAGGCGCATTTGAATCTCGGGGGCGGAGGTGGCTTAGCGGAGCGAAAGTTGGATACATCGAAAACACGGGGAGCTTCAGCCGTCGTTGTGGATTCTGGCGGGGCACGGACGCTGAGAGGGGATGGAAAGGGCAAGGGGGAGGAGGAGGTGAAGAGGGAGGACGACAGGGTTGTTATCAGGGAGGATAAGCAAGGGGGAGAGGACAAGGAAAGGGAGGAGAAGCAGGAGAAGGAGAGCAAGCGGAAGCCGAGCCTGCTCGCGCTGCTGTCGTCGCCTACTCGCGCTGGGGTTCGACGGCTTGCGAAAAGAGACGGAAAAGAAAAGGAGAGGGACGGGGGCGACGAGCTGCCGAATGCGATTCAAGACTCCAAACTGACATCCGCGCCTTTAGACCTGGGTATGTGCCTGCGCTGTCGTCTTCATCCTTTCGTTGATGGACGTATCGGAACAGCACCGGAAAGTTTGGGTCAGACGCCGACGCCTGCCTCCAGGGCACTCCCGCTACAAACCCCATCGGATTCCGAAGCTGCACGGCAGACCAAGGATGCGGGTGCTAATGGCAAGACGGCGGTGTTACTCCGGCGGCTGGAGGAGGAGAAGAAGCGGGCGGCGGACGCCGGTGCAGGTGTGAGTGTAATACGAAACACCAAAGATGATGGTACCGATGGCAAGACGGCGGAGCTGCGGCGGCGGTTGGAGGAGGAGAAGGAGCGGGCGGCGGATGCGGTGGAGGCGCGGTTGCGGAGGCAGGCGCAGTTGAGGGTGAGGCTTGCGGTGGAGAAGCGAAACGGGAGGGGTGCAGAGTGAAGAGTGATAGAGCAATGTATGTACTTACTAAACGCGTCGACACGACCAAACAGCACAACACGTGTTCGCTTCTCCTCGCCCACCTTCGCCCACCATGTCGAGTAAAGAGCTCCGGGATATCGCATCGACGACGCTGGCGTGCATTTCCGCGGGAAAGGTGACTGTGAACGGGCTCATATACGATCTGAGCAGCAGCCTGACCGAATCGACGCTGCAAACAGCGTACTATGCGCCCGACTCTCTGCTGTCCACATGGCAGTCTTTCCGCCCAAAGAACAGCACCACACGTACGGTAATCGAGATCCTCGAGACCACGACGCTGGATGCAGCAAGAAACGCGGCGTTGAAGGGATACAAGCGGCCGATTGGGCTGCTGAGCTTTGCTTCGGCAGAGCAGCCTGGCGGGGGTTTCATCAACGGCGCGAGCGCGCAGGAGGAGTCTATAGCGCGCAGCTCGACGCTTTACAAGAGTTTAATGACTCCGACGGCGCAGCAATTTTATTCGCTGCATACGACGAATACCGGTAATAATGGCGGCTTCTACACGCACTCGATGGTCTACTCCCCAAAGGTCGTCGTTTTCCGCAGCGACGATGGCAAGTGGGTGCCCCCGATGGAGGTCGACGTTCTCACCAGCCCCGCAGTGCATGCGGGACGTGTGCACGCGTCTTCTTCTTCCTCGTCAACGCAATCCACCATCGACTCGACAATGCACGAGCGCATGGCCCGCATTCTCTTCCTCTTCGAGCGCCGCCGCGTCCGCAACATTGTACTTGGCTCCTTCGGCACCGGCGTCTTCCAGAACGACGTCCCCGCCGTCGCGCGCATCTGGGCAACTTTGCTCGTCGGTGATAATGCGAGGTTCGCGAGGAGCTTTGATTATGTCGCGTTTGCGGTGGTGGATCGCGTGACGTGGGCGAGGTTCAAGAGCGCGTTTGAGGGCGGGGTGTAGACTTTCTTTTACGGGTGGGGACTGCGTTTTGTTTTGGTGGATGTATGGGCTGATGCATTTTCATTCGGATCTCAAGTGGTTCCCGTTCCCTCCAGCGAGAAACGCCTGCCCCCGTATCATCTTGATCTCCCTTTCCCCTGTCTTTTGCGCCAACGTTCTACAAGAAATTTCTGCCTCCATTGACCCACTGCAGCCCCCACACCTCGCTCATCGTCTCGCTCTCGCGTACGCCCACCCGTCTCGCTTCTCTCTAGCCCCGCCTCACGGCCGCCGCGGTCGCGCTCATCCGTAGTGCTGTCACTGACGACAGCCCAGCCCTGACCAGAAACCAAGCCAACATACCTTGGCTCTCCGTGTGGAAGGAGGCAAGTGGGGGGAGGGGAGAAGGAAAGAGGATCTCCACCAGCCTGCGCGCTTCGTTTCCGGCATGCTGTTTTCTGCCCCATTCCGAGTCGCGTTGGTTGGCGCGATCTGCCGTGCAGTTGGCCGGATGCGGTGGCCGAGCAGCGAGTCGGAACTCGAGAACCGATTCCCAAGTTCTACAGTCCGATTCTCCTCATCCTCTTCCCCACCACAACGCCCAAACCCTTCGCATGGATCAAGTGCGGCCGACTGGCGACCAAGGGGCACATCCTCATCGTCATCCTTATTCCGAAGACCCTGTGGCAGTGTTCTCCCTTCTCACTCACTCTGCCATCTACACGCAACTACGATCCCCCTCAGGCGCCTCGACATTCGTGCCACGCATGTACTACCTCATTTCAGAGGCGCTTGTCGTTGCCGTTCCAGGTATATATGGCGAGCGGCCAAAACGACAACTGATTCGGTTTCGGGTTCCCTGGCGCTCAGCTTATCGTCTATTGCCGCATCCCCTCGCCGTTGCTGGGTCACCCGTTGGCGCGTCGTGTCGAGTCGCCCTGCACGCCCCTTCCGGCTGAGGGTGAAGAAGAAAAGGCGCAAATCGAAAAAGTTCCCCTGTCCTTCGAGCAAGGATAAGATCGAGGGGGTGGAGCTGTCGTGATGTTACTAGCTACATACTCTTTCGCGTCGACTCGTTCCGCACCGCGCTCGACAAGATAAACAAACTCCGCCCTCCTTCCTTTACCGTCTCAGCCTCAGGTTCTTCGGCTGCTGTCTTGCGCCCTGGGGTCTGCAGTTGGTGTTCCTCGTACCACGTCGACGTTCGTCTTCCGCCCGCATCGCAATGGATGGCAGTCGATCGTGGGGAAGGCGGTATTAAAGGTCGATCACCTCTCCCTCATTACTCGTACTGAGGCTATTTGGAACTCGAGTTATTGTCAGGCTGGTATATTGTATTCTGTATACTGTATACGATACGATTATTAAAGGCCGGAGCGGGTCCGCGTGCGTTTGCGTACGTGCATATATATATGTTATGCACCGAAACGCGAGACTGTAAGAATATTGTCCGAGTAGCACGCACGGGTGGTCCGCCCCTAATAGATACTTTTACAACGCGCCGCGCAACAACGGAAAGTATGCGGAAGAACAGAAGAATGGATGGATGTAAAGCAGCATGTGCAAGAAGGAAAAGCAAGAAAGAAAACAGGAGAAGGAGAACAAGAAAGATGTACACACGAAAGCAAGAAAGAAAACCGTTGCAACTTTTCGCCTCACCTGCCTCCTTGCCTCTCCTTGGCCCAGCCTAAACAATTCCCTTGACCACCATCCCTTCCAGGCGACAGTACTCGGGCACGATCGCCGCGTACGCGAGGAACGCGTCCGCATCGGGCTCGGCGACTTTCACAAGTCCCGCCTGCGCCTCGGCGTCGCCCGTCGGGAGCGGCGCGACGGGGGTGAGCGGGGTGGGCGTCGCCGGCGGGTTCGCACCCGAAGCAGCGGAGCTGGAGGTGCCGTTCGAGTTGATGAGCCCGCTGCCGGGGATCCCAGGCCCGCTCACGCCGTTGCCGTTGGCGAAGGAAGGCGAGGGGGAGGTGGTGGCAAAGTGCGAGGAGAGAGACGGGCTGAGGAGCCCGCTGAGCCCCGAGGTGCCGCCGCCGATCTCGGGCGTGGTGTACGCCGTTGACACGCTCCCCATGCTGCCCGTGCTCGAGCTCGGTGTCAGCCCCGCACCAATAACGCCCGGGCTCCCAGTCCCATGCCGCCCGTCGTCTTCATCCTCCTCTTCGTCTTCCTCCAGCAAAACATTCGCCGCGCGCGCAGGCGGAGGCCGCGAGTACGGCGTGCTCGTGCCGCTGCCGCTGCCCGACGGCGGGGAGTGCAGCGACGCGCGCGGCGGCACCCCGCCCGTCGCGGCCCACCGCTTCGCCCACAACCTGCGGATCTCATCCTCAAACGACCCGCCCGCATTCGCGCCCGAGCCCCCGCGCTCGCTGCGTTCTCGACCCCACACCCAGCGCGCGACGTACGCGCTCCCCATGCCCGCGCGCCCGGGGCACCCGATGGCAGGCGCATTCCGCTGCGGACCCCCGCCTCTTCCCTCACCCGCGCCGACGCGCGCGCTGGCCATCTGCGAGCCGCTGAGGAAGACGGGCGCGTTAAAAACATCCGTGACGAGGTTCGCGAGCGCGGGGAAGTTGGCTGCGGCGCCGCTTGCGAGAATGCGCGTGGGGAGGGGGGAGGGGTCGTACGGATCGAAGGGGAGGTGCGAGAGCGAGACGGAGAGGGAGGAGTTGGTTGGGGGTGCGCCGGGCAGGCGCGTGGGGATGGAGGAGAGTGCGTTGGAGGCGGTCTGCGCGGCGGAGAGGTGCGCGCCAGAGGGAGGCGAGGCGAGGACGCCTGTCGCGCGCATTCGTGCGTACTTCACACGGAGCCCAAGGACCTGCGACTCGAGCAGGCAGCGCGGGTTCGCGCGGAGGTCGCGGAATTCGGTGACCTTGATGCCGGTCTCGAAGCGGTAGATGCCCTTTACGTGGGCGAAGGGGTGTGCGTCGGGCTGTAGATGCCAGAAGGCAAATAGTTTGTCATCGAGGCTGCATTTGTTTCAGTTTCAGATGTGAATAAAAAATGAAATACACTCACCCAATCGACCCTCCGGGCGGTACAATCGCGACAAGACGGTCAAACGCACTCCAGCTTTTGGTGTACATATCGCGCACAAGCGCCCTTGGTACGTCCGCGTTCCTGTTCGTCAAAACGGCGACATAGCGCCGCTGCTCGCCGGGATCCTGCGCAGGGTGTGGGTACAGGGCGTAGAGTCTCGTAGGCAGATATCGCGCGGCCGGCGCCATGAGCACGTCCATAGGCCCGAACTGCAGGACGGCATCGCCCGGCTGCGGCGCGGCGCTCAGGTACGCGGCAAGCGTGTCGCTGGTGAATGGCGTCACGCCCGTGTCGCCGTCGAAGCCGTATCTGTCGACCAGATACCGGGAGACAGACCCCGCTCTGCGCGCGCCGCCATGCAGATCGACGTCGCCGAGCCAGCCGCGCACCCGCCTTCCTTCCTCCCGCGAGCCGCCGACAATATCCAGTAAAGCTTCGTCCCAGGCGCCCGCAGTGTGTGCCCACATACCCGATGCGGCGGCCTCGGCCTCGGCGAGGGGCATCCATTTGCCGGCGACCAAGGATGCGAGAAAGGCGGACGCGAGTTGGACGCGGCCTGTGCGTGCATAGACGTCCGCGCCCCAGGTTTCCCGCACCCGGAGGAGCTGTGCGGCGAGCGTAGATGGGTGCGCCGGGGCTCCGGCACGAGCAGCAAGGTGATCTGGGCCTCCCGCGAGCGCCTCGATGGCCAAAGCATGGGAATGCGAGGACACATCCTGTGCGACCGGCGTATTTGGCAACGAAAAATGCGCCGCAGAAAATTGCTGCACCAAAGGCAAAGACGGGTCCAGGGACGATAAAGACGGAACTGTGGTAGATTTCCACCACACCAGAGCATGCTGAGCGGACCCCGAGATGGATTTTATACGGGCAACGTCGTAGTTGCGAGATAACTTTTCGAGCAAAGTGTCTGATCATCGTAACACGTGGGCGGAAGCAAATCGTGGGACCAGCGAAAAAACTTACCTAGGGCTTTTATCCACATCTCCACAGGCGTCGTGTACGCCTCTCCCGGTGTCGTGAAGATCCCGCCTTGGGTTCTAACGTACGACCATGAATTAGTAATCGATGGGGAGAAAAATCACAGGGATCGCACTCACTGATACTCCGGCAGCTCAGTGTCAAAGTCGACACATTCTACACCGACAAGCTCCAAGCTCTCATCGACAATAGTGGCGCGAAGTTGGTCGACAGCGAGCTCGAGACCAAGAAAGAGCGCTGGGGCGGGCGGCATTTATCTTGTCTGCTTCGTTTTTAATGCCTGCTTCGTTTTGTTTCTAGTAGATTTGTGGTAGCGTAGAGATTTATTGTAGTGGTATCGTCGGCGCGGGTATGGAAGGAACGTAGCTGGGGCGTGAACTGAACTCGTCGCTGGCAAGATGATGAAGGAAGCGAAGCGTGAACAGACGCATCACGTGCAAGGGTCCATGTCGTTCAGAGACTCACTGCCGGGCCATACTTGCCAAGTACAGACTGATGATCATGTTGGTTGTACGGTTCAACGGTTCTCCATCTCCGCGCCTGACGTGAACCGCGGAAATTATTTGGTTCCGTCAGACGTGGGCACGGCGGCAGTCGGCGGTCATTGACACCCATCACAGCAAAAGATGGGCGAGAGCAGTGAGGCAGGTAATCATTAATGGCGAGGTGGGAAGGGCCCATCGGTTTCGTGGTGGTGGTGGTAAGAGAAGGAGAGACACGAAAGAGGATCCCGCTTTTTATTTATTCTCACCACTAGTACCTAACATGACAGTCAGGGGCACGAGCCTGCCTAATAAAGTTATTCCTTTCCTGTACACGCGCCGAGCTCTGCAGATGCGAGAGACCAAGTGTATCCATCCCACTCGACACCTTGCACAGAAAAAAAACATGTGCCTTGTATTTTGGCTGGTTATGGTGGAGAGAGGTGGAGTAACTTTTTGTTTTGTTCAAAGTCAGTGCATACAGAGAAGCAAAGTAAGGCAGATCCAGACCAATACAAAGCATATTCACCAGCGCAAGTTGGTTTGATCTCTCCGGCATCTGCTACTTAATTTCCTGTTCTGCCATGAATATTTTCCCCTGGTGCTAGCCATGTCTGTACAACTCGAAACCAGTCCTAGGCGCGAGTGATCAAAGACCATACTTTATTTGATCAAGTGCACCGAGCCTGCTATTAACCGACTGTCATCAATAGTGAAAATAACGACTGGCTCGAGTCTACTATGTCCGCAGGTTGGGTCAAGGTGAGATTGGAGGAACAACGGTGTTAAGTTAGCCATGCAACAATGTATATGTACCAAGGAAGCTCATGTGTTTTGTTCAACTCCTTCTCGGGAAATCGGAAGGAAGAGAAAGCAAAAGTCCATCCAGTGGTCTTGCTTAGTTTCATCAAATCAACCACAGTTCAGACAGGTGGAGTGGATAAATCCGCTTAGGATGATAGTACATCTGCAACTGCCCGAGTTTCTCAACTGAACCAGCCTGCCAGTGTGGATAATTCACCTTGGGAGCAAAGCAGCTAATTCTTGAAGACATAAATGCATTTTGCGAGAGCCATTAGACCATTGGAAGAGCCCAATATGCAGATTAATGCAGTCCAAGGTATGTCAGTCCAACAGATAGGATTGGTCTTGGTACAGCTCCTACTCAACCGGAATAGTGTATTGAAAATTCGGAAGGAAGGTCTAAGGTGGGGTAAATATCAATCATAAATTCAGCATCAGACTCAACTTCTAAAGGTGGAGATTGCAAAGGAGATGGATGTTGTCCTGAGCGCAGAACACCAGATCCCAAAAAATCTGGCCGAAAGATACTTGGTTATTTATCCACAGTAAAAAAGTAGGTAGGGGAAGAGACAATCCTTGATTTCTTTGTAAATTGCAGACCATACAAATGGCCCAGACTTGGTTGTTTAGAATAATTGAGCATGAAGATGTTGCCAGAGATTGTTGCACCCAGTTCAGTGAAATGGGTTTACTTCGGCTTGTTGGTATTGATTTCTAGACAAGTCAGGCCCCAGTGTCCACTGGTCTGTGAGGCAGGAGGCATTTGAAAATGCCCACGAGTGGCCCTTCCTGTGCTCCCCACAAGGACTTGAACCGGAAGTTCCCCGACCTAAGATCCAGCCAGAAGGAGCCTCCTGAGCGAAATCATTGCGTGCGCAGCTCCAGTCAGAATGATGCCCGAGACGCTGTTCAGATCTGTGCAACGACCTGGATTCATAAGTGAGTAACGATAAAAGATGTCGGAAACCGAAGGGTCACCGTTCCCCAAAGGACCAAACTTCGGCGGAAAGAGAAAGAGCCTGAAAGAGCGTCGAACGACACGTGACGCATCGATATCGTCACCCGAGGTTTAGCTTCTACCGCGACCACCGAATCAACCGAATCAACGGCTCAACGAGGGTACGAGATCCATTGGGCCTGGGATATGTCCTGGACCGAATCGAACCTGAATAGGCCATCTTGTAGGTTCAAAATACGCCAGTGAGGGCCTACTGCGTTAACGGGCGTTATTTCTCGATTTCTCGACTTCCCGGAAGCGTTTAAACGTGTAAAATCATCCATTCTGCCATGGATGCACAATACCTCGCCGACATGCCTCCAGAGATCCTCTCTGAGATTTTCGCTTTCCTAGACCCCAAAACTATGCTTCTATGTTGCTCGGTGGGTACTCCAAATCATGGTCATGGCTATACCCGGACCAATGCAATTCCAAGGTCTCTCGCATATGGCATGACACGATCACCGGCTCTCCTCGGCTGCAATACGCAATCGAACTCTGGGTTGAAGGCCTGGTCGCCGGCGATTCAGACTCTTTGACGCCTACCGACACGCTGCGGGCCCTCCATCAGCGCCGACGCGCATGGTATAACCTGGAATGGACGTCGGAGACGGTTATCGAGGTTGAATCTCTGCACACCTGCCGCTCATACGAGCTCGTGGGCGGTATGTTCGCACTACAGGAGCATGGACCAGACTTCTGTGCCATCGCGCTGCCGCCCGTCGTGAATGTAGGTCAGGCTTGGGTCAAGAGTGCGCTCAGCATCGAACCGGTAGACTTTCAGGATTTTGCGATGGATCCGACTCAGGATCTACTTGTCGTTTTATATCAGGCTTCCCCCGGCTTGGCGCATCTAGAGTGCCTAACTCTTTCGTCGCGTCAGACCCATCGTCTGAGCCCCCACCCAATTCTTTCATTCTCACTCGACCGCGACCCATTTATGTGGGTTTCTATCCAAATCGCGGACGATGTGGTCGCTCTATCTTTTCCTGACATCAATCTGAATCGGCTTATTTTATGGAACTGGCGCAAAGGGATTGTGCTCCAGGTGCGTTTCAAGACGTCAAACGTGAAAACGCTCTTACCTGAGGCACAGGATCTGTTCAGGATACGGTCACCGGTCCATGTCGGAGATTTTGAGTTTCTTTCATCGCGCTCATTCATTCTGGCCTTCCCATTTGACTCCGGACGCATCGAGATTTACGCATTTGAGGGGGACCGCCGGGATTCTACGATCCACGTCGCCACTCTCCGGCTCCCAGAGCTCGTCGCGAATAGATCCATCGAAAGTATGAGAATACACAGTGGACCTATTTGCGCCAGGCCGATGCCTAAGCGACCATTTTCGATCTCGAACGAGCGTCGGATCTACGTGTTCTGCATGGAGTATGACAACTCCAAATGGAAACGTCTTTTTGTACACTATCGGACACTCCAGAAGTATGTCGTCGACTATGAAAGGGAGAAGTGGATGGATCCTGTTGACGTATCATGGGATGAGTGGGGCCCGCAGAACTCGCGCATCGTACCAGGCGGATATTACGGATGGATCAGGTCTGGTGTTACACCCTTCATAAACCTTCGGATGGTCATTAATTGATCATCTTGTCAGGCATGCGCACGGGGAACGCGTTGTGGTCCCCATGGACGACGCTCATGGGTGGATACAAGTTCTCGACTTTGGCGTCATCCCTGGCCACCTTCCATCCGTGGATCCTCCACAGGCCATTGGTGTCACCACCGAGCTACATATGGAACCCACCACGATTTCTGGCCCCGAGGACGGAGTGTTCGAAGACGCCGTAACCACATCCCTGCCGTTCAAAAGTACGATGCGCTTTGTGGGCGATGACTTCGACGTCTTCCTGATCGATCAGGACCACATAATCGGAGTGAACGAAGAAGTCCGTTTTTATATATCCAGATATTTCCTTGGCTGACGTTGGTGTTTACTGTAGAACGATGCTATGAGAAATCAAATGACTGTATTTGCGTTTTAAAATGAGCGCCCGCCAGAAATCTTGCCAGGTCTTCGTAATCTTTTGTTCGCCCGTTTGCGGCTTATTAGTTTAAGTTGAACAATTCACGCTCGCCATTGGCATTTTCTGTCGCCTTCCTTCAGCTTGAAAACATGAACACCAGGAGTCCAATTATAAACTACCATCAAAATACCGTGGCACCTTCAAGTTGCTGGTATCAAGCAACCGTGGATGGCAGCCAAATTCTCAACCCATGAGTTGAATGAGATCGCTGGAAGATGAATTTCTTTCGTTTTACGTAGTCCAGGCTTGCATTGAACAGTATGTGGAGGACGGAGACTTGTGCGTCCCAGTGGCATGGTCGACTCCCCAAGAGAAGCTGAAATAGTGAGTGAATTATTGTATTGAACGAGCAGAAATAGATACGTCGCTGAAAGAAAAATAAGGGTTAAGGGAGAGGCGACCCCAATTACGACTGGTGATTTCGAGATTCAACCACGGCGAGAAGGCTTTCTAGCGCGGGCAGATCCTCGTCCATTTTCTCCGAGGTGGACATATAACCCCATCCAGGATCCAACCTCGTATAGGCGAACCGTGGATCCCTGGGCGATTCATCATCATCATCATCCTCTCCCCCGTCCGGGTGATCGTGTTGCAATACGAACGTGCGCAAGGAGCCCAGCTCTGTCTCGAAGAGCGCTAGCACAGCATGCCAAGGGCGCGGATAAGCCATGTCCTCGCCGCCGTCGATAGAACACCGATGCAGCTCGAGGCGCGTGAGGGTGGCCTTGTGTCGGACGATGAACGCGACGACGTCCGAGTCAGGAATCATCGGATCCAGTGCGAACCGATGTAGCACCAGCTCGGACAGATGGGGGAGGAACGTGTTTTTGAACGATAGCGGGGGATACGCGCCGACCGTTTGGTCACTGCGGAGCGTCAGGGATGTGAGCGAGACGCTGCTGCGGACCATGTGCGCTATGCTCTCCTCCCAAAACTCGACGAGAGGTTCCTGGAAGTACGAGCCTTCGTAGTCGAGGTCGGAGATTGCAGAGATGGTCAGCATCTTGAGAGGCCGGAAGATGTTGTGGAAATTCTCCCGTGCATAAATCTCGTTCGGCACGCCGATAAGGTTGTTCAGCGTCAATGAGACGAGAGTCGGTAGTGGGTTGGATGCTAGGGCGTCGAACAATGCCCACTGCAGACGCAAGAAATGGGTCGGGTTGGTGGGCACCTCGTGACTATCTTCTTCCTGGTAATCGTTGTGGAACTCGAAGCGTAGATGCTCAAGGTTCGGGAATTTGGCCAGCCCAGAAAACGTTGTCACGAGTGCCTCTCTGCCGGCCCCCCCCGAAGACTCTCCTGCCCAGATATCAGCTTGCGAAGCTCGAGCTCAGAAAGAACGAGTTACGGCTCCACTGTTGCGGTGCGTCTGGCTGAGCGTCCCCTTGGAAAATAATTTCATGCACCGCCGCCGTAACGGATTCATCACAACCCTGGAGAAAAGACACGGAATTGGCGCTTTCAACGCTGTCTTTGACGATCACGACGCGAAAGGCCGCCGGTGTGACAACGCTTTTTAGTGTTTGCGAGGCAAGACGTAGACTGAGGAGTGCTGGATCGCCCTCCACATCTTTTGCGATTTTGGTGAGCAACTCGGGAGGAAGCTTGTGAATTGAGCTAGCGGACATTCTCGCTGGAGAATTTGAAAGTTGTCCGTTGAGTTCTTGCTACAATGCTGAGCCGTTGCAATACAAGATCGACTTTCCCCTTTCGGAACGTGCCTGAGGAGATCCGACGGAGTCCGGCCCGACGGCCCTCTGAAAGTCCGAGTCGGACATCTTACGATGCAAGCGATACAATGCGATATCGAGACTGTTCACAAGGTCATAATTCCAAGGCCCTTGGGCATGTAGAAATTGTTTCTGACTCGAACAGGGAGGTAACCCGACTGATGCCTTGAGCTTCTGAAGTCTGCATGAAGCATTGATCTGAGGGAACGAAACAAATACACCCTTCTGATCTTTGCTTTGGCCTCGTGTCTGCTCGAGTATGCGAGTGTGCTTAGCATTGAGCCCCCTTGTAACCTAAAACACGGTCCCATCGCTAATGATGTCGATGGGTGGGCCCCCGCCGCGTTTCGCCTGCGCGATCTCGCGCCCGCCCTTCCACGTTGCGCTCTCGAGCACCTGCACGAGCGTCAACGCAGGCGCAGGAAGCGCGAGCCGCAGGGCGGTGAGAGTGCGGTCACTGATGCGGGCGAGGTCCCGGCAGGGAGAGAAGCGAGAGGTAAGGGAAACGAGGGGGGGGGGGGCAAAAGAGGATGGAGACGTGGAGGGAAGAGGGGGAAAATGTAGGGAGTACGAACAAGTGTGAGGAGAGCACAAGAAGTCGTCGGGGCATGGTAAATGTGAGAAAATAATCCACACGTCAGCACCTGACTCTACATTAAGGACAAGAAAGACTTACAGTAGCACCACGGTCATCGCGCGCCACTCGACGACCGCCGGGTGGCTCGGCGGAACGCGCGGGATGCCCGCGGCGTCGGTTGGGAGCGATTCTGCTGGGTCCGTGCGGAGGGACAGAACGCCAAGATCGAGGAAGAGGCCGCCTGCATACATGAGGAGTTAACGCGGTCGCGTGAGTTAAAGAAAGAAGCGGAGAGAGCGAGCAAATGAGGTAGATATTGAAGAGAGGACGGGAACGGTGGCGGTGGTATGACAAGACGGAGGTCTTGGAAGAAGGTAAGGGGACGAAGAGAGTACGAAGCACTCACCATTCCGATACTCGGGGAGCCCCGTCATATGCTCGGTTCCCTCAAAGCGCCAGCCAAGATAGACCTGCAGCGGCTCCATGAGGCTGTACGCGAGCCAGCCGGTGAGCTTGTGGAATGGGACGAGGTCGACGCCTTCGACTGAAGATTGGGCGAGAGCGAGGGCGGGGCACGGCCAGACGTCACCGAGGGGCACACCGCCGAGCGTGGTGCGCGCGCGCGGCCAAATGGGCTGTAGGCCATCGACAAGGGCGGCCCAGAGGGCTGAGATGGGGACGACTCTCTTGCCTTCGCTCGAGTCGGTAGGCAGGAAGGATTGCGCCTCGAGGAAGTCTGCGGATGCGAATAAGACCAAGGGTGAATGTTAAGGATCAAGGAGCATACCGACGAGGTTCCCTGGGCGTGCATCAGGGCCAAAGAACTCTGCGTTCGCGCGGAGGGCAGCGGCGAGGTTGGTGAGCAGCGATGCGCGGCCCTCCAAGCCGACGAGGGGGTTCTCTGGCGTCACCTGCAACCCGGTGGCGATCTGTGCGGCGGTGAGTCGCGCGAGGCCCTCGGCTGCACTGCAGAATCAGTACGCATTCCGCTTAGAATTGACAGAAAATTGTGCGCACCGTCGACACGATACGGCTGCGCTGGGTCGCCCGAGAACAAGCCAGATTCAAACATGTGCACGGCGGCGACGCCGAGGCCTTCCGACCTGCTGAAGCGCACGCCGCTACCTGGCTCGATGTACGCCCATTGTGTGCCTGCGCCGGCGTCGAGCAGGACGGCGACCATGAAGAGGTCTATGAGGCGCTTCGTCACCTCGAGCGTGCTGGGCGGTGCCAGGCCAGACGCCCACTTGGCAACCAGAGGAGCAATGCGCTCATGGTGCGAGTCGAGATGCCGCCATCGTCCGTGCGGCGGGATCTATAGTATCATGATGAGTCCAATACTCTGGAGCTTAAAACGCGGCTGGAGATCCAGTCCCGTCTCCCAGATACGATTTCTGATCTCCTGAGCTCCCGAAAACGGCTCGTCCATCTCAGGGAGACCGATCCAGCACCAAAGTGTTGTCAGAAAGCCTGCTGACCTGGGCAAAATCAGTGCCAAAGTCTCGCTGTCACTGAGCTCAGCCTTCGATGTGAATATCGGTAGGAGAATAGCTCACCTTGATGATATCGACACAGAAAGCTGTGACCTTGACCTCGTTCTCGGGGTGGTACTCAAAGTACTGCAGCTTTCCCTGCTTGGCGAGCTCGAAGACTCGGGTACATCGCTCGCGGATAGCAGGGAGCGTACGCAGGTAAGCCGCAGTCTGCGCTGGCGTCGTTTGGCCAGCTAAGCTCATCGTGAGGAGGAGGTTCGCGACCACGTGATCCAGCGGACTTACGGCGATGCTCTAGCCGAGACGCGTACATATATCTGCAGGAATTCGGGAGCGCTGGATAAACAAGCCAGAAACGGTGTAAAGTGTCTGCGTAAAAACCCTATACTTATAATTGTCGCAAATGAGAGCTCTTGATATCTCCGTACCACTGGGGATTTTAAGATCATGGGTTGGCCAGATCCAACTCGGCCTAATTGACGAACATTGGGATCATACTACAGGGGCATAAATTCTTGACTAGGCCTCTGCATGCGTGGAAGAGCTTGGAGGGCTGGATTTGACAGGTCCCGGGGTGCTACACGTACGTGCGAGCTCGGATGAAGCGCACGCAAAAATCCGTTAGCTTGAAACTTTTTAGCGAAAGCATCGACGGAATAAGAGTCCGAGACTAATCTCTTCAATCATTTGCAGGGCCGAGACTTGATATTTGTGCGGCAAAAAAAAAAGCTTCCACCGGACCGGCAACGCTGAGCCTCATTAGTTCTGGGCACCGATGTATAAAATTCAGCAACAGGGATGCATGGAGCTACCGGTGTCGATAATCCTAGGACTGAGGAATAGGCAGATATAGGGAAATAGACTCCGTCGTGATCCAAAGTGAGCTTTCGAAGGTTAATAAGGTTTTCACCTCCGGATCAGATCCAGGCATGAGTGTCCTTTATATCCGAGTCCTCAATTGTCGAAATTGTTTTTTGACACCCTTATATATACAGGTATTCTATGCCTCTGGAATTGCTGTGAGTGATGCTGATACCATCCCGAGTCTTACTCCTCAATGCCTACCTGTCCACCATAGGCTTTTACCTTGCAATACCGACCTTCGCAAATGTGCTGAGCCATTATTCTCCTCTATATTACAGTCAACGCGACTCTCTCTTATTTCTCTGGGCGTAAACAATAGAAACTGTTCAAAAATCCTGGTCACCACTTTTTTCATGTTCTCATGTCATTGGAAGTCCTTTTGTTGGACTCAGATCTGCTGCGCTCTTTCTTCATTTCTTGTGAATCTCCTCAGCACAGTGCCCTCTCATACAAAGGCCGATAACATTACTGCCAACTTATAATAATCATTTCAATAAGCTGCGATACACCGCCCTTTTCCAAAACGCGGACTGCTTCTGGTTACTTGACAACATTTCTGGGGGACTTGAGCTAAACAGCGGCTTGCCGGTGTGCCGCAGTTGCGATAAAAAATCTTGCTGAGTATCGAATAACTGGTTGTCTCGGTCAAGTCTCGGCGCCTTTTCCATCAGCTTCTCCCAGTACAACTATAATCATCTCATTAAGCCTCTCAAATAACGGAATCAGATGATCATAGCGTCAGGATGGCCATATATAGACGGCGGGTCGACTAACCTATCCGGATGCTGCTCCATCGCCGTCCCACCGCCCTGGTGAGTGTGGGCATATGTGCACCCCCAGAGGTTCATTCCTCTTTTGTTTGACCACCCTAATCAAATTTCGGCCAGGGTGTCGTCGGGATTATTTGCAACTCTACCTAATAGGAGTGTCGAACAGTGGCTTCTGATGACGACAGTGAGGGTTTTTCATTTGGATTCTACGCACGAAGTTCTTCGTTTGTTCCGGGCATTGCACCCGAATCCCACAGGACAATTTTAACACAAGGAAAGCCCCGCACAATCTTGAATTGGACTATTACCAGCAACTGCGGTTACGGGCAGTGAGTTGGCGGGAAAAGACGGTAGAAGATCATTGGATGCACCTCTGCCGCACTTCGGATACATTTCTGTATATAAGGCAGAGCATTCGACGTTGTGTACTGCATCTCTTCTTCCGCAGGCCAAGAAATCGACATGGTACAGATCACAACCGTCCTGTTTGCTGCCTGCATCCTCGCTTTGGCCCGTTCAAGCGCCATTTTCCCGACTTGTGCGTAGCATCCATCCAGCGTTCTTGTACCCGCTGTCTGACACGCATGATTGTAGCGCTGCCAGTGGCGATAGTGCGTGGACCGCTCAATCTCGGTACGCTCCCCGATTCACTGGTTTTATCTGTGGGGTTCCGACACAGCTCAGAGCATGGTCTTGAACCGCGAACAAAAGGCTTTGCGCTTAGCGGAAAGGAGCCTGCCAGAGAAGATCTCGATGCGCCCACTGAGTCATTAGCTGTGGAAGAATGAGTTAGTGCTATAGAATACGAATGTGTAAAGAGTCGGAGACTGGGACATGATGAATAAACCACACTCACAAGACGGAAGAAATAAACAGGATGCGATAAATATTTACCGTCGGGCCACGGCCACTGTACTGCGAATGATAAGGAGGGGAGAAACCTCACGAGTTTGAGTTCGGAAGAAAATATGTTTCCTTCGGCTGGTTTCCATGAGGGGGAGGTCATAAGGCGAATGGGTATTCTCCTCGTCCTCGTACCTTGAGCGGTCCGGCGCTAATCCTCTAAACATTATTTCGAGGCAAAGAAATAAACCAGACCCGGATCGGACTACGGTGGTCGGCCCGAAATCGGTTATCCACAGACGAGCAAAAAGCCGAGAGTGGCTTGGGAGAAGCATTCTTGAGAAGATCAGCAGATTTAGAACGATGTTGACGGCTCCTCGAACAAGTTTCTCTAGGATAATGCCGAGGCTTTCTGGATATTCAACTGCCGAAGAGAAAGGAGGGTAAGCCAAGCTGGGAAATGAAACGGTGGCATCTACAGTTGGAAGTAAATAAATACCTCGCCCGGTCGTTCGAATAGTAGTCAGTCGCGGAGGAGTCGGAGTGGATATGCCTCAGAACATATTCCTCGAATGTCGATGATCCGAATGCGACCGCCTATTTGAAGCAGTCAATACAGCGTAAAAATGACCATTTAGGTGCTGATACGGGTCCTCAATTCTGTAGAATGGTAAACGCTGTTGATGATGCCCAAAACGCGACTGGGAGCGGTGCGGAATGGTTTCTTGCCGTGGATTGGAGGGAGACGTAAGTTGGCGATGGAGTGTAGTACCCACGACCGCGAGGCCGTGGAACAGTTAGGTCAGCGTGCTCCAGACGTCCTCAGGCAGGGGCGTGTCCAGCGACACGACTCGGATGTCGGTCTACAAGATTTCCGGAGAGGGAAACTGAAATGTGTCCCATTGGCGTCCCACAACCGTTCTGATTCATGCCGGGGCCTTTCCAAAAAAGAATTAAAATTGACCAGCAGGGAACGTTGAGCTCAAAGTCCTGATTTCCTTTTTGGCAGCACCGCGTAGGGCTGCGTAGGGGCGTCGGGAGGACGTCAGTGACGTCACAACTTGAGCGCCCAGCTTCTCTGGTGTGAGCGCTTGAAGCAACACATTCTATGCGTAGGCGCAGAGTACTAAAGCTGCGTTGAAGGCAGGAGAGCAGGGTTGCGATCTGTTCGGATGTTTACTTTTCAAGCTGCTGCTATACATTGTGCACTGCCACTGATGATTGCACTGCCCTCTCAGTGATTGACCTCAAATCCTTCCCTTGAATCCCTTGCTCCGCAGACGTCCTGAGTCGGTCCTCGATCGGGCTTGTGCTGGTCTTTCAAACAGAACACTTTGCTAGCTCATCTGACCATGATAGCTTACCGTCAAATACTTACGACGTATCCTCGTGACTCCTGCCAGTGGGCGACAGTAGATCATCCACCACGTCTTACTCCTGAACCTCACTATGCTGGCGCCTCTTCGTTATGTGGCTGCTTTGGGGGTGGTATTTCTCTCCAGGACGCAAAGTCTGGCCACTCGCATCTCTCTGGTGTCTCGCGTAGGCTGATTACAGTACATAGTGGCATCAGGTTCGACCGCGACGGGAGCCCTTGCCCCACGGCAATCTTCACTCTTGAACCCAAGCCAGATACCCCCACAATGTGAAAACAACTGCACTACTATCGTGTCTGATGCCAACGTGCGTGTTTGGCCCGTCGAAATTTGTGATAATACAACGATGTTATATTTCCAGACATGTACAACATTCCAGTGCTTATGCAGTCCCAAGAACGATGCGGCCGTGTTGTCTTGCGTCAATTGTGTGATATCTTTCAACCACAGTGGTCCGGTTATTATAAATGGTCAAGATATTTTGAATCGTAAGTGCTCTCCTAATCACATCATTTTCCGCTGGCTCACCCTCACAAGAATATGCCTCGGAATGCAATCTCAACAATATATCAATTTCTTCTCTGAGCGCATCCGGTGCTGCCACCGTCACTGGTTTAACCACCTCGAATTTGAATCCCTCCCCGTCCTTCGCGACAACCTCGCAGACATCTCAATCGGCATCAGCAACCAGTCCCCATCCATCGTTGACCACTACTTCATCCTTTCCGACTTCTTCCGGTACTCCGAGCGGTGCCTTGCCTGTTCGTCCTCGCACAAACTCTTTGCTATGGCCAAGCTATGCCACGGTGGTCATCATGGTTACCTTGACGGTGTTTTGACTTTACAACAATTGTACTGGAACGAGAGGAAACTATTTGAACCTCTGAATGGATTCGGAAAGTCAGTAGTGATTCACTCGGAGGTGCACAGCCCCTCGAGTTGCAGCCAAGACGGAGGTAAGTATTACATTTCAGTTACTTGGTGATGGTCGAGCGGAGCGGCAGAGCTAGTTGCCAACACGACCGAGAGCATAAAAACGCGACGCATTTGGCACTCCTCCAGGTATCCTTGCAGGTCTTGGATCCCCCCTGCCATACTTACGACTCGAGTGCTGCGCATTCACGAAATCACGACATGCTTTATCAATCCATCCTAGGCCTTGCGTGCGTACTTATCCCCTTCAGCGCAGGTAATACGCTCCCAATCATTCCCTACTTCATGGACTAAGACAAACCGTTCGCTCTCAGCGCTCCCGGCAGATACCCCGCCGCACCACTTAATTGATTTCGGGACGCTGGACTCGACGCCAGCCGCTTGCCAGAGTACATGTTCGGCATTCACCGCGCAATTCAATGTACTTATAGTCTACCCTTTCACCTCTGGCTCTGACTGACGCATTGAAATCCAGCAAACGTGCATCTCAGACCTCAATTGTGTCTGCAATGACCAGGTCGGCGCTGCGCTCAGCCCGTGCTTTTCCTGCATTGCCAGTGTGGCCAACTCATCGCTCGCAGACAGGACTGCAAATCTTGTTCTTAGCAGTGAGTCTCCTTTCCAGAATCCATGCTTGACCCGTTTGTTGAGCGAGATGAAACGCAGAATGGGCCAGCGCGTGTGATAATACTGGTTTGACGGTGGCCACGCCGAGCATCTCACCGTATGCTATTCCGCAATCGTCAGGGACTACTAGTGCCACGGGTAGCGCGTCCCCAGCGGTGATCAGTGCTTCGACGACGAGTGGAAGCGCTTCTGGGAGCGCTACAGCGAGTCATTCGGTGGTGAGCGACACCACCTCCTCCGCATCTGCTAGTGCATCTGCGAGCGGCAAACCGAATACGGCCGATGCTCCTCTCCAAGGAAGTTCGGCCGTGAAGGCGCTTGTCGGAGCTTTGATGGCCCTATTCTTGATATGATCTATAAGGCTTAGATCTAATAATGCATGGTGGACGATACCCATTTTCGTATAAACCGTCTGACTCGAGATTCGGCAAGCAAGAGATCTGGGTTCCCGGAAAATGAATTACACGGCGAATTATGATAAATGGAAGAGAATAAGTACGAGTTTATAGTTTTGAATTCCCATCCAATGCGACCTCCTTGACAGTATGCTCCCACAATTTCTTCCTCGCCTCTTCTGTCCCGGCATATTTCTTCATACCTATATCATCACTGTTCTCTCCTCGGCGGAAGCCCTTTTCGCCACTGAGCAAGGCGAACAGCATATGCTCCGCACAAACGTCCGGGGTTTTTTACATGGTCCACAACAACGGTTTGATCAAAGGCAATGCCAATTTCATATGGTCGAAGGAATACATCGGCGTGTTCACGAAACCAGGAGCTATATGAGTGAAGGAAATTTCAGGATCGCGAAGCGCAAATTCCTTGTAAGCATTGTCAGATAATGTTGACGCGACCAGAAATTTGGCCCACCTCAAACGCCATGTCTACATACGTGCAGCTCGCTTTGCTGGCCGCCATCCCGCTATATTTCAGCCGGAGGCCGAAGTCGTTGGAATCAACAGGTGCGCCATGGAGGGGATCGAGGATCGACATGACCTTGGACGTTTCCCCGGACCTATTCGCCGCTCGCAAAGCAGGTAGAAAGTCGCTGAGTAATTTCGAGCGCCCATAGTACCGCAGTGCCAGTTGGTGGTCGATACCCTCCTCCGTCTCGTTTCTGCCTAGCAAACTGGCGTATCCGGACGAAATTACCAGGTATAATACTGATCTTCGGGACGCTCTTGAGGAGAGCGGCTGTGGTTGAACCGACTCGGTTGTTTTTCATCAGGGATGCATCGCATGCAACGAATTCGTGCTTCCATCCTTGTTGGGTGGATGGCGTGGGTAATGAACCTAGAATGGATTCCGCCGCCTTCCGGTTTCGGCCAATCAAGATGATGTGAGCCTTTCCTTTGGTGTACCGCGCATATGCCTACGCCATGGCGCGGCCAATTCCGGAAGTTCCGCCTACGAAGACGTCCACTGGGAGATATGGAGAAGAAAATGCTGAATTAAAAGCTTTAACAGCAGAGAGCGAAGGCATTATAGGAAGTTGCAGAAGGAAGATGAATCACGGTGTATCGGATACTCGAAAAGCATACTATTTATGCATTTGATGCAACATTTACCCATTTGGGACGTGGTGGGATTTTACTCTGCTGAATAGAAGCTCAGATTCCATATTAAAGCGAGTAAACTATGCCGATCCGCTAAGCTGCCTATTTACAATCTGCGACAACACTGTTTCCATCTTGGCCGGCGCTCAGTATTTTGGCCTGTGCTGCTGTGACTGTAGCATTTTGGCTTTGGCTACGGGGTACATTTCAATATCGTGCTGTGTTGCACAGAGACAAAGTCACTTACTCGTTGATCATCTTAAGCGCCTCCAATGCCGCATCCAACCCAGAGGCAAATTGGTCGCGCGAATCGGCGGGGGCGGTCTGGTTGGCGAAAACAGCGTTGAGGATGGTCTGGGTTGCATCATTCACGCTGTTCAGCGCCGCTTGCGCGACGGCCACCGAGGTCGCCGTTGAGAGTTCGCTGCAGAGCGGCAGTCAGCGGGTGGATGTTGGTTGTACATATCGGGCGGGAGACGTACGTTGTGTTGATTTGCCCGATCAAGGTCTGGGCGTCAGCGACGTCTACAACGCTCTTGAGACGCGCGAGATTGCAGTCGAGGTTTCCGATCTGACGCCTGTGCATGGGTGCTGTTGCTAATCTTGAATATTTGGGTGCGATAGGAAATGGGGGGCTTACCTGCCATGGCACATGCTGCGATGCAGATAGAAAACAGAACGGAAAAAAAGCGGGCCATTGAAAAATAAAATGGGAGGTGGAAATGTGAAGGAAATAGAAAAGGCAAGGAAGGGAAGCAAGAGGCAAGACACCAGGTCAGTCGGTGAAGAGGAAGAGAATGGAGATTTTAGAAATTGATCCCTCTCTTTTATACCGCAGAATTGCGCAGCACTCCATTGGCTATCAACTCACAAATCAGTGCTTGTCCAAGTGTTCGTACTCCTGCGTGGAGCACGCAGGGGAAATAATACAAGTGCAGCCCAGTAGCGAGTTTGAAGTCGTTATAGTGATTGCATCGCCCAGCGTGTAAGTGTCAAGCTGCGCAGTGCCGATTGAGCGATCAAACATAAACAGATGAATGTTTTGACGGCCGGGACCGACCTCCCCTCAATGGGACTCGCATCCAAATTGGCTGGAAAGTAAGATAAAATAAGATTTCTGCCCAGCGCCAAGATATGCAGTCGAATTTCTCCAGGGACGTATACAGCTTTTGTTTTTTTTGAGACTGCATACGCTATAATTCAAAGAAAAACTCTCGGCCATATCGGTGAGCTACTTACGGAGAACCTGGTCGAAACGGTACGGTAGCCACTTGAAGATTGCATAGCAGAAGAGTCATAACTGCTGCGGGGACCGTCTTGTCGACACCTACAGCTGGGAGCTCTCTTTCCCGATCAGCGAAATTTATGATGAACGCTGGCGAACTTGAACCACTGTGGCTGCGGACAATTATCCGAGTTATTGATCCGTTTATTATCGCATCGTCGTCGATCCGTTTGGTGTGGGTAGTCAAGCATCAACTAGTATGGCGGTGCAGACAGCACAAGCAGGCTATGAGTTGGCGATCACACACACCCAAGATAGATGGACTAGCAGGCACAGATCCAGACACATATGCGAAAGTCTGCGAAAGTGCTAAAGTTCAACTTGAAATTTAAAGTTGAAGGTTGGAGATGGAGATCGGTGCCAGCCAGTGGGACTGCACTTGGCTCGGCTCCGAGTCGGAGCTGGTGGCGAGAAGGGTGAGCGCTATAGAAGAAATATAGCATGCCCATTTTGGGGTTAACAGATTCTCCTCGGCTCGGAGCAACTGGCTACATAAGACTTGAAAGGAATCAACATCGCACCTGTAGCCGACTGAGGTCATCGGTCAATCGTCGGCCGAAAGGATTGTGTACGGATATCACGTGGTTTATCACGGTAACGCGTCCAGTCACGTCCACAATTCTCTCTCCTCCTCCCAACAGTGGCAACACGAGCGCGTCGCGAAATCAGTCCTGGCTAGCGGAGTCCAGATATTTTCTTTTCTTGATTGTTCCAGCAGAATTGGAAATGGAGCCCACTTTCATACCACCACCTCCCCCAGAAGTCATTGACCTCGGAGATTCCGACGACGAAGACGCGGCAGTCACAAGGAAACCACCGACAACGATCACAAGGAATCCGCTCCCCGACTTTGAGTCTGATGAAGAGGACGACGATGAGAACGAAGTGGAAGAGAAGCCACTCATTGCACCGTCCACCAATATAAAGGTACCTTACGGCGCGTCAGTAACCGTCCACTCTAACTCTTGTCAAGGCGGATTTCGAAGATGCACTACAAGAAGGCTTCGAGTTCGACGGTGCTTTCGCGTTTTCCGAGAGATATGCGATGGGTGCTGCGCCGAACCCCTGTCTTAATATCGACGGATTGGGGAGCGTAGGAATACCTCTGAGCGAAAGGGATGCTGGCGCCATTATTTCGGCCTGCGTACCCGTGTCCACGTCCAGCGGCACCTCGGGCATCTGGGAGATGTCCTCTGAGAAGGTACGATAACACCTCGTCCCAGATTCTCCACTTACCAGTCGATGACAGGTACATTTCGATAACCCTGCATGGGATGTTTGGGTTCAGAAAACGGCTGGACTAGCTGCATCTACAGCCCTCACCGCATACGCAGGGGTGAGACCATCGTTCACCCTAAAAAAACTAGTGATACACGAAGCGAGCCCACAGTAAGCATCCTTGCTCCTTTGTTCTCGTATATTTTCACCTGATGTTCCGGTTCAGTGCATCCCACCACAAAGAGTATGTGATTTGCTTCGTTGAAATCAGTATCATTCATCAATTCTTAGGCCAATCAGTGAAGACGAGTCCGACCCCAAGATTGGCGATTTTATCGCCATCCTCCCTGGCCTTTTCCAAGGAGCGCAACTCCAGCTCCGCCACGCCGGCCAAGTCAAATCACTCAATTTCGCGCACCAGAGCGGGCTCTCGACGTCCATCGTTGCTGCGTATTCCGGTGTGGAGCACACTCTAGCCGGCGTGACCTCGGGCTACCGCCTGTCCCTCCTATACGATATTGTGCAGCCCATAACACATATAGCGTTCCGGCCAACCCTCCCAGAGGTGCAGGGTGCCACGCAGAAGCTACACAACATCATGCTTTCCTGGCAGCAGGATACGTCGGGCGAGGCACCCATGTCGCTGGCATGTTTACTCCAGCACAAATACAGCAAGACGCCGAACTTTGGGGCGAAATCTCTCACCGGCGCGGACGCGCTGCTCATCTCCCATCTTTATCCCCTCGCACGCCAGCTCAAATTTCGCATCTACCTCGCGCATGTGCAGGTCACCGCCACCTCGACAGCCGAAGCCGAGGACGATGGCTATGATGCATACGGATGTGGTGGCAGATACAGTGGCAGATACGGTGGTAGATACGGTGGTTATGGGAGAGGCTGGAATCGACGTTTCTACGACTACGAGGACGAATACGACGATATGAGTGATATCGATGAAGCGGAGTTTGTGGATAACGGCGACGAGGAGGAAACCCTGCGTGTCACTCAAGTCGTGGACCTACGCGGCATGCCCGTGGGCGTTCATCTGGATCTGCAACCCGACGACCTGCTCAATGGATCTATCACTGACGAAGATCCCGACGAAAATTTATTCGAAAGGGACGACCGCACGGTAAGTCCCTACACAGCACTTCGGTTTCGGCCCTGATTCGTCTTCCTCAGTCGGCGACGCGGACCAAAAGTAAGACATAACTTCAGGCGTCCTACCGTTGCTGACGATGACGTTCCTAGTCTACAAGCGCACGGTCCTACTCCTGTGGCCGAAGAACGGCGCTACAGACCTCAGCGTGGCCGTCGGCGACATCTACGATTACGCATGCAACGCCCTGCGGAGCTCTCTGACGGACGTGCCGACGAAGCGAGAGAAGGACTTGGTGGATCGACTGCTCGTATGCTGCCAGACTCGGCCTCAGGAGGCCAAACTCCCGATCGCCGTTCAGGTGCTCCGGGATTCCGCCGATCGATGGAACGACGTGCAGATGCTCTTGCGGGCCCTGAAGGCGTGCGGCGTCGAGAAAAACATCGATCTCATGGGCGTCGAGGGCTTCGTGTCCGCTTACCAGGCGTTCGGATGGGACGCGCTGAAGGACTTGTGAGTGCATATCCCCTGTGAGGTACATGCCCTGATCGTCCTCGTCCGCAGTTACGGTGACGCCATGAAGAACGACCCATCTAATGTCCGGCGAAATGCGCTCCTCTCGCGACTGACCAAGATGGGCGTAGAGGAAGAGGATGCGGAGGTCTCGGCATGGTGTAATGAGCAGTCGGAAATCGTGCTTCGGTCTCTCAGCAAAATCGAAGCCGCTCAGATTCCCTGGCTGGCAGACCTTGCGCTGTCTCGTGGCGGCGAATTCCTGCGTGACGTGTAAGTGTTCGCCCGGTGCCCAGTTTTCCCGTATTGATTGCTCTCGTCGTTAGGATCTTCCCGCAACTCCAAGCCCAGAAGCTGGACAAGACTTTTTGGATGCCTTTCCTCCAGCGTCTTCAGCAAAGCATGAAGGACATCCCCACCGCGTCCCCGCAAGTCGTCAGCGGCCTGATCGTTCAATGTGTGTCGGAGACCGTGCGGACTCTCGACGCGTTCCCCACCAAGGACATCACTTACGGCTACGGTTACGGGCCGGGCCGCAAGGAAAAGAATTCCGAAGCGATCCTGGAAGTCATCAAGTTCTGCGTGGATACCAAGAACGAGGCGCTGTGTACGGAGATTTTCGTCAAGATGCGGGATGCGGCTCGGGTCGGGTCTTTCCCGACTGAGTTCCCCCCTTGGCTCTACTATGCCGAACTTTCCAGCTCTCTTATCCAGTACATGCAGACTGTGCCGGGCCTGGACGCGATATTCCAGCCTTTCTTCGCCGATGTCATAGATTCGATGCTTTCCGCCGCACGCACGACCTCAGATGGGAAGACGATCACCCCATGCCCCCTTTCAGTCCACCATCAATCGATAATCGTGCAGGCGGCTCGCAAGGCGGGTGGAATATCTGTTCTCAAGCAAAGGTACCTGTCCCCTTCCAGCGCCCAGGAGATGCATCTGACCGGGGCGGTTTCCTCTTAGACTGACTGCCGATAAGCTCAAAGGGCACGAATCCAGCACTTTGCAATCCATCGCTCGGACTGTGGCCAAGGAATTTCCACGCCAGCAGATGCAAGATCCCACTACAATCCAGGTGTACAGCGACGTCGTGATCGCACTCGTGCGCGCAGCTATCGACAGCTTCAACACTTCATCACTGGTCAAGAAGTCTTACTCGTACTCGTACATATCTGCACCTCACAACGCGTCCGACCAAATGATGGCACTGGTCAAATTTTGCTTCGAGCTTGGCGCTCGGAGCCAATGTCAGCGCCTCCTTCTCCGCTTCGTTCCCCCTCCCGCGGGCTCCACCGTGGCGCAGCACGTTTCCGATGTTCTCGCGCCCTTCCTACCTGTCCTGCGACAATATCTCGCGGGGAAACACCTTGATTTCCATACGGAGCCGTACAAAAAGTTCGCGGGTGCGGTCATCAAGGCTTTCGCTGAGCACGTCATGGGCCCTCAAAAGCCGACCGAGGTCATCCCCGTCGCGCAGCTCCAAAGCGTCGGGTGCGGGGCGTGCACGGATTGTCAAGCTCTGAAGACATTTTTCCTCAGCGAACAGCCGGTAACCTCGTTCTCTCGGGTTCAGATGATTAGGACGCATCTGGAGCGTCAGTTGGTGAAGACTAGAGCCTGGGGCGTCTCGTGGCAGACCATCAAGTCGGGAAGCCCTCATACCCTGCAGGTTCGTCGAATGTATCCTTTTCCTGTGGGGCAAGACTTATGTCGTTGACAGGTAACTAAGCCCGCAAGCATGACGGCACCCGCGGTCTGGTCTGCCAACAGCCAAAAGGGGAAGACGCTGCTGCATGGGCTGGGCGATGTTGCTACGCAGGCACAGATCCTAGGGGCTGATTATGCGTCAGTGTATGCGCGCATATACGGTCCAGCAACCACCGCGCCGATGCCCCTCGCCAACGCCAACCAGACTTTGAATGCCCCGAAGCGCACCGCTACCACTGAGCTTCCGACCATCCCGGTTACGAAGAAGCCCAGGACCTCGTGAAGGACTGGACGGCCATTGGAATTGTACTTTTTCTTGTTAATTTGTAGATAAATCCCACTAGTCCTCTATCCCATCGTCTTGTAATCATACATACCAGCGTACATACCTTACACATGACCACCTATACGAATGTCTCTGTTTTTTGGCTTCCTCGCTGGACTGGAGAAATAATCTATGCCTGTGTCCGGATTTGGAAATTGTTTGGGACCAAACGCCGTCACCACCTTTCTTCCTCCTCTCTCATGTCGTATTTTCTTCCCCATCTTCCTTCTGGCTGGCATGTCGACGAGGCCATAAAGTCTGAAGAAGACCGTGTGGTCGTGATTCGGTTTGGGCACGATTGGGACAACCAATGCATGACCATGGACGAAACGCTGTACTCTGTCGCAGAGAAGGTACAGAACTTCGCAGTAGTATACCTCGTCGATATCACCGAGGTTCCCGATTTCAACAAGGTGCGTGTATCTTGGTTATGGTTCCAGTATCGCTCTTGACAGATCGGCAACAGATGTATGAATTGTACGATCCCTGCACGGTCATGTTTTTTTATCGGTGAGACGGCACTTGTCAACTGTGTGCGATTGTACTGAGAGATTCGGGCTAGAAACAAGCACATCATGATTGACTTGGGGACGGGTAATAACAATAAGATGTATGTGCTTCGTGTATTTCGTGGGTTATCTGTCTGACAATGCCTCTCAGAAATTGGGCCATGGATAATAAGCAGGAGGTGTGCCTCCTCAATTCCCTGATTTCCTGTCGCTGACGTCTCGCAGATGATCGATATCATCGAAACTGTCTATCGTGGCGCGTCGAAAGGGCGTGGGCTGGTGGTCTCGCCGAAAGGTCCGTCGCCCTTTTCATCCCAGAAAGCCGATAATGATCCTGAATTTTACAGATTACTCGACACGCTACCGATACTAGTATTGAGTTCCTTCCGTCCCTGCCACATTCCTTAGCATCCTGTATATAGCTCGATCATTCACTTGTCCCTACTACTACACCAACGACAGTACTCCTGAGATTTCCTGCAAGGCTTGGATGATTGTCTCGTCCCCAAAGCGTCGCGACACAAGCTGTAAAGCGAGTGGCGCGCCTGCAAACGCCTCCGGCTCATCTGAGGCAAATCAATACCAAGGGAACCCAATCTCGAAAATTGACTCACAAAGCTCCGCGTTTTCCCTGTCAGCCTCGCTCATCCACGTTCGAGTCGCTGAATCTTTCCCGTCCAATGCTGGGTCCGCAAATAGACCGGTGGGGAAGACCGCAGCGGGGTAGTCGACGAAGTTCCAGACGTTCGTGTATCTACGATGGAATTGAGTCCTGCCGGGGAAGAGTTAAGAGTGTCTTCCTACCCCCAGTATTTCGAGGTTCCCAGCAATGGAGCGGGCCCAGGACCGACGGGACACAGAACGACGTCGACATTCTGAGATTGATAGTGCGCGAGGAACTGCGCGCGGAGCTTCTCTCTGCGCAGGTGTAGCTGCAAGAAATCAGCCTCCGTTGATCGAGTGAAGTTGGCTGCAAACCTCCCAGAGCTCTTCCAGTGTATGAGCTTTGACGGTGGGTCGGGTGATCACCCACTCCGTCAAAGGCACTAGGGGCTCTCCATTGACCGCGGCCCTGGCTCGCACCCGAGCTCCGCCATCAGGGAAATACAGTTCGTGCTTTGGGAGCCGTTAGCTAAGCGGTGAAGGAGAGACTTTCGACGTACAGCCAACTCTGATGCCTCGAGATGATTGGAAGGCGCGTAGTCGATGATTTTGAATACAGGATCTTTCTTCAATGCGTCGACCAGCGTTTGCAGGGCGCGTCGGATAGGCGGCTGCGGGAGCACGACGCCGTCGTGCCACATAACGCCGATGCGCATGGGGCGGTTGGCGCTGGACCAAGCTGCCGGGGTGGACATCCGCCAAGGGAGAGGCACTAGTTCATGCTCAAGATGCCAAGGCTCAGAGCCAATGACCGCAGTGAACCACAGGTTGACATCCCGGAGACTGAAGGACATTACGGGGCGGGAGCTACTTGAGATGTCGAAACTCACCTCTTACACTGAGGCCCAAAGGTCTCGACGATGGAGTCGTCACCGTCTAGGACGGGGCCTCTTGGAACACGCAGTGTCGTAGGCTCTAAAGCACCCAAAGTTAGCTGATAGTCCATTTCGATAACCTGCTGGCTCGTCGTACTTAGTGTCCATAGCCCACACGCCGCAGACGGGCTACGCAGACTCCCGCCAATATCACTACCGATGCTCAGCGGCGAGCCCCCGAACGCGACGAGAGCACTGCAGCCGCCGGAGCTGCCACCGGCGGTCAGTCTCGTGTTGTATGGGTTGACAACTTGGCCCCAGAAGGAGTAGGTTTCGAGGTGCATAGCCGACTGGGGGAGATTCGTTTTACAGTAAAACACTGGAGCTGATAACTAATATGTCACAAAAGCATTGAAGCTTGCATACCCGCTCCAGCGTTGGCGAGAACCTGAGCAATTGTTCCGTGCGTTGTTGCAGGAGGATTCGCAGTATCTCCCGAGAATCCTAAGCCCGACTTGTGTCCTGCAACGTCCATATGATCCTGGCACGAGCAATTAGCTGGGGATTATCTTGTCCAAGAAATAGGAACCTTGATACTGATGGGTAAACCTTAAAGAACAGGTCTCAGCATATATACGAGGGAAACCTGACCCACAAACCATGCAGCGGACCCATAAGACTTCCCGTCCTTTCGTAATATTCGTCAAGCTCTCTTGCATGCACCAAAGCTTCGTCGAGGAAGAAGTCCGTCGAGCAGGATAGCAGCTGGTGCGCTATTGCCGCCCGTTTTCCGAAAGCGGTGACGATTTGGACCGATGTCAGTTCCTTGCTTTTAATCCGCTCGAGGATCTAGCTTTTCTCAGGCGGATTCAGCTGAAAATGCAACGAAGAACCTACTGCAGTTGCATCGTTAGCAGGACCGGTAATCTCCAGCTCCAACTCGGTGAGCAAGCCCGACGCCTCTGCTGCTGAACGGACATCTGAGCCAGCAGGATATTTGGCGATGAACGAGGGTGAAAGGCGCAGGGACTGTGGAATCCGTGCATCACGCTCTGCAACGGCGTCCAATGCAGCCTACGAGGGTTTTAGTCGCGCTCCGAGTAAGATCTCGAGTACTACCTGCGGCCAGATGATGGAGGCGTCCATGAAAGACAAGAAACACTGGTACGTGCGCTGCAGCTATAAAGCTTCGGTATGGCCCTATTTTCACACTGATGCCTCCTGATACGTCTGTCTATGGAAGGGAGATCAGAGGGCGATATACGTACGTCCATTTGACAAACCTTGTCGAAGCCTGCGTCGTTAAAGAGGAGCGGCGAGACCGGACACAGCGAAGGACTCCTTATTGGCGTTCGTAGAGTGGGGGAAAGTTCGCATATATTCACAACGATATCTTCGGCACCTCGGCGGTGTTCGGGGCTTCTGGACAAGAAGAGAAGCAACTGAGGTTTGGAGGATGAAAACTAAGCCGCTGATTATTATTATACATGTGTATGCTGGGAGAAACATACATGGGTATGATATACAGTTGAAGAGAAACGAGCGAATAGATAGCTGCGACGAAGGGAGCCTGAAAAAGGAGGGCAAAGGCGAATATCGGTGATGATAATCTTTGCCAGACACCAGTCCCAGCAATCTCGAAAAGCCTCTAAGCGGGAGGTCCGCTCGGGACAGAGCCCAGCGTGGGCACCAGCGTCCGTATCTGCTCTGGCACCAAGTCAACCGGGAGACGTGCAATTGTGTCCACCGGCGCACGCCTCACCAGCGCGAGCAGATTCAGCCGAAGATTGCGCACGACCGCATTCTCCCCGTCTAAGGGCACCTCCGTATCTACATCCGCGTCTACCTCGACCTTGATGCTCCCCGAAATGGCGCGCTCCGTCTGCAGACGACAGATAACGCCCGCGACGTAATCCATCACCCTGTTCATCTCCGCAGGCCCGTTGATGGTGAGACCCTTGCCCGCCCATTCCTGCTCGCTTTGCTCGACCTCGGCGGACGTGCGGATGAGCGCTGCCATGTCGATCTTGTGCGTGTAGATCTGGCGAAGCGCGGCGAGCGCGGCGGCAGCGCGGGGGCGGACGTGCAGCGCAGCGGACACGAGCGCGGGGAGTTTGTCGTCGTCGGGCGTGCGGTCGGGAGCGCCGTCCTCGGGTTTGACGGCGGAGGGTGTCGGCGCGATGAGCTCGCGAGCAGTGCGCTGGAGGAGCGCGTGCCGGCCTTCTGTCAAAGGGCCCACGACGTTCTCTGCGACCCAGACCGAGAGGGGCGCCCCGAGGGGGAGGGAAGGAGGGGAATGCTGGTCAGGGCAAAGCTCAGCGTGTCAATCAAGCAAGAGTGCAATGGACAAACCTCCATATCGACATCCTCTTCCTCCTCCTCCTCCTCCTCCACGCGCGCGCCCACATCCAACGGCGGCGTCCCGACAAACTCGGCAAGGCTCCGCACATAGGCGAGGCCGTCCACGCCGCCATACACCACGTCCCGCACATATTCCTCCGCCTCCAGCGCGTGAGCCGTGGTCCAATAGTCCCCTGGGTCGCCAGTGGCGTTCACCCCATCTGCGCCCTCCACCACGGGGAGCTCGAGACTCGCGCGCACGGAGCTCTTCACCGCCGCATCTGCTTCCTCAAGCGCCTCAGGCAGAATAACGCCGCCCCCGCGCCGCCGCATCTCCTCCGCGAGTTCGCCCGCCAGCACCGCAAGCGAGCCAAAGTCCAGCGCGTGCGGCTCGCGCGCATGCTCGTCCGCGTCGTCGCCCACGCCCAGCCCCGGTACCAGCACGTCGTCCCGCGGGCGCCGCTGTGCGCCATTGCGGTTAATCGTCCAGTGCTTCAGTGAGCTGGGGGGCGGGGGTGGCGCGGGGTGCGAGGGCGGGAGGAGGGTGGGAAATGGGTACGTGGAGCCAGCCGGCGCGGGCGTCGTCGGCGTGTCGCGCGGCGTGGGCAAGGGCGGAAGATGCGTTTGTGTGGGCGGCGGCGGCGGGTATATCGGGAGGAGGTGTGGGCGGGTGAGCGGGTCGGGGACGAGAGCGGACAAGAATGAGAACGGGTCCTCCACTGATGCGAGATTATAATTAGGAGGGACACACCGGGCGAGGTGTAGGCAGAACATACCCTGGGTGTACGCAAGACTGCCGTCGGAAAAATACGGTGGGCCCTCCTTCTCGACGCGCATGCGCTCCTTCTTCGTCTTGTACCGTTTCCCTGTATGTAGCAGTGAGCAAGTAGAAGCTAAAAGGAAGAACAGCGCTCGCCTTTGAGCTTGAGCGCGAGCATAGTCCGTGCCCAGTCGGAGCCCGGGGGAAACGCGCCGAGCCCATCTTTCGAGCCTGGAAGCCTCCCTTCGGCGTCGATACTCTCGGAGACCGCACCGCCAGGGTTCTCCTTAGTCGACTTGTTGTAAGGGCCGCGAGGCCCACGCCGGAGCATCGCGGGGTGGCTCCCGGCGTGCAAAGACACGGACGGTGACCTGCTGCGCTCCTCTGCGTCTGCATCGATCGTCATCGAGAAGTCCTCTGCGTTGTCGTCCTCGAAGTCGTCCTTTTCGATCTCAATATTCCAGTCCGTCTCGTACTGGATGACAGTCGAGGAGGCTTTCGCAATCTGGTCGAGTCCCCAGACTTCGAGGCGGTCGGCCTCGGTGTGGTAAATACTTCCCGGGGGGTTGAAAATCTTGGCGTTGGAGGTGACGAGCCGAAAGTCGTTCTGAGAACTGGTTTAGTTTTTTAGACTTCAGTGCAAGTGATCTAAGGCGCACCGCAAAGTCTTCCAAGGAGCGATACCGTCCGCGCTGGACCTTTGTGGTCATAGTCCCCAGGTCCATGGGCCGCTTAACGAGGTCCGAGTATCCCGGGACCTGGGTCGGGTTCACTGGTTTCAGGAAAAAGGCATAGTCGTCCTTCCTGCAGAAGTTTGCTTAGGAGTCGTCGAAAAACTCGAGTAGCGGACGTACTTTTTCAGCTGAACAATGAGCCTGCTGAGCACTTCCTTTAGTGGTTTCAGCTTGACTGGCCGTGGGATCTTCTGAGACGTAGATGCATCTTGATACTCCGAGTATGCAAACGGCTGCTTGGATTTCGATTTCGACTTGGATTTTTTCGCAAACTTTTTGAGGTCCTTGAGCGGTGGCAAGACAAGAGTAAGCCTAGGAGTCGGCTGGGGTGGTGGAGATGGGGATTGGCTTTCAGAATCAACAGACTCGTCCATTAAAGAGTCGTCCATTCCGCGCAAAGAGGACCTCGACAGATATCACAGTCTCCGAGTTGTTTTTGGCAGGTTTCGTCGTATATAGAGCACGGCTACATCGATTATTCGACCCAAAGCCGTCAGGATACTCTGCGGGGACCATTGAGGTGGAAAACAAACCAGAGCTCGAGCCGCAAACCTGGTCACGATGATACCTGCTCTCGGCAAGCTTCGGCCGATCTGCTTCGGCACTTCGGTCAACGTCCGAATTGCTTTCCACCATTGTTTCCACTAGTCCTGCACGCAGCATCAGGCCCTCTAGAGATTACTAGGCCATTTGAAAACCTCAAAAAGATACAGCCCTTGATCTCCTTTTTATACTGGAAATCATGCAGCACTCCTGATGCCCCGTCTATGCCAGTGTATGGTGGATTTTTCCTTCAATAAGCTCGGTGAGCGAGGCAGCCACAAAAAAGAAAGAACTAGGGGGTCACATAAAATACTTAGGTAAGTAAGGAAGCAGGTATAATTACACGAAGATGGAGTAGCAGATACTAATTTGGTTTCTATACAAATTAACGAGAAAAAAGTCACTTCACGATGTCCTCGCCTTTTTCGGAACGGGGGCAGCGGACAGGGCAGTAGTAGCTGCACGTTTGGGGGCGTTCAGGGTCTGGTTCGCGTTGGCAAGCGGCATAGGCACGTCATTTGCGCCGGATATGCGTGCGTATACCCACTGATAGTCCGGGCCAAGAATGCGTGTTTGTGCGGCAGGATCGCCCAAAGCATTCAGCAACGTCCTTCCCGCCTTGCTGTTGCCCGTCCACTGTCCGAGAGCGACTAAAGTGGCCGGTTTCGTAATCTGTAAAGGATCTAGTATCTTGTCCTTCAAATAAAGGAGAACGCCCGACTAACCTTGAGAGTGTGTGGACTGCGGGCTTTAGTTGTCACCCAGTCGACGCCCCATGCTCTGGTTTGGAGGAGCTGGCGCTCAAGATGAGTTCGGATGTTCCCAATCCGGGCGAAGGAGATCGTTGTCCTAGCGCTCAGGAAAAATGCTTTCAGCTCCCCACACTCCGCACAGGCTTGGCATCCGATCCCTTGAAGCTGTGAAATGGGAACAACTTCGCGAGGTTTGAGGCCCATAACCTTTTCGGCGAATAGCCTGACCACTGTGGCCGCAAATGTCTTGAACGGTTCGGACTGGATACTCAGCCCTTTGCCCTCGAGGTACTGCCGCAGGACAGGCAGGAACGGGCCGAGAACGCTGGATACGTGTTGGGCGGCAGTAGATCCTGCAGGAGGGGGAACGAAGCGTAGAAGGAGGGGCCGGCACTGGCTGTGGGTGCCGAGTTCGAAGCAAAAATTAAGCAGGCTGATCATGTGGTCGGAGGGAGACGCGGTGCGGGCGTAGTGGTACGAGGGTGCGGCGTTCTTGACCAATGCTGAGGTATTGAAAGCGCGGAGAGCTGCGCGGACAAGTGTGTGGATGACTTCGCCGTAAGCCTGGAGCGCGACAGGATCTTGTATCTGCTCCCGTGGAAATTCCTTCCGCACAGACCGAGCGAGGGCCTGCAAAATGGTGCACTGATGCCCTTTGAGCGTATCACCATTCTGTCCGAGTCTAAGGAAAGATCCCAAGTCAGATTGCGTTTCCGTGGCTCGAATGGAAGATGTTGACACCTTTCCTTGAGAACGGATATTCCACCCGCCTGCCGAGCGACGAGCATGACTGTCGCTTGATGGTGGTCAGAAAGGGGACATGGAGTGATGGTTTTCCCATTCGCTGTCGTGCGTGCACCGGAGAGCATCGAATCGATGGCATCGATGAAGAATGGCCGGAGAGTCGCGTCCAGGCCGGGGACAGACTGCATGTATTGCACGAGCGAGACGGAGAGTTCGGCGTAGTATTGCCAAGGGGGAAATCCGGCATTAAACGAGCCTACGTGAGCTGCATCTCGCATCTTCGCAAAAATGCCGCCGCACAGTCCCTCGTTCTTTGACTCCACACAAAGCTTCAAGACCTCCAAAATCGCATCGGAATCCTTTTCTTCTCGGTCAGTACCATAGCTGTAAGTTTTTTTAATGATTCGTGTGGGGAAAGCGGGGAGACTCCGTGCGATCTCTGAAACAGTTTGGACGATTAATCCGGCAACGACGTGTTGGGATGTCCTGGGGATGTAGCGCATGCTATGCTGGAGACGCTGAACGAACGGAATCCAAAAGGTCTTGTCCAGCTTTTGCGCTTGGAGTTGTGGGAAGATGCTGAGGTCAAGACGAGTCAGTGCGGGTAGACCCATCGATCAGCGTAAGACGTACACATCTCGCAGGAATTCGCCGCCACGAGATAACCCGACGATCGCTAGCCATGTAATCTGGCCCACATTAACTGGCCCGAGAGACCGAAGCACGCTGTCCGACTGGTCTTTGCACCACGCAGAGACCTCCGCATCTTCTTCTTCTACGCCCATTTTGGTCAGCCGTGCGAGGAGCACATGTCGCCGGCGATTCGACCTGTCGTTCTTCATAGCGTCCCCATAGCTGCCGATGAGAACGTCAGCTAACACTGGCGACTCGGAAAATGGAGCGACTCACAAGTCCTTCAGTGCGTCCCATCCGAACGCCTGGTAAGCGGATACGAAGCCCTCGACGCCCATGAGATCGATGTTTTTCTCGACGCCGCAGGCCTTCAGCGCCCGCAAAAGCGTCTGCACATCGTTCCATCGGTCGGCAGATTCCCGGAGCACCTGAACGACGGCGGGCAGTTTGGCTTCCTGGCGCCGAGTCTGGCAGCACCCGAGTAGCTGATTCACCAATTTCCTCTCGCGCCGCGTCGCTGCGACCGTAAGAGAGCTCCGGAGAGCGTTGCATGCGTAATCGTAGATATCGCCAACGGCCACGCTGAGGTCTATATCGCTATTCTTCGGCCACAGGAGCAGGACCGTGCCGTTGTAGACTGTGTAGAAGCATCATCAGCACCGATAGCGCCCTGAAGTTTTGCCTTACTTTTGGTCCGCGTCGCCGACTAGGGAAGATTAATCAATGTCGACGCGAAACGCGGCAGGGACTTACTGTACGTTCGTCCCTCTCCAGGGATTCTTCGTCGGGGTCTCCGTCAGTGATGGAGCCGTTAAGCAGGTCTTCGTTTTCCAGCTCGAGATCGACCTGAACGGGCATGCCGCGCAAGTCGACAACTTTGATGACACGCAGACTTTCTTCGCCGTCGTCGTTGTCCTTGAACTCGGCTTCATCGATATCACTCATATCGCATTCTTCATCGGAGGTGTCCCAGCCGCCGTACCGTCTTCGATAGCGGTAGTTATTGACTTCGGCCGTTGTGGTGACGGTCCCCTCCACATGCGCGAGGTAGAGGCAAAATTTGAGTTGGCGAGCCAGGGGATAAAGATGGGAGATCAGGAGCAAGTCGGCTCCGGTCAGGGATTTCGCCCCAAAGTTCGCACTCCGAGGGTATTTGTGCTGTAACAAGCACGCCAGGTAATCGGGTGCCTCGCCCGACGTGTCTTGTCTCCAGGAAAGCATGATATTATGAAGCCTCTGCGTAGCGCCCTGCATCTCTGGAAGAGTTGGACGATCCTCAGCGTGTGTTATGGGTTGAACCATGTCGTACAGAAGGGACAGGCGGTAGCCTGAGGTCACGCCAGCGAGGGTGTGCTCTACGCCCGAATACGCAGCGATGATGGACGTCGAGAGGCCGCTCTGGTGGGCGAAATTGAGCGATTTGACTTGGCCAGCGTGGCGGAGCTGAAGCTGCGCCCCTTGGAAAAGGCTCGGGAGAATGGCGATGAAATCACCAATCTTGGGGTCAGACTCGTCGTCCGAGATTGGCCTAGAAAATGATAAATGATCGTGGTTTTAACAAAGCGATTCACGTACTCTTTGTGATGTGACGAACTGGAGAGCGAATTCAGATGGAATGACTGACAAAAAGAGTAAGGGTCCCTACTGGGAGCTCGTTTCGTGTATCACTAGTTTTCTCAGCGTGAAAGATGGTGTTACTCCCGTGTAGGCGGCAAGGGCTTCCGACGCAGCCACCCCAGCGGTTTTTTGAATCCAAGCATCCCATGCAGGGTTATTAAAATGCACCTGTTATCGGCTGTCAAGTAGAGAGTCAGGGTCAGGATCGTCAAATCGCACCTTCTCGGAGGATATCTCCCAAGTGCCCGAGGTGCCGCTGGGCGTTGAAACGGCTATACATGCAGATATAATGGCGCGAGCCTCTCTTTCGCTCAGAGGAATTCCTATGGTTCCCAATCCGTCGATACTGAGGCAGGGGTTCGGCGCATCACCCATCGCGTATCTCTCAGAAAACGCGAAAGCACCGTCGAATTCAAATCCATCTTGTAGAACACTTTCGAAATCCCCCTTAAACAAGAGTTAGATAGAAAGATAACCGACTCGCAGCAAGGGACCTTTATATCGGTGGATGGAGCAATGAGGGGCTTCTCGTCCACTTCCGAGTCGTTCTCGTCGTCGTCCTCTTCATCGGACTCTAAATCGAAGAGATCCCTTGGGGTATACGAGTTTGTTGCCCGTGGCTGCCTGGTGATTTCGGGGTCTTCGTCGTCGGAATCGCTGACCTCGATGACTTCTACCGGCGGTGGAGGGAGAAAGGTGGGTTCCATTGCCAATCCTGCAGCAAGACACCAGGAAAGAATCAATTTGAGTCGCTCAAAGTTTAAACGCGTAAAGATAACGTAGAGCTCACACAGTTGGTTTGGCGACGCGCTCGCGGTGGGAGAAGGAGAATATGGATGTGACCCTGAGCGTGACTTCACGCGTTACGATGACAAGCCACGTGATATGAGTAAACAGCCAGTTCGGCCGAGGCCAATGTCGGCCGAACCACATTGTTGGCTGGAGACCAGCCGCCACTGAGCGCAAAAGATCATGCAGCTATTCTTTATAGCCCGCCTCTGAGCAATCGTCTTCTTTGTGCTTTGATCGACAACGCCTCCATCTGGGTTCCCTTCGAGTTCAGCGCTCGCTACTTGGCTCGCTACTGGGACATCCAAAACCAATTCAAAACTACGCAAAACTTTGGGTAGACACTCTATGATATTTCCTTTCTTTCAATTACATCTTCAGGCTGTCCTACTATCCGGACTCCCTCAATCTCCTCCACACTCGCTCGGGTCATCTTGCTGTTCTCTAACAAAATTATTTGCTGCTTTTCAAGGGCCCGTAATGTCTTGCCGGTAAGCATGAACTGCATGGCCCGATGCGCCATTTTACATTGCGAAATCTTCTCAAACTCGCTGCTATGGCAGCGGCTTCAAAGTTCACCCATACTAGACGGACCGATGGTATTATCAATCCGTGTTCCTTATCCCTTCCTGGTACTCATACTGCATGACCGAGGTGCTCATCGCACTTCGGCTGTTATGGCAGCGATTTTACCACCCGATACTGAACGAATTAGTTCATTAACCAAGATTCCATGAAAGCGTCGAGGCGCAGCCAGCAAATCCCTTCCCGCAGCAACTACGACTCTCAGTATTGAACACGGACATGAATTCATCTGACGACATTTTTTCCTGGTTGTTCACGTCCAGCTTTCTTGGTCGGGAAGTCCGGTTATGGTCAGTGGGTTTCATGTCATCCTCTTGAATATTCAAGTTCAAGCGCGTCTCAGCAGCTTCTGGGCGATGCATTCGCTATAACTACTTCAGGTTCAGCACGGTTGCGCAATCTAGACAGACCCAACGTCGAAGCATCCCCGCTGGTTACGTTCAGTGTCAATCATCTTCTATAACGAGGAGAGATGGATTTCTGAAATCGTTGTCTTCACTTCACTGACCTGGTGTCTTTCCTCTTTCTTCCTTTCTCTCCTTATCTTTCTATCCTTTCGCATTCACCTTCATTCTTTTCTCAATGACCAACATTTTCTTCGTTGTCTTTTGTCTCTACGTCCCAGCATGTGTCTGTAAGCGACTCGCTCCCTTTTGCAACAAATGTGACACTTAACTGTGCCTGACAACTCCCGTGCACAGACGCCAGACCGGAGACCTCGAATGCAATTTCGCGCATCTCAAGATCATCGCGGATGTTGCCTCCGCCCAAACTTTGGTCGGGCAAATCAACACGACGTACGTCTTTCTAATGCACCCAACCAACCACAGGCAGGGCTGAACAGCGTGATTTTCCATCCTTACCGTTGTCTTTTAGTGTCTTCTCCAACCAGACCGCCCCCACCAGCTCACGCGACCAAGTTTCCGCAAGCGTGACGGCGACATTCAACACAATTAACATTCGGATCAGGAAGTAAATCCCAATTTTCAAAATTGAGGGTACTGAATTCTCCTCCCTCCCGTAGCCCCAGCCATAATGCTGTCGTCTCGGCGGCGCTGGCAAGATCCTGAGTACAGGAACAATGTAATAATAGCACGTGAATGAACGGTCGAGATCACGGACGGGAGAAAAAAGGTTTCCTATCACAATAGGTAATTTTGCGCGCAGAAACAAACTGAAAGGTATTGGTTGATGTATAAATTGACAGCATGGGAGAAAGCGGAGAAAGCGGATGGATCCGAAATCTACGATAACCCTGCTGTCTCCGACGATCTCAGCCTTTTTGCGGGTTTTGGTTTCATCTGGTGTATCAACTTCAGTCGCCCGTGCGGCGGCGCACTATGGAAAGTCTGCGCTATCCTCGGCAGCTCATCGTCGGTAGCGCTGCTCTCATCTTCGACACCGTTTATTTCTTCAACTTCAACCCCACCTTCCACGACTTCGTCATCGTCATGGTCTCCCTCCGCAATGTGCGCAAGCTGCTCGCGCTTGCGCTTGGATCCAATGGCAACGCCGTAGCCATCCGGGTCATTGTGCCGGGACCATATCTCCATTTCCAGTCCAGGGAGCGCGTCGGTGAGCACGGCGAGAACCGCATCGTGCGTGAGTTTGTCGTCCACGTAAAGCTGGCGCCAGGCGGAGACACACGGCTTGAGGGGCTCAAAGTACGGCGCGAAATTCGCCAGGATGATGCGCTCCCAGTCCTTGACGTGGCCCATGAGGTCGCGCTTGGACCGCCCGATGGCTTCGTAGTCGGCTCCGCTAATCCATTTCCGCAGGGACGTCTGCGCGTAGATGTCGAAGTTCTGGCGCTCAGCATCCTTGGGGCCAGCGTAATGCCAGCAAATCCAGACGAGGACATACAGAAACGATTCGAGGTCGTGTTTCGGCTCGTGCTCGGTCCAGTCGGTATCGCCGTAGATCAGGACGTCCACTGCCATGAACGGAAGAGTCCCCTGGAATTTGAAGCTTTAGGAAGCGATTAATGGAAGGAAAGGGAACGGGCGTACCGTACGGTGGCCGACCGACGGGCCAGACCGTTCAGTCGTACTATTCGAGACCAGTGCGTAGTCGACATCGATTAGAAGACCCCGGCGCAGGGGAAAACTCAGTCCGGTGGTGATTGGTGTATCATTGTCAGCAGGAGCGTCGAGGGGAGCAACCATGACATTGTTGAGACTGATGTCACGATGTAGAATGTTCGCATTGACCAGATCTCGGTGTGCTATATGGATGAGATGTGAGAAAGGGCTTGAGACAGAAGGTGGGGTCCGTACCAGTTACGGCGTCGATGAATATCGAGACCAGCTCTTTGCGGGACTGGAAAGAAGTTAAGGGGAGGCAATATGGAGTGAGAACAATGCGACGGTGAACGCGTTTCTCAAGAAGAGAGTAAGCTTTAAACAACTTCTTCGGGCTGCTGTGCGTGATGGTTGAGCGTATGTTCTCTGTCGCGTCATCGAGGCCATTGATCTGGACAATAACGTCCGCGATGACGGTTGGAACGCCGGAGACATTGGCCTCCTTAGCCATCCGGAGTATCTCGGCTTCGGTATGAGGACGAGAGGTGTCGGCCCAGGTGTCTTTGATTACGTAGTCTTGGCCGTCGCAGCGCGCATGCCAACAAACAGTACCTCGCCCCCGAATGACATCGCTGATGAAGAGGGTTTCTACAAGCTCGTAAGAGCGACCTTCGACATCAATGAAGCGACGGCCATCCTCCCTGGTGACAATGCTGGTGTCGTAGCCTAGACGAGCGCGATCCTCGCAGAACATGAGCCCTGTGAGCACGCGAAGGAAAGTTTCCGGGTTTTGATGAATGTCGAAAGGGGTTGCAATCGTCATTCCCGACCGGTCGAAGATAACGAATCGAATCTGATCAACGACAATGGAGAGGGAAACAAAGAACCGACGGTCGTCTTGGGCTGAGAATGCGTGGTATGCGCCGTTGACGAGCTGAAGAAAAGATTTCCCCTTCAGACCAGAACTCGATTTAAGCTCCCCATGAATGAGGACGTCAGCCCATCCACAGGTCTCGCCATCGACGCATAGAAGGTCAGGATGCCGGACATTCGCGGCACCAGGAACAGGGGCGGTGGCAAATTCAGCGGTCCACCGCCTGGATTTACCGGATGATTCCTTCCCTCCCGAGCGGAAAATCTGGGCACTGTGCTCTATAATGGTCTCGAGGAACGCTGTCAACAATTTCTCGACGTCCCCGTTTTTTGATGCCTTGGAGAGGTCGGGGCACCCTGTCCATCGATAATCATCGTAGAGAGGGACGCCCGAGGGGTGTGTGTCGCTCGATGTGGATGAAAGAGCGGCCAAGAGTTGGGACGGTGGCATGGGCAAGCAGTCGTCGGGGAACAGGTGTTCGACGAGACGAGGCACGTCCTCGAGTTTGGCCCCATCCAACTCCGCAGAGAGCATGGGATCCGTGAAATTATGATAGAGCGGCGGTTTAATGGGTAAACTGGCGAGTTTCTTCCGGTAATAAGGCGTCCGTTTATTCACGACGGGAGTCGCAGTGGATCCCAACTTTACAGGAGTCGATGGGGCCTGGAATTGGGACGGAGCAGTAGAAAATGAGGGTTGCATCTGGAATGAAAAGAGGTAGGCTTACACGTGAGATACAAACCCTTAAATAGCGGAGGCCACCGCTGGTGGCATAGGGTTCCGCTAGCCTTGAAAGACGCGAATGTCATATCACGTGCCAAAACAATGGATGTGACTTGATCTCGTGGCGATCTTGCAACTTCTACATTCTTCAAGTTACAGAGACGGAAGAGTATGAGACAGTGTTGACTTGAATACCATGTTGTTCCACTCATTTTTCAGGTCCCCTTTTACGGAAAAGCCCGCAGTGGAGGGGTTAGCGGCAGCGACGGCGGCGGGCGAAAGCGCGAGCCAAAGGGTGAAGTTGCAGCGGTCGCGAAGGGTACGCGGGTGCTAATGTCGGGGATGAGGGGTAGGGTCTAAGAGTTGGAGAGTCGACGTCCGCTGAACGCAAAATGGTCACAGTGCGACCTCTGGATTGCATTACTTTCCTGGACCTGTAACGCTATCCCGACCCCGACTCGAGTTGACTTCGAACTTGCAGTGGCATACAGCGTACCTGACAATCTATCTCGCCGGGTGATCGCCAGCTCACAGCCTCATACAAGACTGGTCTGCACCGCCATAGTTGATGCTTGACTACCCACACCAAACGGATCGACGACGATGCGATATCAAACGGATCGATAACTCGGAAGGCTTGTCCGCAGCCGCAGTGGTTCAAGTTCGCCAGCGTTCATCATGAATTTCGCTGACCCGGGATGGAAAGCTGCGAGCTGATGTCGGCAAGATGGTCCCCGCACAGCTACTTCTGCCCTGCAATCTTCAAGTGGCTACCGTTCCGTTTCGACCAGGTTCTCCGTAATTTGGATCTTTGGCTTACCGAGGTGGCCGAGGAATTTTCTTTGAATTATAGCACTAGTATGCAGTCTCAAAAAAAAAGAAGCTGTATGCGTCCTAGGAGACTTGCTCAAATTCGACAGCATATCTTGGCTCTAGGCCGAAGTCTTATTCTATCTGGCTTTCCTGCCAGTTTGGATGCAAGTCCCATTGAGGTACCGGCCGTCAAGATATTGATTAGGAGCCGTCTTTGCCGTCTGCTTATGTTTGATCGCTAGCTCAGCCTGTGCGCAGCTGACAGGGCGATGCAGTCACTATAACGACGCTACTGGGTATTATTTCCCCTGCGTGCTCCACACAGGAGTACGAACATTTGGACAAGCACTGATTTACGAGTTGATAGCCAACGGCGTGCTGCGCGATTCTGAGGTATGAAAGACATAGGTGAATCTCTAAAATCTCCATTCTCTTCCTCTTCACCGACTGACCTGGTGTCTTGCCTCGTGCTTCCCTTCCTTACCTTTTTTTATCTCCTTCACATTTCCACCTCCCGTTTTATTTTTCGATGGCCCGCTTTTCTTCCGTTCTGTTTTCTATCTGCATCGCAGCATGCCCATTTCCTATGGCACCAAAATACCCAACCGCGGATGGCAATAGCACCCATGCACAGGCACCAGATCGGAAACCTCGACTGCAATCTCGCGCGTCTCAAGAGCGTTGTAGACGTCGCTGACGCCCAGACCTTGATCGGGCAAATCAACACAACGTACGTCTCGGACCCGATATATACAACCAACATCCACCCGCTGACTACCGATCTGCAGCGAACTCTCAACGGCGACCTCGGTGGCCGTCGCGCAGGCGGCGCTGAGTAGCGTGAATGATGCGACCCAGAGTCCCAGACCATCCTCAACGCTGTTTTCGCCAACCAGACCGCCTCCGCCAATTCGCGCGACCAATTTGCCTCTGGGTTGGATGCGGCGTTGGAAGCGCTTAAGATGATCAACGAGTAAGTGACTTTGTTTCTGCAACACAGCACGATATTGAAATGTACCCCGTAGCCCGAGTCAAAATGCTACGGTCACAGCAGCACAGGCCAAAATACTGGGCGCCGGCCAAGATGGAAACAGTGTTGTCGCAGATTGTAAATAGCCTAAGGCAGGTCGGAGGGTGTCTATCATTTGCATGAATATAAAAATCGAAGCTTCGGGATACGCACTACAATGAGGCAGTCCAAAACTCAAGAGTTGAGATAATCCCAAACGTATTCAAGTTGTTCATGGCTCGAATTTAATGGGATGCGGCGATGAGTCTAAGGACTACCTACAGGCGAGTTAAAATTGATGTTAATTCAGCCTGATACTGTTCTTATCAGCAATTTATCTATACTCGAGAAAGAAAACAAACCCCCGGACAGTCAGTTTCCACGACCGACAACAGGAAAGTTGGCGAGAACAACTTAGAAAAATATCGTGGATCATGAGGCTTATGGGAAATCAGGTCAGGTGTGAGGAAGCCTGGCTCGACACATTCAGAACCCATTAGACGGCCTGTTCAAATTGAAAAAATCCGGCCCAGTCTACGACAGTCGGTCCATTGTGTGCGCCATGCGGTGGTGGATGTGTGTCACGACCGGGATCAAATTGAACGGGATCGAATCTCCAGTAGAGAAGTTCAACCCAGAAGGAAGCTCAAGGGTTAAACCAACTTGCTTGATTCCGGCGAGCGCTACGGCGCAGTAAGCGATGTGTCGCATTTTCATGTTCAATTATTTCGTTCTACAGCGATCAAGACTCCTTATCCAGGACCGATGCATTGTTATCAGAAGGTATAATATGTTCATGAGACTATGTTGTTCCTTCGCCTTGCCTGCGTCCTGCATTCGCCCCGAGTTGCCTCCGCCGACGTCCGCGGCACCTTGCCGTCATAACCGTCAAACTCGCCTAAGTGATATTTATACTACGACGAAAAAAGAATTTGAACTGTTGAACATAAGTTCCGACATCAAATTCCCACGGTTGATTTACCTGCGGTCGAAACGCTTTTACATGTATTCTTCACCTACCTTCGAGGGGTTTACACCAAGTTCAAGAGTTGAGTACGATCATTTCCACCTCTGATACAAAATGAGCTTTGATGTTCCTGGATTGGTACCACGTTAGCCTTGAAAATCAAAGAAACTGCGGACACGCCGATTCGAGATCGATGAGGATTTCCAGCCCTTGCTCGCTACCTATTTTAGCGAACGCACGACATGATTTACTGCGGACCTGTCTCGCTAATCTCCTCAATGTCGCTATATTTATCCGAACAGGTCTGTCTATATTTGTGAGCCCCATATATTTAGCCATCCCACCAAAAATAAAATCTCCTAAAATACATCTTTCAGAGTGAATTCTTATTTTCGTCGTCGCCAGGTCATCTCCTTCTGCCTTCCTTCCACCATGTTCCCTTCCCTTCTAATTGCCTTCTTCGCCGTCGGTTATGTGCGCGCGCAGACTTCGTCCTCTTTCCCTCCGGGCGTCATTGCCACCGGGACCCAAGGGGTCACCAACCCCCCAGTTCCGACACTGGGGACAGCAATTAACCAGACGTCTATGGCCCGCCTCCTCAGCATAAACTCCATTGACGACTTTTGCATCTTTGCTCCGCCGTACCTAGCGAACATCTCGGATACGGAGGTAAGCCAACTCATGTTTTAGTGAGCAAGTTCATGTTCTGACCCTCTCGCAGCAAGTCGAGGTTGCTTGGTGCACCAAGCCACGCAACAACGCTCGCGTTATCCCGGACGGGACAATCACGGGCGTCTCCTTCCTCAAAACGGACTTCTACGTCCAAGTCTACGGATACGGCGATTTCACGAAACTCAACATCGTTGATGGCGACTATGGTGGTGAGCTTGACCCCCACGGCGCCACCGGTAACGGAAACCCCATCGGCGGCAATGTGACCACCAGCGTTGTCGACGGCTTGGATGAACCCATCGCGGAGTGGATGCTCTACGTCGACTACAACCAATTCTGCCTCCGAGCGTGCACCAATGCCAACTCGACGTACAGCACCGCGTTCATGTGCTGGCACGAGCTCGATGAAATGGGATGCGAGTTTGTCATGCCCGGAAACTATAACTTTAACGGCACATTGTGCGTCTCCTCTCATTCTTTTGAAACTTCCAAAATCTGACTCGACGCTCAGCGAGACCTGCGACGCCGACGTTGCCTACCCGCCGGGATGGTATCCCACCGCCACCGTTGACGGCACGACCAGCTTCTCTACCTTCGCACAGTACTTCACGGGCGTGTACACGGGCAGCGACGGCCAGACGACGCCGTACACCGTCGGCACCACCGTCACACCCACCGCGCCCTACACGACCCCCAGTTCGTCCAACTGCGTCACCACCTCGAGCATCTCGAATGGTATCGCGCTCGCCTCGTTGGGTGTTAACGGAGGCTCGGGCGGCGGGACCATCACTGGTGCCGCTGGCGCCGCAAACACCGCCGGCGCAACGCAAGTGCCTGCGTCGAGTGAGCAATATTTACGACGTCCCGTACACTCCATTGACACTGATTGTTTCCCTTCCAGCCATCTCAACAGTGGGCACAGGTGCCGCATTCCGTAGCGCACGCGTTGGTACCAGCAACGGGGGCGAGTACGTTGCCATTGTGCTCGTCAGCCTCGTCTCCGGTTTTGTCGCCGTTGGATTGCTGCATTGATTCATACCACCATAGTCGAAGTTAGAACTTCCTTCAGCTGACCAGTGAATTGCATACAGGCGCACTTATTACACGGACCACCCACCCACGCTCGCTTGGACCTCGCTATACATTCATTACATACCACTGTTAATAGTACGCAGTCAAAATATGTCGCAAAATCGTGCGGCCGGAAAAGTATTAGAAAAGTATTCTGAATCCGTTACGGCCCCAGTACTATTGTGCTCATCATTGAATTCGAATTATAGAATCCAGCGAGCCTTTTCCATAACGTACCAACAACAATATCCAAATTGGGCAGAGCATTCCATTAGTCGTCATTTGTTTTGTGACTCAACATGCGCAAGGTGTTGGTACATACATTCGTTTTAAAGAATCAAAGCATTGCATTATGTCCACATGAGCCGTCGATAGCATTTTCCCGTCCCGTTCTTCACGTGTGCCGCGTAAGCGTATGGTTCCCGCCCTTCAGTTCGACGCTACCGCTGGAAGTCGATCCAACGTGACCGTCGACCGTTATCGGCCCAGTTCCAGGCAACGTCACCACGCCCTGTGTCCCCGCGGGCGTCTGGAGCGTCAGGGTCAGCTTTTTACCGTTGACGTTCCATTTAACGCCGAACGCTCCGAGGCCGGTCTCGATCCCGCCTTCGGCGGCGGGAAGCCCGCTGAGGACGGGCGCGATGCTCCACGTCGCGCCTTGCGCGGACTCTAGCTGGATCCCGAGCAGGTAGAACGTCAGGGCTGGGGTGGGGCCTGAAAAACACTGAGTCCCCTGACATTATACATAGTCGAGTTGAAAAAATCTCACCGGTCGACCAGCCGTGTGCGTGGCTCGTGTAGGAGTGGTCAAAGTCGTAACCTGCGGCGGCGCGATATCTGTCGTGTTCAATGTTCAGCGAATTCAACCGCGGAGGAAGTTGAGTTGAAGCAGAAACGCACCCAAGAGACCCATTGGCTGTGAAGCCCTCGAGCAGAGTCGATTGCACGCTCAGGTTGGTGTACAACATGTACCCCCACTCCCTTTCCAACAGATCGATAGCACGCGCGCCCTCCCCGGCGATGAAATGCGCCTGAACCTAAGAGAAGATAATCGTTAGGTACTTCGAGTTGTATTGAAACTTGAAAAGGAAATTATCAGGTACCTCGAACCCGCCGACAAAAGGAATAATCGTATCGTTGAGTTCAGGGCTAAGAGGTCCGATAGGCGTCCAAAATTGGGTCAACCCTTGACTGATGGCTTGGTTTTGCGCGGCCGACGTGGTCAGGTTGAACAGCACCGCGAGGGAGTTACCGTCTTGCGGATGGATACTACCGGGCGTGTCGTTGTCGCGGAAGAGCCCGGCACTAGCATCCCACAGGAGGGTGTTGTACGCCGCCTTGATCGAGGTGGAGTTGGCGAGATATGCTGCGGCGAGGGATATGTCGTTGAGTTGTGTCGCAAGGTCTGAGGCCGTGACCAGCAACTGCAACGCAACGAAGGATATATGTTGGTAATCGCAGAACGAGTATGGTTGAACTGACCCGATAGAGAAGAGCGTTGAAGGCCGAATTATGTCCCGCTCCGCCGGCTCTCCCCCAGTCGTTCTCGAATGCGGCAGGAACATCTGCCAGGCCAGTTTCGTCTACCTGGCTTTCCAGGAACGCAACAGCCTTCGTATAATTCGACCAGACCGATTGAACGAACGCTAAATCGCCCGTGTACAAATAGTAGTTGTGGGTTCCGATGAGTGACCACGCGATGTAGGTGTCGCTTCCTGTGGCGTTAATCGGAGGTCCAGAGTAAGCGAGGGCGCCAGTGGTGGGATCTTGTGTGGTGTACATCACAGTGAGCGAGTTTTTGGTCGGCAGCAGATCGTTGAGAGCTACCAGTTCCGTGTGCGTCGAAATACCGCAATCACCTATGGGGCAGGAGCTCGCATTGATCTTAGTGTGTTTTAAAACGGAAGAACTTTACCTGGCCAGACATTTCTGCCGATAGAGCTCAGTCAAGGGCGAGAGCCTAGCCATAAGAGAACATACCGGTCTCGCTTGGCGCCATCAACCAAAATGGGGCCTTCCACAGGGCCCCCGGACGCGTTGTTTGCCCATCCGCCTGTGCCAGGGACATGTCGCCTTAGAGCCTGTGGATAAGTTCCGAAATTGAGACGTACCATTCGCTGGACAAGGTTGCTGTCTAGCTTGATGCGAGTCGATTGTGTTCGTCTGGACCGTGTATGCACCTGGAATACCAGAGCATCAACTTGAACATCTCGATTTGCATAAGTTTCAAACGCACCAGCGTACCAAAGCTTGGTCAAGAAGTTGACGTCATGGAATCCTGGGTCTGATGCGAAGAAATAACCCGGGTATGCCCTGAGATCGTCCCAGTGGGGCATGAAGGTAATAGCCAAGGAGATGTTCGAAATGGTGAGCGCATCGGCGCTGTTCGAGGCGATGGTCAGGTAGCGGAAACCACCGCGCTGCTGACCGGTCGTCTGCGTGATGAGCCCTTTTGCGAGAGGTGGCCCAAAAGATTGAACACCGTCCGCATTCTCTGTTGCGGTGACACGGCAAGAGTCGTCGGATTCCGTCGGGCTGATAAATTCCGGCGATTCGGTGAACGACAAGGAAAATTTGGAGGATGGCGTGGCGTCGTTGATTGAAATTGAGAGGATACCGCCGACCTGGAATGTTAAGTCCTTAGTGAGCATCCACGTCGACTTTAAGCAAGCACGCACTTCTTTCCCCCAGTCCAGCACGACGTATGAGCCATCTCCCTTGAATGTCGCTTGTGCAGTTGAACTTTGAACAAGACCCTGTGCGCCCTGTACTGTCCCGCTAATGGTGCGGACAGAGACTGGTTTCACGGTCTTCGATACTGGTGCATAGTTGAAGGCATCCCATGGGCCGCTGGGCGCAACAGCCGCGCAAAGAGCGGCAGAGAATAAGATGGAGGGCAAGTGAAGCAGCATCGGTGACGCAAGACAGAGTTGCACCGTTTATATATGGCAGAATAGGAAGAACATCATGCGACACGGAGATCAGAAGTCGACGAAACGACTCCGCCATTTCACAGCCCGGTCTGCATAGTTTGGGAGAATTTTGGCCCGACGCGACTTCCTTGGCGAATCTTTCAACATGGGCCGACTGGTCATGGGTCGAGAAGCAGTCATGACGTGCGCGTAAGACCGGGTGGCGGTTGCGAAACTGAAAATGCGTGAACGCTCGAGACGGCCTTACCGCTTGACAGTGCGGGGAGTTGGAAGAAATGCACGCTGCGGGTACTTTGACCCAGACAAAAGATTTTCGTCGCTGCGAAAATCTCCAGAATATGTGTACGACATGCTTGCGGAGCAAAGCATGTGAAGCGTTCACCTGATTGCAGACTTGTAAGAATGTGCGGAACCGTTGAGAAAACCAGCGGCGGAAGCAAGGGCGGAAGCGGCTGGGAAGCAGCAGTGCGGGCCCACTGCGGCCCAGCCCGTTGCATGAATAGTGACTGACCACCAACTGACCACATTAAATAGTGCCCAGGACGAGGTTCTGTTAAAATTGACAGCAAGGCGGGCCGGCTGGTTTCAAACTCCGCAGCGCGTCAACACAAGCCAACACCGCGTCAACACGGAATCACGTGTGTACGCACACCTTTCTCGCTTCCGACGCCCCTGAGTCTTTCCACTACCAGGCAAGCACATTGAAGTCAAGGCATGGCCTCTGTGATTTGGATAGACAGTGACACAGACGACGGGGACGACTTTATCGAATTCGTCGAAGCACCCACTCCTCGCAAGCACCCTGCGCGGGGCCCACTGGCAGGGCCGTCCAAGATCTTCAATACACCAACGCGAACACACAAAAAGCGTCACCGTGCAGCGAATTCATCCGACTCAGACATTGAAATCGTCGAGCCGACGCCGAAGGGGGCCAAGATACAGAAGCCACAGCCCGTACCCCTGAATTCCGATGACGAAGATCACGATCGTACAATCGCGCTCGCGCTGCAGAAAAAATGGGACGAAGAGGATGCGCAGGCGAAGAAGCAGGCGGCCGAGACGGACGAGAGGAGTCTCCGCCTCATCGAGCGCTTGCAGGAGATGGACGCCAAGATGGCGGAGAAACGGCGTCGGCTTGCGCAGGGAAAGGATGTACCGGACGACGGCATTGTGTTCCATGTCGTTATCGACGCTGACGGGAAGACGATCGAAGGGGACGACGATCCGGATAACGCGGCGCAGTAATTTTTTTCTCGCTCGTTGATGTTTTGATGCTCACCAGATCCTGTAGTCTAGACGAGGTCAAGCGCGACTTTGAACAGGCTCTGGCTGGCGGCCTCAAGGTCAAAAATGGTTGGTGTTCAACGATTATTTCTCCTCCAACGCTAACCAAGTTGTTCTAGTGCACTGGTTCGTGAACGCGAAGTTGGAAGCGCGCTTTGAGGCGGCCAAGGAGATCCTCAATTCACGCGGGATCGACACGACGGAGAAGAATCTTTTCCACGGCACAGCGGTGGCAAATATCCAGCCCATACTTCAGGTATTACATTGACTTCGTTGAGCACCAAAAACTGACGCTATGGGCAGAACGGGTTCTTGATCCCAGGTGTCTCTCCAGGTTTGGCCATGGCTCATGGTGCGGCGTGTGGCATCGGCATTTATCTAGGAGTGAGCTCTACGACGTCGTTCGGGTATACCCAGGGCGCATTGAAGATGTTCATGTGCCGCGGTATCCCTTTGTTCTATTTTATAGCGAAGGAAATCAACTAACCAACGCCACAGTGATAACCGGACGGAGTTCTGGTCAGGGTACACATAGATCTTCTTATTCTTGCGCGCACATTGTACTGAGTATGTTCATCCCAGTGTCGCACGCCATTCCCCTTCCCCTCGGGCAAGACCAATTCGAGTCCTGGTCAGGCCCCGGCGTGTACGTCTCCAAGTACGTCGAGCTGGTCGTCCCGCGATATGTGAGTACCGTCTACTACATTGGGTTCACATAAATCGAATTCTGCAGGTGGTGGAATTTGAGCAATACGGGCTCAACCCATTTAACCCGGTGTTTGCGTTGCCAGCGCTGCCAATGTTGCCGCTGTTGCCTATGCCAGTCGCTCCCCCTATCCCCGTGTTCAATCCTTTCGCCGTCCCCGTCGCCGCGCCTGCGAAGCGCACCAAAAAGCCGCCCGGCAAGCGGGCCGTCAAAGGTGGGTCTTTGATTCCACCCCTCGCCGTCGCTCAACCAACCATTGAAATCAGGTAAAGGGAAGGCAAGACTGGTTGATGCTGAAGTAGATGGGGCGTAAGTGAGAACTGTAAAACTGCATGTACCCATCTCTATTCATCGATATCATCCTTTGGGGCCTTGTTTCATTTTGTGTTTCATTCCGGAGCGATATCTCGCGATCACCAGCCAATCGTTGCCCAGGGTCGACCATTTCTGGGTAACCGGTTACTTCTTGGCGCGAAGCATCCAATCGCGTTGCTGCCGGCTTCCTTGACCTTTGGATCCGGTCATGTCAAATCTGATTTGATACTCAATTGATCATGATCGAGGAGTTGGTTCGCGAGGCATATTTGCGGTCGAGCCATATTTGCGGCAACCGGCTCGTATGTTCTCCACGGCGACGGGGGTTTCGGGGGTTCGTAAGCTGTTTCTTCTTCAGCACATCCACTGGAATGGAGCCAGTCCTGGGCGACACAGTTTCGGTCTCTTCTACCGCCTTTCAGAATATTGCTCTCTCGCCACGGACTCCTAGATTCTCGCCGCGCACTCCGAGATCAACTGTTTACAGAAAATTCGAAGCCGGCCTTGATGGCCTTGGGGAGGAGGATGAGGACGAGATGACACTCCTCGGGGAGGAGGAGCGCCGACAGTATGGCCCCGGTGTCGACATGGAGGATGGGTTTGGCACTATCAACCGTCCGCCGCAGCCAATATCGGCCGAGGACAAGCGGGCAATGGCGCTCCTATGTGTTCTTTGTGTGTACTCCTCATGTTTCTCTCGCCGCAGGCTAACACACAGCGCAGACCTCATTCAGGGGGTTCCGGTATGTTTCTTCGGACACGTTTAGTTTTCGACTTAGACTCACAGTCCTGCGCAGCTTGGCCTTGGTTTAGGTGCGCCACTCCGTCGGCGTGTCGCGATCGGACTCTGATACATATATCATTGGCAGGATCTATGCCGTTCATTCTTCAAAACCACCTTTCATATTCCCAGCTCGCGACATTCGCGCTGTCCGGATATCCATACTCCCTCAAACTGCTATGGTCGCCCATCGTTGACTCTGTCTTCTTCTCATCCTTTGGCCGTCGGAAATCATGGATCATTCCGCTGCAGCTCATCTCCGGGACTCTCATGCTGTACATATCCCTCAACATACAGCGCCTGATGGATGATGTGAGCCGTGCGCTATATTCCTGATGCTCTGCTCACTTTCCATTCGCAGCCAAGTCACCACGTCGCTCATCTGACGAACGTCTTCACCGCCCTCGTATTCTTCTCCGCGACTCAAGGTACATATCCTCAGTAAAAACCGCACGAATGCCACTAACACATACGCCGCAGACATCGCCGTGGACGGCTGGGCTCTAACCCTCCTGTCCCCCGAAAATCTATCCTACGCATCTACTTGTCAAACCATTGGCCTAAACTCAGGATACTTTATATCATATACCGTCTTCCTCGCTTTGAATAGCGAGGCCATCGCGTACGTCTTCCCATTCATGCTCCCCGCAGAGATAGCCTAAATTAGATACAGCCTCAAATGGGGCGTGCCACGACTCACGCTCGCTGCGTACCTGAAGTTCTGGTGCTTCGTATCCTACAGCGTCAGCGTGTGGCTGCTCTTCAAAAAAGAGGTGTGTCCTGTTTCTTCGGCTTCGACATTCCTCCTAACGCTGCTTGATGTCCAGCGGAAGGAGCCTGTGGCCGACTCGGGGCTCAGTATCAAGGAGGTGTACAAACAGATCTGGACTATATGCAAAATGCGGCGTGCGCACCTTCCCTCATGACGCATGCGACCGCTAAATGAATCAATTAATTCATGCAGACATCCAAGCTTTGATGATCATGTTCGTCTTTGGCAAGATTGGGTTCGCTGCCAATGACGCGGCGACGTCGCTCAAGATGGTCGAGAAGGGGTTGCTGCGGGAGGACCTCGCCGTCGCCGTCCTCATCAACTTCCCGTTCCAGATTATCGGCGGGTGGCTGGTCGGCACCTGGTCGCGCGGCGAGTACCCGCTGCGGCCATGGCTGTACACCTTCTGGCCGCGGATCGGGTTCGCCTTCACTGCGATGCTGATCATCTACTGGTTCCCCCAGCCCCCCGTCTCGGCGGGATTTTTCGTCTTCCTCGTCGTCCACACCGTGTTGACGTCATTCACGTCGTACGTGGCCTTGAATTTTGCGACACTTCGTTAGCTGAATTGTTTATGCACAGGACGATCCAGTTCGTCGGCAGCTCCGCATTCTTTACGCGGATATCGGACCCAGTCATCGGTGGAACGTACATGACAGTATGCACTTTGTCTTTCGCCATCGCTTTTTCTAAATCACGTGATAGCTATTAAATACGTTCTCGAATATTGGGACGATGTGGCCCAAGTGGTTTGTGCTCAAGAGTATGTATCTCTCACTACTATCCCTGCGGCTATGCTAAGCAATATCCAGGCGTGGATATGTTCACTATCGCCACCTGCCAGATCACTGATGACTCGGAGTATTTCGGCGAAGGTGTGTCCTCTTACATTCCCTTCTCAACACGCCTGACGGATCCGTCGATAGCGGCGACAGAGTGCGTCTCCCAGCGGGGAAAGAAACTCTGCGCCGACCTCGCGGGGCACTGCCTCGTCACCCGGGACGGCTACTACCTCGTCTCGACGGCCTGCATAATTTTCGGGGTCGCGTTTATGCTATTGTACACCATCCCCACCGCGTGGAGACTGCAATGTAAGCCCTTCTCTATCCACCGCTCCTCTTCTCCCTTGGCTGCAGCAGTCTGACTTGTTTTCCCAAGCCCTGCCGACGAGCTCATGGCGCGTCAAACTGTAACCGTAATATCTTGCAAGCATATTCAAGGACTACATCTGCTATCGGACTCCCTCGCACTATTGGACTGGATCGCACTTTGTACATACCGCATACAATAACATCGTAAAATTTCGTTAGAGAGGGCCTTAAGACCCACCATCCCAGCTTACCCAGCTGACGAAGAGAAGGAAAGGAACGAGAGATGCAATACCATGAGCGTCGACGTCTCGCGGAGAGACAGTAGACAACATGCTAAAACATTTTATAAATACAATACATGAAGTCGGTGTTCAGTTGGGGGGCGGTGGTACGCGCGCCTCTTTCCCTTCTTTCGTTCTTCCTTCCTTGCTTTGCTGGAAAAAAAAAACAAAGACATTGTTGCAAACACACGCAATTTTCTTTTCGGTAAGCCACGCCCCTCCTTGACTAGTCAACGTTTCCAGTTGCTGTTTCCTGCTTTATAAAGCCCGTTTTTGCGGGCACTTTCACGGGTTCAATGGTCGACAGGCTGGCGGGTCACATCGGTTATCCTGTATTATAGCCTGCTTGTCCAATGCGTCACTGCAACCATTCGGCTGCGTATCCGTTTCCTGAGGAGGACTATCGATCCTCGAGTGATAAAAAATCCAGAGCACCACAGGCACAATGGACCCAAAAGGATTACATTACAGGCACCTTCAGCTTGGGTGGAACACGAGGAAGAAATGACTACGGGCAGGCAGGAACGGTCGGACGGGACGTTTGGGTCGCTCGAGGATACTTACCTCCGTAACGGATTGAACGTGATTGTCCCGGGCCCTCGATAGTCGGGTGCACAGAGTTTGGTTTCCGGTAGGCTCCATGGCATCACCGACGGACTTCGGTTGCCGCGAAATTCGAAAGATGGTCTATGGTAGTGTTCCCGCCGATTCGAATGTGGTATCACGTACGTGCAGCAAGTCCTGAAGTTGGATGAAAAAAAATGCATCGTCAAAGTCTAACAAAAACCCGCACTACCCACATCTTCTTCCTCTTGGCCTGCCCAGTGACGGAGGGCTGCGCTGGCACACGCACGAGCCAATATGCCATTGTTCGGGCAATGTATACTGGCAAGTCCTCGATAAAATGTCCGAACATGTTCTTCCGTCTCACCGTGAGGCATCGCAATCCCAGGTCTGCAGCCGCAAATGACATTTTCAGCGGTATTCCGGCCTCAGATGTGTGCAGCTGTTCGTCGCGAAGAGGTTCTAGCAGCGGCCTGCAGATCGGCCCACCGTGGTCGCGGCCACGGCACATTTCAACACTAAACTGGCGTGCACAACAATGGCGTACGTACTCACCTCAATCGTGCGCTATGTCATGCTAGTGGATGAAGCGGAGCCCCGGCAAAAATCCATAATTTCCGCAACTGTTTCGAAGGGCGGGGAATCAAATGCGCGTAAAAAGGGCAAGACAAACACTTGGGAGTCCCGTTCGTCCGGTATATCTGGAGCGGGGCAGGTGTTGGCTTTGGCCACCGCTGGGCGCTGGCTGCAAGTTTCAATGGCATTATTGAGCATTATTGAATGAACCACCGCGGCAAAATACTTCCGAGCCAGACTCGGCATATAACCAGAGAACTGGCACGGATTGGCCACGGATGAGGAGAAAGGACATTTCAGTTTGTACAGGTTGATTTTGAGTTGATTGTTTGGCACAGCGGCCACGCGGCCCGGTCGGCCTTCAAGTTGTTTCCCTCTAACACTCCTCGGCGAGCTCTAGTGGGGGCCCGAACTTGCGAACTTGTCCTCTGAGTCTCTCAATACTAGGTCCCAAGGTAGCTCTCACTCTGACGCCATCTTGCGAAATCGATCGGCGACTCTCGGCGCTGCTGACTTGCTGCTGACAGTGCTGCAACAGTGCTGACTTGTTAGCTGACAGTGCTGCAACAGTGCTGACTTGTTAGCATCCATCTGACTTATAAAGACGTGAGACAGCCTTCTCACCCACAAGAAATGGTATCCTCAGTCGTCGTCGTCTCTGGTATGTGGATGTGGTGGACCCTTACCTTTTTCAAGCACGCGCTGAGCTTTCGTAGGCATTGGTAACGGTTCGGGAACTGGCGGAGCGGTTGCGTGCGTGTTCCCTCAAAATGATACGTCGTCAGGTAGCTGAGCCACGAAATAGTCGACTGTTTGCAAAGGAGGGTTACACCGTTGCGCTCATCTCTCGGGGCCCCGAGTCCCTAGATGCGCTCGCAAAGGCTATCAAGGCGTCCGGAGGAAATGTCAGTCCGGGCTGTTGTAAAGCTAATCGGCGCTCATCGTCATCTCCAAAGGCCGAGTCGTTCCCAGTGTCCGCATATGGTGCGAGCGAACTCACCGCCGCCTTCGAGGCCGTCCACGCCCGTTATCCGGCTCCAGAATATGCGATCACCGCCGCGATCTTCAACTCCGGCCAAGCTGTGTGGAAGCCCTTCCTTGAAGTCAAGCCGGAAGACGTCACCGAATCGAACAAGGTGAACATCGAGGGCTCGTTCGCGTTTGCGCGCGCGGCGATCCTGGCGTTCCAGAAGAACGAGCCGTCCCTGGCGACGGGCGCCAAGGGGACGCTGGTGTTCACTGGCGCGACGGCGAGCGTGCGCGGGAACGTCACCACCAGCGTGTTTGCGGCCGGTAAATTTGCTGTGCGCGCCCTGTCCCAAAGCCTGGCAAAGGAGTTCGGGAAGCAGGACATCCATGTAAGCCACTGCCCGCCCCATTTTTTCCCCTTCGACTCACCGTTCATCCACCTAGGTTGCGCATGTGAGTCCCATGTCAAGTGCCAATGCCTACATACTAATGAACGTGTTTCCAGGCCATCATCGACGGAGGTCAGTTGCGTTCTGATTTTTGTGGGTTTACTGACAGGCTAAAGGCATCACTACCGGAAACACCTGGGGAGATAGAAACTCAAAGCCAAGTGGGCCGGTCGAGAACCCAACCCCCAACTCGAAGCTAAGCCCCGAAGCCATTGCAGTAGTGCGTTCCTTAAGTCCCGCTTCTGCCCGTCGTTGACCTTTGTCACAGTCATATCTGTATCTTGTCAACCAGGATAGATCCGCGTGGACATGGGAACTCGATCGTAAGTGCTTGCTGGAAAAACTTCCTACCAAACGACTGACTAATTTCCGGACAGTTCGCCCGTCGCATGAGAAATGGTGATAAATGTGTTACACACTTGTATAACATAAATTTCGTGAAGTTCTGCAAACATATCGGCGAAAAACCAGCTCCTTCCTCGCTCATTAAGGCAAACCACGGTGATTGTGGAAAGGTAAAAGAAGGCTCCTTGATAATCTACAATGATTCGTCCCTTGCAAATCCGGCCCATGGCTCCCATGGCCCATGTCAGACACAGCTTGTTCCTCGCTAATTCCGACGACGGTCATAGTTCATGCTGCCGAAAGATGAAAGAAGGTTCGGCTCCGGCCCGTTGCCCCCTATAAGTAAAGGTCAGTCCAAGAATTAGAATCCATCCACCAAGTCGTCATGGCCCCAACCAAAGTTATTGTTGTAGGCTGCGGTATCGCTGGCCCAGTTCTTGCTCTTTTGCTGAAACAGAAAGGCTATGACCCCGTACTTTATGAGCGCGGAACACGCTCTCCGGAAGCTGCTGGCCTCAGTTTGATGTGCGCTTCTCGCTATGCCTAGGAGATCGAGACTTGTAACGCTCATTCTCGTTGCAATAATAGGCTCCAGCTCAATGGTCTTCGCATCTTGTCCTTGATCCCCGGACTGGTCGAACAACTCCCTGGCATGGCAATCGATGAAGCTATGTTGTATTCCATCGCTCCCTTCGACGAGCGCGTCCTCGGGAAGTCGGATTATCCAACAGAGCTCCGGCGCGAATATGGACTCGGCCTGTTTGGCGTAGAACGACCCAAGTTCCTCGCCGTTCTCGCCGACACGGTGCTTGCGCACGGGATCCCCATCCATTTCGAGCACCAGGTCGTCGGCATCGAGCAGGGCGAGGGATTTGCCCGCGTACTGCTGAAAAACGGGGAAACAGACACCGCGAGCCTCGTGGTCGGGTGCGATGGGCTGCACAGCAACGTGCGCATCGCGCTATTTGGTAAGGAGGAAGCGACCTTCACGGGCCTCACACAGGTTAGTACCTTATAGTATTGTCGGGGAGAATCACAACTCGGAATTGGTGATCTTATAGACCGGAGGCATCACTCCCTCGGCGTTCTCCGACCACAAACCGACAATGTTCAATTTCTTCGGGGACGGCTTGCACGTCATTGCGTATCCAGTCTCGGAGCATGGCTACTCATGGGCGTCAGTGTCACCAATATTGTCCAAAATATTCGTGCGTATTGATTTTTTGGGCACAGGGTTACGCGACGCGAGCCTGAGACCAAAGAGACGTGGCACCCGATGGATGTAACCGCCCGGGACGTCGTCCGGAGCGGACCCCTCTCGAAACTTCCCTTCGGCGCAGGCGATCTGGTGCGCCATGCGGAGAGGATCACCAAGGTGTGCTTAACCACCCCACTCCACACATCATACCACGTAGAATTGAACCCGCCGCGTAGTACGGCTTGTACGACCGGCCAGAGTTGAAATCCTGGCATCAAGGCCGCGTTGTTCTCATCGGTGACGCGGCACATCCCACCAGTCCCGTGCGTATCATTTATCTGTGAAACTACGATGCTACGACTTATTTAATTTTCGATACAGCATCTCGGGCAAGGCGCGTCTCCATTGCAATGGATGAGAGACTAGACTGATTCTGCTGAATAGGCGCAAACCAGGCCTTCGAGGACGTGTACAACCTAATTCGACTTATCACTAAGCACCACCCGTCCCCCGAGAGCGAACCGTCAACCGCGGAATTGTCTACCATCTTCACGGAGTTCGAGGCCATCCGTCTCGAGCGCACCGCGGCGCTGGTGCGGGGCGCACGGAAGACGGGTGAGAGGCGCGTCGTGGAGGGTGAGGAGCAGGTGCGCGCGCGCAACGACGAGCTGTGCGCGGAGTGGGCCGTCGAAGGGGCTGAACTGGAACGGGCGCGGAGTTTGTATCAGACTGAGTGGGTGGGTTGGGGGACCGAGCAGTGACATATGTATGAAACTTCGAATTCCTTCATGAAAATGTAATAATAGTTGGCTGTGTGTCTGGTGGCCGGCAGAATTAGGAAATCTCAGTAACAGCTTATGAGTTGATGCCACAAACATCAACTGTGTTTGTCGCGTATCACCGACGCCCACAATCACCATCATCCCGCCGCTTTATGTAAACGGTTTGCGCCACTCTTAGTTCGCGCCACCTCAGTTTGCGCCCTCAAGGATGACCATCTAATTAACAGTTCAGAACGAAAATCTTATATTGCGTCGTCTACCGCGGTTGCCTGAGCGAATAATTGGATAGTTCATGTACTACGATCTATGCACAGAGCGTCCAGCCTGACGCCAGATTCGGGCGCAATATACGTGAGTCACTCCAACTTGAGTCAAGTGCGCCACCCGCCCCTTGCGCCCGCCCGGCGCGGGAAATCATTCTGTAAAATGTGGCGGATCCCAAAATCTATAAATCCCTGCCGCCAACGCGCCGATTCTGCAGGTTTTCACCTTTCCCCACCACATCACTCACTGGCAATGTCCCAAACCTTCATCGCGTGGAAATTTCTGAGTGCGCTTTGTTGCCAGACCTCTTGGCCCGCTGTTTACGGGAAACCAGCCCAGCACAGTACGTGTATATACAACAATGTTGAAAACTTGCCTCTGCGTCGTCGAGATTAAAATCAAATTCTAACGACCTGCAGCAGTCTGTGTGTCCCCTTGTTCCCCCCAGTTCCCTGTCCAGAGAACTATCCTGTCCTATATCCACGGCCTTCACCAATCCTTGGCTCAATGCCTTGACTGGGATGTCCTCTATTCCCCTCTGCACGCAAAACAGTTCGTCGACGGAAGCAGACCACCTCGCCAAAGCGGTTGGCTTCAAGAACCCGCAACGAGCACCTATCTGAATGAGATTGAAATCGTCTTAAGCAACAACTGGGCGCCGTGGAGTACCTTCACGGTCCGACGAAGAGACGGACAGACCCTGCTCGTCGGCGACGTGTTAAACGCCATACACCTGCATCTCACAATGCCGCTGACTACTTACGAAGCAAGAACTCTTCCCTCGTACCCGTATCATTATATGCGGGTCGATTTCCTCGGCGGACGCAGACTTTTTTCCGGACTGACGTATCTCGGTGGGAATAGGTTCGGTCTGAATCTTTCGTAGTCATTGTCTTAGAGAAATAATGTAGTTTAGATTATATTTAAACAGTGCTTCAACGTGTATTTTTACTGGGAATCTTGGAAATCATGATTTGGTCTTGCTTGGTTCGCCGCGTCGCGTGAATGAAACCATGTGACTCGTTTTTTGCTCTTTGGTTTCTCACTCCAACTCTAAGTTTGAGGAGTACTATGTAAGTCCTCAGGCCTCAGGCCGCCGCTCAGTGCCTCGCCAGGTAAGGGCTGGAACTCCTTCGGCGTATCCCACGGCATCCGCTCGTAACCTTTTCAGCGGCTCCTCTCAGGCTGGGCCCCAACTAGTTGCAAACGCTGAGGCCCGCCCAGGCTCGCGTTGGGCTCGGAGCCCGGGTTCGCCGAAGGCTTAGGCCAGAGCTTTCATCTGGTGCAACTTCTCCGGAACGAATTCTTCGTTCAGTAAGGTACGATTAGTTCACATTCAATTGGCGAAACCTACAGAAAATCAAAGCAACTCGGACATCTTCTTCCGGTTTCAAGGACTTTCGCTTCAGATGGCTCTACAGGCTTTATTCTGGGTATCATAGGCCAAGGAAGCGACCGAAATCGAAGGAAAGTTGGCTCGCGCGTAGCTCTATGTTAAGGTTGAACAGGTTATCGCTTCAGGTGTTCTGCACGTCATTCGGCAGAGATACTCTTAAGCATTGAGGTGAATATCGCACTATTTAAACACGGCGCCATGACGAATCATGCCATCTCTTATCCACACAGACTGGGCAGATTCCGGTGCGTTCGGGGTGCTACAAAGCTTTCGATTCATTGATCCAAGCCACAAAGTAAAGGTATGAACTCGGTGCGACACATGCTTTCCTCGATTTTTCCTTTCCCTTTTTCTGGACAGTCGCCCATTAATCGATTTTCCCACAGCACTTGCCATCAAGGCAGCTCGACCTGAAGAGCGATGTCCAGCCACCGTCTCGTCCCATTCCCGATTTTCTCTAAAATAAAATCGATCCGGAACCCGTGCGATATCACGTAACCCAATGAGAAATATAAATGCGGAAGCAGAAAGGCTATTTTTTCACCATCCTACAAATTGCAACCCATGCGCTCAGTGTTCACCTCCCTCGTCGCCACCCTCACCGGTCTCGCTGTTGTAGCTGCAGCGCCCCACAAGCGCGCTGGTACTATCACCGAACCTGTTGCTGGCGCATCCATCAGTATTGGAGCTGTGATTCCTTTTAACTACGACGATTTGAACTGGTGCCATGATGACTACTCGCCCATCACAATCTGGCTGTCAGCGTCGGAGCCCACTGGCTTAAACGCTACTGGCGGTCTCCCAGAAGGGACATATATTGATTATTTCGGCGAGTACCTCATCGCAAACTTCGGTATGTTTCTAGCTCGTTGAGTTGAATTTTCGTTGACATCATTTTTGTATCAGGCATCGGCCCCATGCAGCCCGTCCCCCCTACAAACTTGACGGTCCCCGATATCTCGAGTTACCCCGCCGGTTCCACCCTGTTCCTATCGGTTGTGGAGGAAGCCTTGCCTGGGTCCTGCCCAGGGGTTCGTTTTTCTCTTCCCGTATCCTTTCAAGTTCTGACAATAATGACACTAGGGGGTTTCGCAACCTGCTCAATACCAATTTGCCTCAGTCCCGCTCACTGTCTCTTAATTTCTGAGTCGCATAGACGACTTAGTTTCTCCGGTACGGTAAAAAATATGTCCCCGTAGTTAGTTAGAGTTAATATAAAGCCCTCCGAAGTCTTATGCGTGTGAATCGTATTGGTTCGAATTCTTACTTTATGTCACCTTGGCCTTGTGCATTCCGCGCTTCAGTTCAATGATTTATATGTTTCTTCACCTGACTCATATCTCTCTCCGTCATGCATGGTTACAGTACGTCATTTTCAGGGGGATACTACTCCCTGACTCCCTGCGCCAGCCGGCTGTTCATCACCTTCGATTGCGACTCATACACCAAAGAATCCCCACGACGGGCCCCCAACACGGCGCGGAAAAGACAACCGTCGCCCAATAAACACACCCCTTCCTCTCTGGGAGTGAGGCCCGGCGGAAAGATCGTCAAAACATGAATCTCTGAGAACATCGTTATATAAGCCTCCAAAACCAAAAGCTTGACGCGACCGAACCGGGGCCAATAATTACGACACGTGATCGCGATGCGGCAACATATTGACGCGGCCCTCAGGTTCTCCTTTTACGTTCTCACTGTCAGGCTTCGCCGTCTCTACCAATGATATGCATTGGTTCCATATCTTCCTTCTATTACCCGACTGTGCGCACTGGTTGTCCTGAATATCTTCGAGGCGGATTCGCCTGACGCGACGTCGGATGTACCTCCCTTTCGACACTTTTGAGCGCGTTGCTCAGGCACAGTGCTGCGCATCTCGCGCCGTTCGGTGCACGTTCGATGTCACTTTTTCTGTTCTCCATTTAAGTGACTTGACATGCTGCTAATTGGCTTTCTCATGATAATACTTCCTCCCGCGCCAAACGGCCTTCTACGGCCCTCCTTTTCGCTTGCTCCCACGACGCGGACATCTCACCGCCGAAAATCCGTAATCCTGGGGAACAGGTGTCGTAATACTAAGTCCTGATCTAGTATAAACTAGGCTCACGATAAAACGCCGGCGCCTCCTGGATTCCCAACCGCTGCACATCAAATGTTCATAATTGAAGTCGCAGCTTTTATTCCGTCTCGACATCTTGAACGCTCGGGCTTAGCCGCTCTGAAGTGTATTGGAATTTATCAACTGGTCAAAACACATTGTCCGAGGGTTGTGAATCTCCCACAGTGCCAAACACATGTAGTGATACTTAATGAATTCGTAAAGAGGAAAATTTTCGAAGCCCCTGATTATTTTCTTGTTTAGGCGGGCCATCACACGGCACTCAATTGGTCGGATTGCAGTGGTTCAAAGTCGACTTGACGCCGTTGGCTGTTGTCACTGTTTCGGGGTCACTGTGGGTACCTTCTCGTTCTGTTTTCCCTGCTCTGAATAATATTTTTCCGTCGTTATTGAACACTGCCAGGGATTGTTGAATTCTCTAACCTTCTGGATTGGGATCGACCACCATCTTCACAGACAAAAACTCTCTCAACGCTCTCTTCACCTCAGCAATCTGACCTTGTTTGAATCCAGATTTCTCCAGATTGCTCTCAGCTACCTCCAGAAGTGCCCCCGCCGTCTCGAATTTCTCTTTCTCGAGGAGTTGCCGGATTTCGTCGCTGAGATGGTATTGCTTGCAAAAATCGGCCACCTTCAAGGTGGGCACCAGGATAATCTTCCCGTCAACAGATATACTTCGCTCTCCGCCTGTCCGAACTGCTCAGAGATGTATTCATGGCAAAAGCTTAGGAGGGCTTACTTTCATGTTCACCATCCATTGCCAGTGCAATCCGACAATCGGTCTCTCAGACCTTTGACGCTGAGCGGGGATTGAGCGACATCTATGATACGATAGTGGGCATTTTATAGCCGCGGAAGACGGCCAGAGTTGTCATCGGAGGTCGCATTTTGAGCGGCATCGTGTCTTCCATCGTTGTCACAGGGTCTGTCTGGTCGGCAGATATCCGGCGCCGCATCTGTGTATATTTTGTTTGATTCACACTGAATGCACAGCAGGCGGCGCTTCTTATCTTTTGGCTCTTACCTTCTGCAAACAGCGATGGTCAATGGCCACAATATCTATGGTGCGTTTGTACTTACTCCGGTCATGACAAGGATAAACTTCTCCATAGTGGATCAGCTGGGAGGAGGCCTTGGAGGCAATGGAGGGCCAGCAACAGGTGCTGGCGCTGAAGGCGGTTCTGGCGGAATTGGCCAGGGTCCTCGCATCATCGACAGTCTGTATACCACTGCCGAAGTCCACGTCCATAACCATCATCACTACATCTACTTCAACAACTTGAACATTGTTCCGTTGCTGTCAGGCGGACATTTGGTTGACGACTCGGAAATTAAGATGATGATCTTTAATTTGTCTGGTATGATTGCTTCTTCGTTCGGAGGCTCGAATTCTCACCATGTTAATCCCATTCTCACAACAGATCGGGGCAGTGAAGCTGAACCAATAATAAAAAAGAAGGTGCCTGCGACTGTATTTTCCTGGTTGTGAAAAAGGCAAACCAAAATTCCAGACTATATGGATCCGCATGGTCCGTAAAATAACAAGACTGTTTGTATAAATGAAACAAACCTTTCTCGGTGGGGTTCACTCGCGGCTAGGAAAGTTTTTGTTTTCAAGAGCTTCTCGCGGGCCGCGGCCCGACAGAAATGCCGATATTGTCAGCCTTCAAGACGCCATAATTCTTGACGCGACGAATGAAGCGCGTCACACGTGATCGCGACAGATTCCCTTTTGGGACTTGCTCTCTCACCATTCCATTGGCCTGTTGCCTGCTGCCTGCTGCCCCTTCCCGTGTTCTCCGTGCTCGCTGTTCTTACCGATCGTCCTAAATTCCACCTGGATGTGCTTGCTATCTCGGATTCCAGACATCCCAGCCATCCATGCCCGTGCTTCGAGCTTCAAGTTTCGATGCCCGCTGGCACTGTGAATGTGGTCGTCTATCGACGTCAGTCGGAATAGTGAATGTTGTTCAATCGTAACTGCCCCACATCCCGCTGCTATCAGGACTGCCCCTGAATGGCCATCCGTAATGAAGCTCTACGCCAGTACTTATTCCAGTGGCGAATTTCTGCTTAGGAGGAGCAAGGACTCAAAATACCCGCTCGGCTTGCGCTGTGCTGCCTGCTTCGTCGAATCTGAGTCGCTGGAACTCTCGGTCAGATCTACGAAGGCTCACGACAATACTCAAGGCATCGTACATAAACCACCGGTCCATCCTCTTTAAGCTGTCCCTCATCTCATTTCATGCACCCAACCAAACCAAACCTCTAGAATTTCCATGTCTGGGCACGCATGCTTTAATCACTGTTCGACGGCCTCAGGCTCAGACTTCTTAATCCTGTCAGCAACAATCGTCTCGGAAAAAAGCTACCGTCACTTATACACGACTTTCTGCGACTTACAAGATGAATAAGGCCTTTAACACTGGCCCAGGTCCTCCTCAAGCCACCTTCAAGCCCGCCATGGCACCAGGATTTCCGTGACAAATCTACCGCTGAGATGCTGCGATGGCTCTTCTCCACCGACAAAACACCCTCGAAAGTATTTCCAAGAGCCTGGAGTCTTGTCTGGGCAACGCGAGGTAACGGTGGAGTAAACAGGGGGCTTCCTGTCCTTATTCGGAGCATGGGCGTAATGAGCCATCATGATTGCCCTTGTATTGCCAGCTCGCTTGCAGGCGTTTCATTTTTTCTTCCTTCCTACCCCCACCATGCTCTCGTCCCTCATCTTCCTCTCCAGCGCTGTCGCCTCTGTGCGCGCTGCATCCTCCTCTTTCCCGGCGGGCGTCATTGCGACGGGTACGCAGGGTGTCACGAATCCCCCAGTGCCGACGTTGGGGACCGCAATTAACCAGACGTCCATGGCCCGTCTGCTCAGTGTGAACTCTGTCGATGACTTCTGCATCTTCGCCCCGCCTTATTTGGCCAATATCTCGGACACCGAGGTCGGATACCGCATATTACATGTATTTGAATTATCCACTGACTTTTCCTGCCACAAAGACCCTCGAAGTGGCGTGGTGCACCAAACCACGCAACAACGCCCGCGTTATCCCGGATGGGACAATCACGGGCGTCTCCTTCCTCAAAACGGACTTTTACGTCCAAGTCTACGGATACGGCGATTTCACGAAACTCAATATTGTCGATGGCGACTATGGTGGCGAGCTCGACCCCCATGGGGCGACCGGTGCTGGTAACCCCGTCGGCGGCAATGTGACCACCAATGTCGTCGACGGCGTGGACGAACCCGTCGCCGAGTGGATGCTCTATGTCGACTACAACCAATTTTGCCTCCGCGCGTGCACCAATGCCAACTCGACGTACAGCGCCGCGTTCATGTGTTGGCATGAGCTAGATGAGATGGGATGCGAGTTTGTCATGCCCGGAAACTACAACTTTAACGGCACATTGTGCGTCTCCTCTCATTCTTTTGAAACTTCCAAAATCTGACTCGACGCTCAGCGAGACCTGCGACGCCGACGTTGCCTACCCACCGGGATGGTATCCCACCGCCACCGTCGACGGCACGACCAGCTTCTCGACGTTCGCGCAGTACTTCACGGGCGTGTACACGGGCAACGACGGCCAGCCGACGTCGTACACCGTCGGCACCACCGTCACACCCACCGCGCCCTACATGACCCCCAGCTCATCCAACTGCGTCACCACCGCAAGCATCTCGAATGGCATCGCACTCGCGTCCCTCGGCGTCACCGGAGCTTCTGGGTCTGCTGCGACGGGCAAGTCGACGAAGACGGGTTCAGGTATGCATGCGTCGTGGTCCTGTACTCCTTGGGATCCTCACTGACTTGGCTGTGTGCAGGTTCTGGCACGACAGGTTCAAGCGTTGCGTTCCATGCCGTGCGCATCGGGTACGGCGGAGGGGGTGAGTACGTGGGCATCGCGTTCGTCAGCATCGCCGCTGGACTCGCTGCCATCGGCCTGCTGCACTAATCGCTTCCCCTGGCTTCCTCTCCGACTCACTCGCATCTCATTCTCGTGAGTCGTGCATTCCATTCATTCTGTCTCATATACTTACCTCGTTGCCGCGCTCTAGCTGCCCTGTTACGCTCACACGAACGACGCTCGTTACGGACTAGACTCCCGCTGGACGTACATACGTTACCACCCTATTGCACCTTCCATCCACCATCTATCCTGTCCCTACCTTCCCTTCGGGATCATATACTGGGGACCCGGGCTATTATACCGCGCATCTTGGCTCCTCTCCTCGCATTTCATCTTGTAGTCTGTCGTAGATTCATATCAATGGCAACACGCTCGTTTCTATACAATTTTCTGCTCTCTCCGCCGAGTCCATATATTTCCGCAATTTTTTCGGGGGGACATGTGTATCCATGTTTGCGGCATCGCGGCTTGCCATCTCCCGCCACCACTCTCATCTCAATGGGCGACTATAAGGCGTCGAAGGAGGCGTGGGTCTCCGGGATGACTGGATCGACCATATCCCACGTCAATCTCATCTCCTCTGTGGCCCTGGTTCGCGTTTCCGACATGTATACATGGCACTGGCTGTTTCTGACGCGAAATAGCATAGGCCTCCATCGCGCTCTACTCGACTCTCCAAACGCGCATCTACGGCGCCCGAGAGATCCCATTCGTTCTCTCCTGGCTTCTCCTTGCACTCCCCTTGCTGCTCTCCATGACCTTGTTCGCAAATAAACCCGCAATATTGACGGTCCTTCTCCTGCTGCCGACGGGGGTGGTATTACTGCGGAATGCGCGGTTGGAGGACGCGATTATGCCGCTACCATCGGTATCTGGGAACCAGGGCCCGCTTCCATCGCCGTCGTCGAGGGCACCGGCGCCGGTGAAGCCCCCGACTGGGATGGTGCCGCTGCCGGCGCTGACGACGTATCGAGCGCATATGATGCTCATGACGATCCTCGGGATCCTGGCGGTCGATTTCCCCGTGTTTCCGCGCGCGCTAGCAAAGTGCGAATCGTATGGTGTATCCTTGGTATGTACTTCAAGTTCTAGTGATTTTTTGGTTTCGGCCTTCGTCATTCCACGCATATGAAGGCAAGGCGCCGGAGTCTGAGACAAGTACGCGTCGGCCAATTTTCGGCTACCATGTGGTGTATTGTGGTATAAACAATACACCATATGTTGGTCGCATATTGGCCAGCAATATTTGGCCCAATGTCCAGGAGGGGCCTTGTCAATGTTATCTGCCATGGCATTTTGTCTTTGATCAAGGCAAAATCTTGTTTTTGCCTAGTACTCTACTTATAGCCACCAACTCCTTCTGATATATTCTCAGATGGACCTCGGCGTCGGCTCCTTCGTCTTCTCGAACGGCGTGGTATCTGCCATCCCGCTCCTCAAAGATCCGCGCCATCTCACAGCGCCGATGTTCCCGAAAGTGCGCGCGGTCGTCGAGAAGATGCTTCCCATCATTGCGCTCGGCGTGGTGCGCGTGTTATTGGTCAAGGGCACGGAGTATCCGGTGAGGTTTCCCGGTTCCCTCCTGCACCCACTGGAGACTGATCCCGGCCGCCGCAGGAGCATGAGACGGAGTACGGCACACACTGGAACTTCTTCCTCACGCTTGCCCTGCTGCCGGTCTTCCAGGTCCTGCTGCACCCACTCATCCGTGTGGTCCCGGCGTCTGTCTTGGGTGTCGGTGTCGGAATACGTACGTCTGCCCTCTTCCGTACTCGACTATCGACTCAGCTTGCCTTAACTCAGTGCAGCAAACCGCCCTCTCCCTCCTCGGGCTGAAACACTACGTCCAGACAGCACCCCGCGTCGACCTCATCAGCGCAAACAAGGAAGGGATCGCGTCCCTCGCAGGTTTGCCAGCTCCTGCTTCCCTTCTCCCCGACGTTGACATATAAATCCAGGATACCTCTCGATCCACCTCCTCGGCTTAGCGATCGGGACGCTCGTCCTCCCGCCGACGCCCTCGTTCTTCCGCCGTCTACGCACCGGGCGCACCTCACCCGTGGATCTGCGCGCGCCGCGCCAGGACGACAAGACCGCCATCGAGCTCGCGAGCTACTCGATCGTGTGGTGGGCGCTACTCGGCCTCGCGAGCGTCGTGCGCGTCGACGAGGGTGTGTCGCGGCAGACGGTGCTTCTTGCTCCTTTCTTTTACATACAAATGCTGACAACGACACACAGGCGAACCTTCCGTACGCGCTCTGGATCGCCGCCTTCAATACGAGCTTCATACTCGGGTACCTCGTGCTCGATATGCTGTTCTTCCCTCCGGCCGTGGCGTCCAAGCGGAAGGGAAAGTCCGTTGAGGCGAGTCCCGCCAGCAGCTATTTTGCACCCGAAGCCGCGCCGCCCCCGCCCACACGTGCACGCGCGCCGCCGCTCCTGGAGGCGGTGAACAAAAATGCGCTGCCGCTGTTTCTCCTTGTGCGTACCTCCTCTTCCCCCTCCCTCCTTGTCTCCTCCTCGTTCTGCACGACGTGTACTGATGGATGATCCCCCACTCCAGGCAAACGTAGGCACGGGCCTCGTCAACCTGTCGATGCGGACGATGTACGCCAGCGTGGGGGCGTCGATGGGCGTGCTAGGGGTGTATGCGCTCGTGATGTGTGGGCTGGCGTGGGCGCTGAGGGGAGTGAGGGTGTGGAGGTTTTGAGGCTCTTGGGGGTGTGTCGTGCCGTGCCGGGTGGCCTAGGGTTGAGGGGAGGGGAGAGCAAGAAAGAAGCAGGTCAGTCGCTCGCGCGCTTGTAAAACTGATTATATTGGCGGGATGTAACACCAGAATCCGGTAGAGAAACCGAGTTCTTTCTCTAAACTTTTCGCATATGTGGCTGGAGTCGGGAGATGATCTCGAGAACTGCAAACCTGCCGTTTCGTTTGAATTGCACTTGAATTTTGAGGTGATCTCCGTTAGCACAGCCACTCCGACGGATCACGGAACCAAACTGGCACCATTAAAGATAAGATAAGATAAAATATTCAACATTGAAGTTGAAGTTTGAGGATATGAGGTTAGAGCTGGTTTTATGGTCCAAATAACTAGATTGATCGTGTTTTGTAACAGACATGAATGGTACATCTATACGCGAGTGATGAAACTACTCGACTGTGAGCGGAACGGACGTAAACTCGTATTGAGCAGGCTGCGAGACACCCTGGTTTTGGCCTTGTCAGCAATGGAACGCGGTACTCAAATATAAAAGCGAACCCCTGGACAGGTATCGGGCTGGGCCTCCTCAACAACCGACAGGAACAGAGTGGAGCCAGCGGTGAAGCTCGAGATATCCGGGATCGTGAGGCTCGTAGGGGGAACAGGCTGTAAAGTCGGAAGACCTGATACATAATAATCTCAACACAATTCAATGCGACAGAAAGGTCCGGAAACGTACCGAAATTAGCGATGAAGTACTGTCCGTAATAATCGATATATGAGCCCTCCAGACCGCCAGTAGCGTTCAAGCCTGTGGGTTCCGAGGCCGTAAGCCAGATTGTGATGGGGGTGTAGCCTTCATGACACCAGTTCAAATCGTCGTAGTTGAACGGGATCGAAGCTCCGGTGCTAATGGATGCACCAGAAGCAGGCTCGGTGATAGTACCAGCGCGCTTGGTAGGTGCTGCACCGACAGCAGCGAAACCAGCGAGGGCAACGAGGGAGATGAATACAGAGCGCATGACTGTTGTAGGACGATGAACAGGTACCGAAAGCAACAGTCCCATCTCCCATTTATATAGCTTTGGACTTACGTGATATCTTATGGGGTTCATCGGATCCCGTCTCAAAAATGTGAACGGGTCGAGATGGTGCCTGGACGACCGCGCGCCGCCTTGGTGTCAATAATAAGTGAAACTCCCGGAACGAAAATTCTGTGAGAAATTTGATGACTCATACCGAAAGCTGACCAGCACTAGAGCACGCTGAGGAGCAAGCGAAACATACAGAACGACCTGTGGGAAAATCGGTATTACGTTCAGTTAAAACAAAGAGGACAAAAAGATAACCTTGAGAAGTGTGGCCAGTCAGAGCTCACTTCGCCCGTAGCTTTCAATCCAGTGGGTCGCGAGGTTTGAAGAAAATAAAATCTAAGACGGGACAAGTTTCAAAATACGAGTTCGAACCCTCGAGTTGAATTTCAATTAGTTCTCTGAACTGATAGTGAGCTACGCCCGTTTGTACTGTGGAGCTCTGTGGAGGCTGTCACGGCAAGGCAGTGTTGACTATGTCGTTGGAATGTATGGTGCCTTCGGCAAGTCATTGTACCTCAAGTGATTGATTAATCCCTGCGGCTCAGAAGGGATTATTTATGTTGAGATGTGCGAGAATCACCTTGCTGAAGCTGAATAGCGCGTAGCCCTCTCTTTTCAGCGGACAAAGTTCTTTGGATACACGACCTCATCGTTGCTTGAAAAGCAATCCACCTCATACAAATAGATGAAGCCCATGTGAATCGAGACGCGGTCAGAACAGGCCAGAACTTGAAGCGGAGACTAGGAAGGCGGCAGAGCACGGCTATATCCGCGAAGCGCTTTCGAAACGCTGGCCTGGTCTAAATCGCGAGGTTTCGCCGGGCAATGTGCGACTTTATCGGACACGCGCGCTTGATATTTGAATTTTTTTTGAGGAGTGAAACATGATATGCGAGGAGGTTTGAGGGGACTGAACGAGATTCTCTGGAAAACTCTTTAAAGCCAACGAGGCACGAAGATTGAATCTTCCGGGTTGCTTTCGAGTCAGGTAAGATCCACAATGAGCCGGTAATTTTTTCGCCTGATTTATGATTTATTCAAACAAACGCACCTTCAAAAAGCTCCAGAGATCACATCTTTTCTTCCAGACCGTTTGGTTTCCAATATACCTACATCCGAGGCCCATTCACTCATTCTCCAGTTGTCAGCGTGCCGCCATGAATCCGAATCTATCGCAAAACAGATCTGCACGAAATTGATACGATGCGAGTCCGGAACGCATCGCTCAGCGTCGCTTACCATAACGCGGAGAGTCGTAGAGCGCCAACACGTTGGCAGTCTTCGGAATAGTATGATTGACGGAGCCTGAATTGTGTTTCGTTTTGAGGAGATCATGGATTGGGCTGGAGGGGTGGGGACACGCGGGTCCGAGCCAGAAACATTGTCTAACACCCTCCCAGGGGCCTGCGGGCCAGGTTGGGAAAAGCATACGATGACCAATGCGCACGAGTGCCCACAATGCACTTGTGCCTTGACTTGTGCGATGGGGCTGAGCGGTGATAACGGAATTATACTTTATGGTATTCCCCGATTAGAATTTGCCATCTCTGCTGGTCCAGCTTCCCTCTGGTTACGGGTACGGTGAAAGACACTCGCCGCCAATTCTGATCTTCGGCGTTGAGGGTCCTACAGCCAAAGAAATCCAGGTTCATTTTCGATCCTGTACTGAGCATAAATTTCGTGAGACACTCACTTCAAATAGACTCAGAGCGAGAGCCTCTCTCTCTCTTGCGCCGTCACCTTGGTCGTTTTCCGCTCCCAGTCGTTTGCCGGTGGCCGGGTGAGACAAGTGGCTGTACGAAAACATCTCCTTTAGTTCAATCTCCAATACAGTATGGGGTATACCATCCCCCTCCTCATTAATGGCGAGGAGAGGACCGCCGCCTCCACCTTCCCCGTCGTCTCCCCCATATCTCATTCACCTATTTGGTCGTGCTCGTTGGCCTCCTCCAGCGACGCCGATGCCGCCTTAGCCGCCGCCAGTGCCGCATTTCCCATCTGGTCTAAGACCAAGCCTGCAACTCGGCGAACGATTCTGCTCAAGGCCGCGGACCTACTTGAACAGCGCGCCGACGAGCTCAAGGTCCATATGCACCAAGAGATGGGAGCCCATGAGGCTTTTACTGGCTTCAATATCATGACCGCGGCGGAGCTCATCCGGGACGTTGCAGGCAGATGTAGCGCGATCATGGGGAGCATCCCGATATGCCAGGACGAAGGCACTAGCGCCCTCGTTCTCAAGGAACCGCTGGGTGTTGTTCTGGCCATAGCGCCGTGGTAAGTCGGCTACGCTGAGCGGCGAGTCGTCGGAATTCATGGCATTAAATGCACAGGAACGCCCCCTATATTCTTGGGGTCAGATCTGTCTTGTATCCCCTCGCTGGAGGAAATACCTGCATCCTGAAGGGCTCCGAACTCAGCCCTCGTTGTTTTCACCACATTGGACGCATATTCACCGACGCCGGCCTCCCGCCGGGCGCTATCAACGTCCTCTACACCACACGCGAGGAGTCGCCCGCTATCACCACCCAGCTGATCAATGCTCCTGCAATCAAGAAGATCAATTTCACTGGCAGCTCCCCCGTCGGCGCCATCATCGCAGCCACCGCAGGGCGCGCGCTGAAGCCGTGCCTCATGGAGCTCGGCGGGAAGGGCTCCGCGATCGTGCTCGACGACGCGGACATTGAGCTTGCCGCGGCGCAGTGCACGCTCGGCGCGTTCCTCAACGCGGGACAGATCTGCATGAGCACGGAGCACATCCTCGTGCACACGGCCGTCCTCGAGCGCTTCCGCGCTGCGCTGCAGACCGCGATCGCGCACTTTCACCCGCCGGACGGCCATGCGCCGGTCCTCGTGCAGGCGCCGGCCGTCGCGCGCAACCAGGCGCTGGTCGCGGACGCGCTAGAGAAAGGCGCGGTGCTGCTGCACGGGGACCATACGGCGGAGGAGCCCCACCCGGAGACGGGTGTCGCGTCGGACACGCGTCTGCGCCCGCTCATCGTCGAAGGCGTGACGCCGGATATGGCGCTATTTCACAACGAGAGCTTTGGGCCGAGCGTCAGTGTGATCGCGGTCGCGAGCGAAGACGAGGCGGTGGAGGTGGCGAACAGTAACGACTACGGGCTGAACAGCGCGGTGTTTACGAAGGACTTGGCGCGTGCGCTGCGGGTTGCGAAAAGGCTTGAGTGCGGGTGAGTATTCAGCGCTCGGGATGATTTGAAGTCCTGACGGTCTTTTTCAGGGCGGTCCACATCAACAGCATGAGCGTACATGACGAGGCTACCCTCCCGCATGGCGGTGTCAAGAACAGCGGATGGGGGCGCTTCAATGCACACTGGGGTATCGAGGAGTTTTTGCGCACCAAGACGATCACTTTCAAGGAGTAGTAGGCGGATGGCAAAGCAGCAGGCGGACGCAATTTGGTGAAGACTGTCGATAATCATTGTCCTGTACCATCAGTCCTGGAATAGGTAAATTTGTACTATGAACTTAAGGCGCGTAACTCATTGAATGGGGAGGTCGGCCATTGCGTACGAGTTTACCTACGCTAAATCGTGATGCTGCAGCTTTATCATTGGAGGGAAAAAGGCGGTTTGTCCTTCCAACTAGTGTTGCCGATGTCCGGTTCGGTCCGGTTCTTTGCCAAAATTCCCGAACCCCGAACCTGACCTCAGGTCCGGTTCGGTCTGGGGTTCAGGACAGGTTCGAACCTTTTTGAACCTAAAAAGATTCCCACGCACCAGGAGCCAATTCCGTGGCCCGGGAAGCCTTTGAATGCTGTATATTGTATGTTTCATCTCAGCAGAACAGCACATTTGGACGACTGTGTGGGGACAGACATCCATACATCACATTCAATAATTTCTGTCCTGTCTGATCATCCATCAACTCCACCGCAACAATCATATTTGACTGTAAAAATGTATTGCAGCTCACTGTGCACACAAGAGACTATGGTAAGTTGGATTCCAACTCATATAATCACAGTTCTGATGCATTTAGTGCATCCAAATAGACTGATTTTAACCCATCGGTTCGAACATGTTCGCACCGGTTCGGCAAAATCAAGTATCTGCTGAACCCCGAACCGAACATGTGGTCCGGTTCGGGTTCGGTTCAGGTTCGACATCGGTTCAGAACCGAACACCGGTAACACTACTTCCAACCAACACCGAAGCAATTCAAGGATCAAATTTCTTTGAACAATGGGAAGAAGAGCCGAAGAGCCCCTTGCAGTTTCTTTCCAGGTCGAAAGTTGAAGAACGGGGTTCCGGAGTCGACGCCTTGACTGACGGTTCAGCTATCCAGATACCAGTCAAAACAGTCTCCGAGTCCTGTTCGACGGGATTCGAGATGAAGTACTAGTGCATAGGCTGAACGCAAGAGAAAACAAGATGGTAGACATATTGCGCTGAGATCGATGGCGATAGCGATGAGGGGAGTCGCAGACGAATTATTCAGGGAAGAATCCGAACTCGACACTATATGGCAAAGGTGTCTTTTTAAAATTTTGGCAACTCTTGGGCAACTCCGCTCTGTGACAGAATGCAGGACCAAAAAAAGAAAGGAATTCGACTGGATTCCACCATGAGTAGGGAAAGGTTCAAGAAGAGTTGGAACTTCCATGGATGAATGAAATCCGAGAGATGGGGCCGATCCTGTCGTTGAGTTTTGGTTGAGTTAGGATTGAAGGAAACGGATCACGGAGTCGGAGACCAAAAATGTCGGATCATGATCCCGCTTCCTCAAGCACTGCCTCTTTGTATCAAGTTTCTTTCAAGTTTGCTGCTTCACCGTGCGATCGCTTTTGCGCTGAAGGAGGTTACCATTCTATTGGACTCCCCAACTTTCTCCAGTGCGACAGTAACTCTACGAAGAACAACTTACTCACCGGAGGATTTTTCAACTTCCAGCACGTCTTTGGCGCGTCTCGGGAACCAAGGCATGTCTAGGGTGTTCGGTTTGACCACGTTCCTAACAGGTGCCACCCAGGATCCCGCGAAATGTATAACGTTCCAGTGGAACTTCTATATGCGATCGTGGACGAGGTAGAAGAAACCTCAGATCTCGTCGCCCTTCGTCTCGTGTCAAAAACAATTCGGTCCATTGCGACGCCCAAAGCATTTCGGGTCCTCACCTTGAATGACAGTGGGACCGATATTCGGAGCAGTTGGGCATTTTGTTTTCTTCAAACTTGTGACGAATCAATCACCTCTGTCGTGCGGGAGGTGGTTTTCGAAGGAGATGCGTCAAAGAGACGCCACTACCGATGCGAGGAGAAAAAAGGGAGGTTAGTATCATTATGCCTCTGAAGAAGTCCTGGTTCGAAGCTCACTCTCCACAAAGAGTATCCAAACCAACGGGCGAAACCAGGCGAACGGCTCTCAAGATGGCGATTTCGGGACTGTCCAAGTTTCCTAACCTGGAACATCTGCGATTCGAGTTCCACGGCTCGTTTCAGCAACACAGCGTGCCGACCCCCAGAGGGCACAGAAGACCGGGTCATTTTCTGTACTACCTGCGTCTACAGTTCGATCTTCTTACAGCCCTGGCAGCAAGCCCGCCCCCGTCTTTGATTTCGTTGACGCTGAATAACCTTATCGCTATGCCTCACGAAATCTACGAGAAGGAAAGTTTTCACAGGATTTTCCGATCATTGAACACCCTGCGCATCTCCGTGCGCTGCCACCTCGAGGACTCGGATGACTTCTTACAGATGGATGAACGTTTGACATCCCAGGTTTCCACTTTCTGGGATGCGAGCATATATAATACGATCAATAGCTGTGTAGCGCTTCGCTCCTTGGCTCTCCATAGCGACTTGCCAGTTGGCGCGGACCGGTACCCCACGTTGTCCCTTGCGGGCATCTACCTTCCCAACCTGACCTCGCTCTCCCTCCACAACTTCGTTTTCCCCGTGGATCTGAATAGCCCGGAACGCGATGTCGAAGAATTTATCCTGCGCCACGGGGCCACGCTCATGCAGCTTGTGCTCCACGGATCCTCTATGGTCGGGGAAGACTCCGTCGTCCCGCGTCCGTGGTATGCGCTTTTGAAGCGCTTCGCGAAAGGGCTGGGTGCACTACAGCACTTCGAACTGAACGGTGCCGACAGGTCGTTGATCAAGGCGATCCTGCCAGATGCGGTGCGCAACCCGGCGTTCCATTATCACGTCCTGACTGGCGATGACGATGAGTATATGGAACGAGGGTATGTTCCCGGCGAGGAGCTCGATGTCGATGCACTGGAGGGCCTGCTGGCTACGGTGGAAAAGAGACGATCGAGGTTGCAAACAGAATAGATACAAATGTCGTCGGCGCATATGCACAAAGTAGGCGATGATACATGTTCAAGCGAGAGACTCAGAGAGAAGAAAAGGAAAGCCGATGCAGGAATGATATCCAGAGCTCAGTATTCCCCAGGAATGAACGGATAAAAACTGTACTCCCCCATGTATGCTTCGGGAGGGCCGCCGCCGCAAAACATATGTTGGTGCAGAGGCGTGTGCTTGAATGGACATGCTCCAGCGGGGGCGAGGCAGCCTTGCCGCGTGTGGAAGAACATGCATTCTATGTCGTGTTCGTCGACCTACATACCACGCATTGTTAGCATCGTCCACCGAGGAACCATTCGCACCTATACCTTGACACGCGCAAAAATCGCATCCCATTTCGCTGCTACCTTAGGGTGTTAATTGACGGGGTAGTCGTCTTCTTCGTCATAGTCCTCGTCTTTTGGATCGTATCTGTAGACAGTTGTTAAAAGGCTGGCTATATATAAGAGGACGTGCCCAGGTTTACTGGCGCTGAGGCTGTGGCGCCTGCGGTCTCAACACACTCCCTACGTACACACGTATCTCCATAAATAACCAAAGACATAGTAAAGTCGAGGGAGAGTTACCGAATCCTTCATAATTCGCAGCCATCTGTATGGAACGAAGTCAGACTCACGATGTTATTTCCCAGCAATGCACCGGGTACCTACATCATAGAAATTCTGCGCCCAGCTTGAAGCCGCCATTTGAAGGAGGTTACCAGGCATCCCGATGCTTGGATCGTCCGCCATGGATTCCTCCATCATGCAGATCGAGTCCACCTGTCCTCCATCCCCACGAAACTTCCAAAAGTCGTCCCCGGCCTCGCCCTGGTAGTCCCACCGCACGAAGTATCGCTCGCCCACCTGAAGCTCCCCGCCCTTCAGCACCGTACCGCCCCGCTCAACCATCTCGCCGTCGGAAATCCCGAATTCGCGGGCTTCGAAGCGAGACGCGCCGTGGAGGAAGGCGCGTACTTTGCGGACGGTCTTGGAGGCGAGTTCAGTCTGTTCTGAGAGGGTATAATTTTTCATAGGGCCGGTTACTGAATGCTGTGAACGGTACATGGCGCTCAGAGTCAAGAAACAAAGGAGGAAAGTGAGACGCGGCCACGTGATGCACTATCTCCGCGCGACGTGGCGAAACAAGAGCAAATTAATGTTGAATGTCGAAGTAATGCATTTGTTTAGTTACATACGTTGAGGAATGTGCCTGCAAGCTTTTTTATCATGTTGGATTACGGGACTGCCAGGTAGTACAGTCGTAAGTATCGTCCGTAGCAACAGTGAACCCAAGAAGTTCCCGAGGCCTCATAATTTACAACCATGGTCTCCGTAGAAATTGAAGAGAGGAGATTTTCATGTGCCAAAAAATGTACGTCTCCTTCTCCTCGGCATGTGTGTTTAAGCCCTTTTTATCTCACCCCATCACAGTGCTCGACTGAACGGACGGCAGGATTCAAGTTCAACAATGAAAAACTGCTTTGCTCTTTCCCTGTCGACGACGCTTTTATGTAACTTTTAAGATCAACTCCGGGATTTTCTGGCATTCGTAACGACCAGTTGACCTCGGTTGGCCAATCGCAGATACAATACATGTCGAGCAGATGTCGAGGATCGCGCTTCTGATGTTTTCTGTCATGATGTCCAGAGTCGACACATCGCGACATGATGGGAGGTATAAAGACAGATCTTGCCAAGTAGCTGGGCGAGATCGGACACAAGCTGTAGATGAGAGCGGGACCAGATTAGATTGCAAATCAACCAATCGTTGCCAAGAGTCACTTGCGCGCTTAGCTGTCGCAGGAGGCAATATACCTACCTACCTACCTACCGTCCGGAGGCGAGTGCACACGTTCCGGAATGACTGCTGACGCCCCATGTTTTTATCGCGAGTTCAGGGTTATCTAGGAGTCTGTGTTTCCATAGGGTATCAAGAGTTTTCAAAGGTATCGAGGCCAACCTAGGACACAGCCGAGAACTTTGTGGATGGCGGAGTGAATGGAAAAGGGGAACGGAGACTGCCGCATCAATAATACCGAACGTTGAACGAGGAAACATCAAGGGAGCCAAAAGGGACTCGGAGCATCGATTTCTCAACGATCCGGATCGGTAAGAGAGGCGAGACCAGGAGCTAGAGGTGGTTGAAACGTTGAATTGCTAGATGCATATTAATCAGAATAATAATAATCTAGTTGCAAAGACGTGGCCAACCTCTAATATGACGACCGGCTGCATCGTCAGTAATTGCACAGATAGCAAGTCAAATTCAACAGCGGTGCGGATTGATGGTGTAAAAGTGCGTGTAGACCGGGACAATACCTGGAAACGGCGTTCATGAGTTGGACCGTACCGTTAAATATAATTATACCTACCTATAGACCTACCCTCACCTACCCAAGCCCAAATATATTCGGCTTTAACCACATGGATTTACAAGAATACGAAACTGATACTGTACATCTGAATCGTGCACTCTGTTGGTAGGGAAACAGTGCGCCGCAAATGTTGACCAGTGGTGACCCGTATAATATAAGGATGACCTGCGCGATTTGATAAACACTCGGGGATCCGAAGGAGACGGTATGAATTTGGAAGGGCGCCGATATCTTGAGATGCCATCTTGTGGTCAGAGCAAGATAGAGCAATATGCGCGCCCCGGGAAATAAGTGGCAGGAGGTGACACGGTTGAGGTCAATTTGGTACCTATTCTTCCGATGCCTTTAAATAGCTTCCAGTCCTATCAGTGGGATCCACGGATCGGAGGGCGCAAGATTTTCGGTCCCGCGCAACGATAGAGCGCGCGGGAGCAGATCATAATTGAATGTTTTGGAAGTCTTGGCATCTCGAACATCTCCATATTGTGCAAGGAGGTGCAAGGAGACTGCGATTCTAGATTCAAGACGCGTCTAGGCTTGTCTGGAATCGAGAAGCCACGGAACACGGAGATGAGAGAAGCCCACAGATTTTTTAAAACTCTAGAACCTAGGTACGGAGTAGAGAAGTTATAATTTTCAAAAAATCCAGCGACAACTGGGCCCAAAGGATGAGCGATCTGGATTTTTTTTTCTGCCTTGAAACGGCGTTCTGTCTCCGTCGTGTTGGGCGATACATCGGAGGTTGATCTCATGGGTTTTCGGCATCCCCCCGGAAAGATGATCACATGATGCGCGACCAAATTGGGAAACCCATAAACACTGCCACCCAATCCCCTGCTGGCCAGATCCACCACAACCCATTCTCCTCGTTTCTTTGCTTCTAGCTACTTGGGCTAGTAAACATGCATACTGCGCCTCGATATCTTCTCGTTGTCCTCGCTGTCGTAATCAGCGGGCACTATATTCTCTCCCTGACCCATGACGCCTATGGGCGGGCTACTTCCATCTCGCGCCTAATGGGCGGAGGTCAAGACAGCAATGTACCACCAGAATACTATAGTCGACTCGATACCTCGCTCGAGCTAGCACACCGTCCAAGAGCGAATGCGACTTTCGTCATTTTGGCGCGGAATAGCGACTTGGACAGCACCGTGCGCTCGGTTCGCGAGGTCGAGGATCGATTCAATACACGGCACCACTATCCTTTTGTGCTGCTCAACGACGAACCATTCACGGACGAATTCAAGCGGTGAGCCCATTTTTGTACGAATTTTTTGAATATTTACACGAATATCTACAGTCGAGTGTCCGCTGTAGCTTCTGGACCCGTTTCATATGGCCTCGTACCGCGCGAGCACTGGTTAGTCTAGACCATTTTTTTTTCTTCGTTTGACTTTATCTTTGTCAGGGTACAACCCGATTGGATCGATGAGGAGAGAGCTCAGAAGGGGCGTGATCAGCTGGTGGCCGAAAACGTTATTTATGGCGGCAGCGTGAGCTACCGCAACATGTGTCGCTTCAATTCGGGGTCGGTCTCCGCGTCGTACTCACCCCCTCCGCAAACTCACACCGTCCAGCTTCTTCTTCAAGCACCCGCTCGTGCAAAACTACCGCTGGTACTGGCGCATCGAGCCCGACGTGCACTTCCACTGCGACGTCAACTTCGACCCGTTCCTGTACATGCAGGACCGGAACAAGGTTTACGGTCCGTCGTCTCCGCTATTTGGGCATTGAAGCGAACTGACGCGGTGCAGGCTTCACAATCACGATGTACGAGTTCGACAAGACGATACCGACGTTGTGGGGGCATGTGAAGGGTGCGTTTTGTCTCCACGTCTTCTTCGTCATCACCGAACTGACTCACTCCCAACCTAGACTTCATCAAGCTCCACCCAGAGCACATCGCCAAGGACAACGCGCTCGGGTTCATGAGCGACGACGGCGGCGAGACGTACAATCGATGCCACTGTGAGTGTCTAGCTTTCCATTGAGAGGCTTCCTTTTCTTCCCTCCCCTCCTCCTTCCCTTCTTCGTCCCCCTAACGCCATCCTTCCTCCTCCCTGCGGCCTCCCTGATATCCCGATCGCTAACCCCTCCCGTCTCCACCTTCCAGTCTGGTCCAACTTCGAGATCGCCGACCTCTCCTTCTGGCGTGCGCCCGCGTACCAGGACTTTTTCGCGTACCTCGACTCCAAGGGCGGGTTCTACTACGAGGTGGGTGGTCGTGCTTTTCGATTTGAGGGCGGCGAGTGATCGGGCGGCGTCGGGCGGTGACGTCCGCGGGGAGTGCACGCCGTCGGTGCCACGTGCTTGGAGCTGACCGGGCTGCTGGAAGATGCCCTGCGGGGTAAAGCGTCGCCGCGGACTGCGTCGTCGGCTCGCCCGCGACTTTGGGGGTTCGCTGCGTGTTGGGCGCCTTCATAGGGGCAGGCAGAGTGCCTGCTGCTTCCTCGGAGCAATTCAGACCTGGCTTCTCGTTTCTTCTTTATGAATGACCTTCGCGCACGGGAGGTAGTGTAGGGCGTCGAGCGGGCGGCGAAACCCTTGGCATCGTAACTGTGCTACGTGCGGGTCGACTGGTGTGGGTCGATCCCAGTGTGATGCCGATCCTGTTTCTCTTTTCTTTCCCGCCAGTACTTGGAGCGTCCGCACACCTGTCACGAGGATGTTGCGCTCCGCGCCGCGCGCCGCCGCTGTGGGGAGGGCGTCGCCGCGGACTGCATCCTCAGCCAGCCCATAGGCTTGCGGTTCCTCAGGAGTCCCATAGCTTCGTTGTGTGTCGGGCGTCTTCGATGGCACATTGCTTCAGAGCAACACCCTATCCTCCTGGTATCTTGCGTCCTTACGCCCTTGCGTTCTTCTGATTTGTCACGAGCACTGCCTCATGCGCACAGGAGGGTCCGCTGGCGTAGGACATCAGAGGGGAGAAGCGTTAACCACTGTTGGCTGGTGCGCAGGTGGCGCAGGATTGTATCGTGTCCTTCGCGCTCCGCCGGCCTGAGCTTCCGAGCCGGCTATTGCAGTGACATGCACGGCCTCTTGTCTCTTCCTTCAGCTGCGTGAGGGTACACACCGTCATAGAGCAGCCACCGGGGAGCGTGTCGCCTGATCTCTGGATGTCTGGCTTGTATCAAAATCGCGGGAATCTCTTCTTCCTCTCCCCCTCCGCTCTTCCTCCAATGATTCCTTACCGATCCTTTCGTGTTTCTCCAGCGTTGGGGCGACGCCCCCGTGCACAGCATCGCCGCTGGACTCTTCGCGTCGAAGCACCAGCTCCAAGTGAGTCTTGTCTTTCCTTCCCTCGAAGGAAGAGCGGCGCTCATCATCGCGACAGTTCTTTGAGGAGATCGGGTACGAACACAACCCGTACACGCACTGCCCGAAAGACCCTGGGATGTGGGAACGCGGCAAGTGCGGGTGCGACCCTGAACGAAGCTTCGACTATGACGGCTACTCGTGCATGCGGCAGTGGGATGCGTTCATGGGACTATAACGTCTGCTGAAGACCATGGCCACGCCAGTGAACGATATGATATGATCAAAAGCTACTCTGCCGCGACATTATGCACGAGACAGCCTACACCCCCCACACCCTACTCCATCTCCATCATCATATTTTTATCCATACGTTTCTCCATCCCCGTCCCCGTCCCCATTCCCACCACAACCCTTTATGATCCGACCAGAAGGGGTCTGCAGCGCGCTGCGAGGAGGTGCGGGTGCGCTTGTTGTATGAACCGGTGTAGTGTGGAACGAGACGACAGGAAGAAGTTCGAAGAAGATACGGACCGTAACAGAACGTATTGTACATAGACTTAATCAGCATTAGAAGAGACAGATTGTTGCACACATACATGTATACTTTATAAGAACGCTTGTTTCGGATATGCGTACATTGTGTGAAATGTGGACGATTACCAGAAATACTGCATGTTACAGTGCAGACGACGGTTACATATATATACCAACTACGGTTTCTACTTCGGTTTCAGCGCCTTGGCATCCTTGATCCATCTGTGCGTGCGATCATTGTCATCGGGAACATTCCTCGAGTTGGACCACACTTGGTAAATCTCCATAATGTCCTCCAGCGATTCCAAGTTTGCAATCTTCACTTCGGCGGGAGATCCCTGGTGACCGAAAGATGCTGTGTCTGCCAAGTTTTCGAGAACGGTTGTGAACTCCGCGCCACTCTTCTGCAAGGACAAATCGCTCAGTTTTTTGCCGGCGGAGTAGACGACGAAGTGTGGGTGGATATGCGACGTCAGCGGGCCGAGAGTGGAGAAGGGGTGAAGGTGGCAGGCCACGGCGGTCGGGTCAAAATCCTTGGGATAACGATGTAGAGCGACTTTCTTCATATTCTCTGATAGCCCCAGAAAATAATAAGTGAACTCGGTTTGCGTGTACGACTGTGAGAGCAGGAATCAGCGCCCGAAGACGTGAGGTAAAAGTGGGGATCCCATACATACCTCCGAAATGGGGGTACGGTTGTTCTTGTTGTACCCGGTGGAGTCTCTTTCATATACTGCTTGATTCCAAGCCACAAGTGATGAAATAAGTGTATGGTGGGGGACCAGAGTCCATTCGTCGGCGTCCATAGGGAGGTGCCAATCAGCCCTCACTATCCGCATTTGAATTAGTACGAGGATGCAGGGAAAACGCATAGGAAACGTACGAGGAACAATGTTGAATCTCGTGTCGATGTACAGCGTCCAGTAGGCCATTTGCCACCACCACTCCAGAATGGTGAGCTAGGCAAACTGGTCAGCGTCCCGTTCTTCGTTTCGGACTTTAAGGAAATCGACATACAATTCTATTAATCGTTCGACGGGCAATAACGTGGCAGAATTGCCGTGAGCAATCTGGATGGGGTGCGTTCGTGAGCAGGCATATGCCGCCATTGGGGTCTGCAGCGGTGGCAAGCCTCTTCGCAGTAGGGGCAATGGAACTCTTGGTGGATTTACGTTCCTTTGGACTAGGATTACCCTGGCTTACCACCGTTCGCTTTCGGCGGGTCCGCGGCTCAGGATAATCTCTGTCGTCCGGGTTGTCTTGGCTGAGATCGGACGAATCGTCGTTCTCGCCTTCATCAAGTTCCTCGTCCAACAGGCGCCGCTTAGGCTCGGGTATAACACTTGCCAGAGAATCGTCCTCGGCCCAGGAAACCTGGCTTCGGGAGGACTCCGATTTATGACGCTTGATGGAGGCCGGACGCGTGGCACCAGCAGTAGCAGCCGCCTTGCCCTTCTCCCTGGGTGTGGGAGAAGGTGGCGACGATTGGCCGAACACAGGAAGGTACGACGATCCGGAGGGAGTGGGAGTGAGGGGAGTGAGGGAGCCGTGGATTGCTGGATGGGGCGCGTTGCTGGTTTCCCTGAGAGTGCCTGGAGACTCAGATGCGGACCTTGCGAGACGCTTAGCCTTTGGGCGCGCAGGAGGGCCTGCGGAAGGAGTGTCACCACCAGGAGGTTGGGACATGGGGTAGGGAAGAATTCTGGAGACTGGGGGGCGAAGAAGGACAATTTAAACCATCTCGACTTGGCCTAACTCAGAAAGAAGAACAATGGAAGAACAAAAGCGATTTAAGCGATCACGACCAATGCCACCTTGATGGCCACATTGAGACTCTGTTTGTTCTCTCTACTTCGGACTGCATTGGGAACAAAGCGGCGGGGCCTGGATTGGTGTGACCTTGTGGACGTTTCTCAGGGTCTATGACACGACGGACGCACACTAGCGGTTGGAAAGATCCTAGAGACGAGCCGGTTTGGATGATTTCGCCCACTGATATTAATAAGTGATTAATATTCAGTTTGCGGGCACGGGAGAGAAAATCGCTTTTGAAGTTGAATGTTACAACAGGATGGTCGCATAGTAAGTAGAAGTATTGTTGAACAAGAACTTGAAGAAGCGACACAAAAGCTGATCAGGTGGTGGTTGGTTGATGGGTGTGACCTGTGACGTGTCACTGGTGACGGTGTGGACCTTTCCAGTGTGCCACTCACTATGGCCGTTTCTTCAGCCTCGATAATTGGCTATACGACCCCTTTACACAAGATAAATCTTCCCGGTATAAGTGATGAAGTTGTCAGTCCTTTCCTTCGATTTCCTGTCGTTGTCTGACGTTTCTGTAGCGCGACCGGCTTGAGTGGACGTGGGGACTAGGACATGGTCGTCTTGACGAGCATCTAGGGAGATTTGGTGCGTTGAATTGAAAATGTCCTGGAAGCAAGACATGACCTCAATGAACAGCAGTTGACCCCCACCTCGATATAATGGATGAAACTGTCCTTGTATTCCCGCACAGTGACATTATTCGCGACATATGGTTCCGTACACGGTTTTTGAGCGGTGGGATTCGTCGGCCGAATATACAAAAGGTACGTGATTTCACTGGACGTGTTAACGGTCGTTAATCGTCATAGGTGTATAAAGGCACCAAGGCATTCCAATACCTCGTCCTTCCCATCGATCTTTCAAGCCCTCTTCCAGCCCGGACAGTGGTTTCAGAAATACCCCCGCACCTGGTTCTATGTGTCACCTACGGGAAACTCATGAAGACATGGGGCCACTTACCGGGGAAAGACTTCGCGACTGTCCGTGACTCGCTCATCCAGCGCTCAAAAATGGTGGGGTCCCCCGGCGCAACACCTGCGCTTGACGAGGAGGATTTCACTATTATGCCACACCTGCATCGCAAGTGGTCCATGATCGACCGTGTTCCGTCAAGTTTTCTCTCTGAAGACTCTGACGGGACGAGGGTCGAAGAAGATGAGGGCCCAGATACGAAAACACACCCAGACTCGGACCCGGAGTCGAGCTCCGACTTTGATTCGGACAGCGACAGCAGCATGGATTGGGAGGTTGGGAGCTCAGCATCGTGTTACCACGAACCGAAGCGGCGCCTGCTACCCTGCGAGCTGGAGCAGGACTTTAACAGCATACCGATCGACGACGAAGACGACGCGATCAGCTCGGACAGCCATATGACGGGCGTCGAGGATCCGGACGAGTTCGCCAAAGCGAGCATGGCGCGCGGAGACTACGAGGAGGACGGCGAATGGTTGGAGGGCATGGCGAAGTGGGCCAAGGGAACGTCCGGCGCGACGGAGCAGATCTTGTTGAACGATGGTCAGATTCCAGACGACCCTAGGGAGCAGCCGCGGGTCGCGACGAGTCTTGACTTGGACAAGCCCGATTACCTTTCCAAGTCTACGAAACGGACTACCACTTGAATCCCAATAATTTCCTTCCAGTCTTCTCTAATCTACATTGTACATCTTTCATATCGAATATCCATACCCTCGTCTCGATTGATTGTGACATTTTTCATCTCATGATGTGACCCGACGCGTTTCTTTCTTAGTTTCTACCTCTGCTTCATCTCCGTAGCTTCGAAGCTCGAACACAAAAAGCTTCCAAGGGCACCGATCCAGAAATTCTGTGTCAGATACTGAAGCAATTACCTGCCCGCCAAGATCGAACTTATTCAAGCCTCTAATTTTTGTGGACGGTGGTGACGCAGACTGGTGTGGCCCACGCAGGCTTTGAGGTGCATATTATACTAATTGCCGCGGGTACTAGCCCAAGCCCATTGCTTATTGTCTGAAGCGAGTCCAATGAGTAGCTGCTGCGCCGGGCTTGAAGAAGAGGCGAAACGACTGGGGGCCTGAAGAATGGAAAAGACAGACACTCACAGTAACTGTCGTGCTCTTAACCTTCACTACCTCGTGCCGCCACTCGCCATGACCATTCCTGCTGCGATAATCATTGAATTCATGACTCCCGAGGATGAAGTAGATCTCCCTGGAATCTGCGACGAAGTTGTGGGTATCGTTATTTGACTTTTTTTACCCGGCTAATGTCCATGAAGCGCGACAGACTTGAGTGGACTTGGGGACTGGGACACGATCATCTTGATGAGTATTTACAAAGATTTGGTACGTTGGATGTCTTTGAACCTCTGCACCATTCCTCAAATGATCCAGTCGACCCTCAGCGTGTTTTAATGGACGACAGACTCCTTGTATTCCCGCACAGCGACATGATTCGCGAAATTTCGGCTCGTAATCGCAAAATGAAGTCCGGTGTTCGTCGGTCACATATAGACAAAGTGCGTGATTATAATTATTATGTGGAGCGGTCGTTGGAATTAAACCGCCCGTCATAGTTATACATATCAGGGCTGCAAGTCCTTCGAATACGTTGTGGTTCCTCTCGATCGATCCAGTCCTCTTCCGGCTCGGACGCTGATTTCTGATGTGCCACCGCACCTAGTGCTCTGTACTACTTCTGGCAAATTCATGGACGCTTGGGGGTATTTGACTGGCGAAGACTATACCACTGTCCGTGTTTCGCTCATTGAGCATTTAAAAACGGCCAGCCCAACCGACAAAAGACCCCCGCTTACCCTGTGGGATCTTGATGCCATTCTACAAATATACCGAACGTGGTCCTTCATGGATCCCATTCCTTCGACCTTCATCTCCGAAGCCTCTGACCAGATGATGGTCGAGGTGGAAGAGGAGTCGGGCAGCGATGGCGGCATGGCTTGGGAGGTGGGGAGTTCGGTATCGTGTCGCCACGAACCCAAGCGCCGTCTACTCCCTTCCGAGCGTCAGCAGGACGTTATAATCCGATTATTTCCCTCCACAGATAACCAGGACTACGACAATGCCATTAGCTTGGACAGTCACATAACGGGTGTCGACGATCCGGACGAGTTCGCCGAAGCAAGTATGGCGCGCGGAGACTACGAGGAGGACGGCGAATGGCTGGAGGGCATGGCGAAGTGGGCCAAGGGAACGTCCGGCGCGACCGAGCAGATCTTATTGAACGATGGTCAGATTCCAGACGACCCCAGGGAGCAGCCGCGGGTCGCGACGAGTCTTGACTTGGACAAGCCCGATTACCTTTCCAAGTCCCGGAAACGGACTACCACTTGAGCTTGAATCTCTAACCTTCCAGTCTTCTCTAATCTACACTCTGTATATCTTATCCTCGTCTCAATTGATTGTGACATTTTCATCTCATGATGTGACCCGATGCGTTTCTTTCCTTCTTAAAGTTCTTTGTCCCTTTGTACGCCATTTATGTCCGGGCCATTGTCCACCTCCGGTACTCGAGCTCGTATTGTGCTCTTGATATATCATCCATAGGTTGCAATCCGAGTCATTTGCCACCTACATCAAGTCTTACTAGTCGACCCAAAGTCGAACTCTGAATTTTGCCAGTTCAAAGGACATGGCCATTTCCTCAGCCGCAATAATCGCCTATGCAACTCCTTTACACAAGCTGAATATCCCTGGAATCTGCGAAGAAGTTGTCAGTCTTCTCCATGGCCTTCTTTTGTAGAGTCTGACGTCGCTATAGCGCGACCGGCTTGAGTGGACGTGGGGACTAGGGCATGATCGTCTTAATGAGCATCTAGGGAAATTTGGTATGTTTGAAGTTCCCTTTGAGAAACACCTGGACTCAGTGAAAACATAGTTGACCCCCTTCTTGATATAACGGATGGCACTATCCTCGTATTCCCGCACAGCGACATTATCCGCGACATATGGTTCCGTACACGTTTCTTGAGGTCAGGGATTCGTCGACCGAATATACAAAAGGTATTTGATTGCTCTGAATGCGTTCAAGTTAACGGTCATGAACGGTCGTCATTGTAGGTGTATAAAGGCATCAAGGCATTCCAATACCTCGTCCTTGCCATCGATCTCTCCAGCCCCATTCCAGCCCGGAATGTGGTCTCAGAGGTCCCTCCGCATCTGGTTTTATGCGCCACGTACGGTAAAATCAAGAGGACGTGGGGCCACTTACCGGGCAAGGACTTCGCTCGTATCCGTGCCTTGATCATCGAGCGCTTACAAACTGACACCAAACCTGTGCTTGGCCCGAGGGACTTCGAAATCATGCCACACATACACCGACAGTGGTCCATGATTGACCGTGTTCCGTCAAGTTTCCTCTCTGAAGACTCTGACCAGACGATGGTCGAAGAGGATGAGAGCCCCGATGTGAAGGCAATCCCCGCCCCCGCCCCGGAACCGGACTCCGATTCGGACAGCGACAGCAGTATGGATTGGGAGGTTGGGAGTTCGGCATCGTGTTACCACGAACCGAAGCGGCGCCTGCTACCCTGCGAACTTAAGCAGGACTTTAACAGCATACCGATCGACGAAGAAGACGACATGATCAGCTCGGATAGCCATATGACGGGCGTCGAGGATCCGGACGAGTTCGCCAAAGCCAGCATCGCGCGCGGCGACTACGAGGAGGACGGCGAATGGTTGGAGGGCATGGCGAAATGGGCTAAGGAAACGTCCGGCGCGACCGAGCAGATCTTATTGAACGATGGTCAGATTCCAGACGACCCTAGGGAGCAGCCGCGGGTCGCGACGAGTCTTGACTTGGACAAGCCCGATTACCTTTCCAAGTCTACGAAACGGACTACCACTTGATAGTTTCCTTCTAGTCTTCTCTGCACTGCACATCTTTCATATCGAATACCCATACCCTCGTCTCGATTGATTGTGACATTTTTATCTCATGATGTGACCCGACGCGTTTCCTTCATTTCTTTGTCCCCTCCGGCCTTGCGTACCATTTATGTCCGGGCCATTGTCCACCTCCGATTCTCAGGCTCGCATCGGGTTCTTGTTATATCATCCATAGGCTGCAATCCGAGTCATATTGCCACCCAGTGCCAAATATGGCATCAAGTCTTAGTCGAACTCCTGCCAATCCAATGGCCATGGCTATTTCCTCAGCCGCAATAATTGCCTTTACAACTCCCTTACACAAGCTCCAAATTCCTGGAATCAGTGACGAAGTCGTCAGCTTTTTGCTTGGTCTTGTTCTGGTTGATGTCTGAGCTTTCTGTAGCGCAACCGGCTAGAGTGGACGTGGGGCATAGGACACGGTCATCTTGACCAACATTTAGGGAGATTCGGTAAGTTTGAAATATCTTTTGAGAAACGCCTGGACTCGATGAAAACGCAGTTGACCCCAATCTCGATATACTGGATGACTCTATCCTTGTGTTCCCGCACAGCAACGTTATTCGCGCCATATGGCATCGTACGCGCTTTTTAGGCGCTGGGACTCGTCGCCCGAACATACAAAAGGCGCGTGATTGCTTTGAACACGCGTCACGAGTCCTGAACTTCTAGCGTAGGTGTATAAAGGCACCAAGGCATTTGAATATCTTGTCCTTCCTACCGATCTTGCGAGCCCTCTTCCAGCCCGGACAGTGGTCTCAGAAATACCTCCACACCTGGTTCTATGCGTCACGTATGGGAAACTCATGAAGATCTGGGGCCACTTGCCGGGTAAAGACTTCGCGAATGTCCGTGACTCGCTCATCGAGCGTTGCTCAAGTATGATGGGATCCCCCGGCGCCGAACCTGCTCTTGGCACGAAAGATTTCACTATTATGCCAAACCTACATCGCGAGTGGTCCATGATCGATCGTGTTCCGCCAAGTTTCCTCTCTGAAGACTTTGACCAGACGACGGTCGAAGAGGATGAGAGCCCCGATGTGAAGGCAATCCCCCCCCTCGCCCCGGAGCAGGACTCCAATTCGGACAGCGACAGCAGCATGGATTGGGAGGTTGGGAACTCGGCATCGTGTTACCACGAACCGAAGCGGCGCCTGCTACCCTGCGAGCTTGAGCAGGACTTTAACAGCGGACCAATCGACGACGAAGACGACGCCATCAGCTCGGACAGCCATATGACGGGCGTCGAGGATCCGGACGAGTTCGCCAAAGCGAGCATGGCGCGCGGAGACTACGAGCAAGATCGCGGATGGATGAAGAGAATGTCAATCTGGGTCGAGGGAGCGAAGGACGCCTGCGAAGAACAGATGCTATTGAACGACGGTCAAATTGCAGAGAACCCGAAGGAGCAGCCGCGGGTCGTGACGAGCCTTGTCTTGGGCAAACCTGATTACCTTTCCAAGGTGGTATCCTGATTCTCTAGAGTCCAATAGGAGAACTGCATCACTCGTCGCCCATATTGAATTCTTGCCGTTTGTTATACGTTGAGTAGACGGGTGAAGCGGTCAGGCCCACGCAAGCTTCGAGGTGCACATTATACCAATTATCGCGAGTATACGTGTACATGTAGCCGCACGGCGTGGATGGATATGCATTAGGGTACTAGTCCAAGTCCATTGATCATTATCCGAAGCGAGCCCAATGCCCAGCTGCTGCACTGGGCTTCAAGAGGCGAAACGACTGAGGGCCTGAAGGGGAACGGGAAAAGACAGACACCAATGATCAATCAGTGCAGGAGACCGATGGCAGCGATGGCAGCGATGAGGTTGACGAGCGCGATGCCGGCGTGCTCTCCACTGGTGCCCCCGACACGGGCGGAGCGCGCAGCGGGCGAGGAGGCACCTAGGAGGGGTGTCAGAAGAGGAACGACAGTCACACGCGCCGGCTTACCCGTCTGCAAGCCCCAGCGGCGCCAGAGCCGGCACCTGGGGCGGGCGTCGAGCCCGCGGCGCCGGAATTCCCGAGGGACGCGAGCGTGACGCTCGAAATGGTCGGCGTATTGACGCAGTTGGAGGAGCTGTGGTGAAGGCGGCGGTGGGAGTGTCGGTGTCGCCGACGGTGTATGACGTCGGGAGGCCGTCGTTCCCGGTGAACACCCCCGTGAAGAACTGCGCGAACGTGGAGAACAGGGTCGTGCCGTCGACGGTGGCGGTGGGGTACCAGGTATGCGACGTCCGCGTCACACGTTTCGCTGTTAGGGGAAATCATTCCCATGTCAGCGCCGGGGGAAAGGCTGCGCACAACGTACCAGGCGGGTTGTAGGTCCCGGGCATGACAAACTCGCAGCCCATGACGTCCAGCTCGTGCCAGCACATGAACGCGGCGCTGCAAATCAAATTGGCGTTGGTGCACGCGCGGAAGCAGTACTGGATGAAGTCGATATCGAGCATCCATTCTGCGATGGGTTCGTCGATGCCGTCGACGTCGGCTGTCACGTTCCCGCCGATGGGGTTGCCCAAGCCGGTCGCGCCGTGCGGGTCGAGCTCGCCGCCTCAAGCGATATTCAGCTTCGTGAAGTCGCCCGTACCAATGATTTGCACATAAAAGTCGGTTTTAAGGAAAGAGACACCGGTGATGGCGCCATCTGGAATAAGGCGGGCGTTGTTGCGTTGCTGGGTGCACCAGGCAACTTCGATGCCTTGCCGAAAATGAGAAATTGATATGATATGTTTTTGGTGTGAAGAAGGATATGTACCCACCTCCGGATCGAAATGGTGTTATTCACGGTTGAAGGAGCGAACAGGCAGAAATCGTCGATCGAGTTGACGGAAAGCAGTCCATGGAGCTTTGGTTGAGGGCCGTGTCCATTGTGGTGGTTGGGGGCTAGTAGGTCCCTGCGTTTCAGTGCCGATGACGCCTGGTGGGAAGGAGGACGACGCAGCGTGCACGCCGGACGCTACAGAAGCGAAAAGGACGAGAGTGAATCCTTGTATGGTATTGTTTCACACTCGAGCTCAACGGCGAAATGCTTCCGCGGTAGGAGTCTGTGCAGAGCAACTTGAGAGTACATCTGGAAAGAAAGAGGCTCGAAGGGCGTCGTCGAGTGATTGACATCTTGACGCGATTGCTAGTCCCCACGGTGGTTGTTTTCACTGGGAACACTAGTCAAGGCCAAGTTGAAGCGCCAGATATCGGCGTAGACAGTCGACCAAAAAGGATGACCCGGTCGACTCCTGGGTGGGAAAAGAGCGTGCGGTTAAGAAACATCCGGGGCGCAGCCTCGAACGGCGGCTTAGAAACGAGCTTCGCGATGAATAGATATCCTTGCTCAGGTTGACAAGCAGTTAGAGTGCTTTTGTGTGGCCATCTCCGAGTCCAGCTAGTTCCAATCGTTGCGCATGTCTCTCCACGCGTCCTGGGCAATCAGACCCAAGGATCCCGATAAATATATACCCGGGTTGGAAGCCAAAAAGAAAAGAAAAGAGTCAAGTCCAGTATGTGTTGACTGCAATCCCGTTCAGGTTGTCATGGTGGTTTGGACAAGGTTGAGCAGAGGCGTGACACGATGTTTTGGCTTTTGATTGTCGCCCTCATCGAATCCCTCAAATTCCCCTTCTGCCTCCTCCCTTTCTGGTCTGTAAGAATGGCGTGCTCTTTCTGCAAGACTCCGACCTCCGTTGCTTTGCCCACAATTTACGGATATATTCCTAAAGAGGCAAACGATTCGAGCAATCTGGCAGCTTGAGAGGTGTCAGCAAAACCGACAGATTCATGGGCGCTCGTCCATGGGCCTCGCGATACTATGGTCGAAATAGCTCGCTTCAAGTGGAACTACTTGACAGTGATACAAGTTAATCAACACACAGCCAAAATGGATCACAAGAAATGCGCTCCGAGGACAGCAGCTCGACAGATTGGTGTCAACGACTTATGGCCTCTGGCAGGCGCGAGTTGTCAGATCTGCCAATAATCCGCCTTTAAAAGGGCAGCGTCCACGTCCAGTTCTTCATTCAGTTGCTTTCGTTCCCCTCCCTTTTGCATTCCATTCTCTCTCTCGACGAGACCCTTCTTTCGTTCTTTATTTCCTCTTTTGATCCACGATGCTCGTATTTCCTCTCATCCTTCTCCTGGCTAGCGCCGCGCGTAGTGCCCCAGTGGCTATCGACAAGAGCTACGTCGGCGGGGCCGACTTCAGCAGGTCAGTCAGCTGTTATGAGACAGGTTCGTTGTTGGTCTACTGTGTTGCGATGTATCCGAGTGCTGACAGCGCTTCTAGGTCTCTGTGGCCGGGTCTTCGCACACAGATCAAACCTCCAAGCTTTCGGGCGCTTGAAGTTCGCTCGCCAGGACTCTGACGGTGGTTCTGATGATGGTTCCGAGAATGGTTCCGATGGGGGGGACGACGACGTAGCGTCAGATGCTGGGGACGACGATGACTTTGGGTCAGATGCTGGGGACGACGTAGCGTCAGATGCTGGGGACGACGATGACTTTGGGTCAGATGCTGGGGACGACGCCGACGCCGTGTCAGATGCTGGAGACGATGACACCGCGTCAGCTGCTGGGGACGACGACACCGCGTCAGCTGCTGGGGACGATGACACCGGGTTAGATGCCGGGGACGACACGGCGTCAGATGCTGGGGACGACACTGCGTCAGATGCTGGAGACGACGGGAGCCTGGATTCTACGGCGACCGCCAGTGCGTCGGACAGCAACCCCACAGACACTGGTGATGATAGCACATCGGATAGTGGGGATGCCTCTGCGTCGACCACCCAAAGCGCGGCGGACAGCGATGCTACAGACGACAGCAGCGATTCGGATGCTTCTGCGAGCTCAACTACCAGCGCAGCCGATGCTACCCTCACTCCACCCCCGACGTCTTCGGACAGTTCCAACTCCACGAGCACGGATACCGACACCGACGACTCCGATTCGACGTCCAGCACGATTTCGAGCACGGCTCTCGACCCAGACAGCACGGATGCTAGCGCCAATGCAACGACCAGCGCCATTTCGAGCACTGCTACAGACACTTCCAGCGCGGACAATTCAACGTCCAGCACTATAGACTCTTCGAACGCGGACAATTCGACGTCCAGCGCGATTTCCAGCTCCACAGCCAGCGCGATCGCGAGCTCCTCCGTTGCCAGCACCGCCACCTCCGCTGCCCCAGCGGCATCTTCATCGAGCGCACTCGCCTGCGGCAGCGGACCGAGCCCCAACGCTGCCACCATCAGCCTCATCAAGCAATTCGAGGGCTTCGTCCCCTCCCCTGCGCCCGACCCCATCGGCCTCCCGACCGTCGGTTTCGGCCACAAGTGCACGTCCAAGGGCTGCTCCGAGGTCCCCTTCAGCTTCCCCTTATCGCAAGACACCGCCTCGCAGCTCCTCCAAAACGACGTCCAGCAGTTCGTGACCTGCGTGAACAGCGCCGTCAGCAACTCCGTTACGCTCACCGACAATCAGGTCGGCGCGCTGACGTCCTTCTCGTTCAACCTCGGGTGCAAGACGCTGCAGACCTCGACTCTGCTGAAGCGCTTGAATAATGGCGAGGACCCGAATACCGTCGCCGCTGCGGAGATCCCTCGCTTTAACAAGGCGGGAGGCAAGGTTCTTTCTGGGTTGACCTCGAGGAGGGCGGCCGAGGTTTCCTTGTTCCAGACTCCGTCGCAGGTTCAGGCTCATCCGTGCTAAACAGCTTGATCTTCTTTAATACATGGACACATATTTGCCCTCTTTGTTTGCGCCAATAATCATACATTAAGCATCGCTTCAGGGTCATTGGTTTCATGCTCAGCCCGTTCCAACATTTCGACATCAAGGACACCAGTCGAGAGTCGGACGTTTGACTTTTTTTTTTTGAGAACACAGTTGATGCGTAAGTCACGCGCCTTGTATTCATCTTTTACGTCCACTGTCCAGTCCCTTCAGACGATCCATCTCTGCACCCCGCCCTTGTCCAATGTTCTCCCTGCATATGGAACCAGAGAAGACCTATACCCTCGAGGAGCAGAGTGCGCTCGCCTCCAAAACCGTGCGGAAAGTACGCGCATTCCTGCACGGCGCATACCGTTTTGAAGCGCGGTACGCCGACTACCCGAGCGAAAGAGACGTGATCGTGTCGGGCGGTGTCGTCCTTACAGGCGCGCAATTGAATGAAGGGACCAAGTATTATGTCTTGTGGGACTACCAGGGCGAGTCGGGGAAGGATTGCTGGAAGTTTCGTGGCGGGTTTGGGCTTCCGGCTTCGATTTGCGACATGGAAGAGTCGATGGCCGACGATCTGAACATAGGGATGCCAGGGAACCTTTTGCAGATGGCTTCCAACTGGGCCCAATCCTTTTATGATGTGAGGAATTGTATGCAAATCCCTGGCATCAGGAGTCTGAGTTCCTTCCTCTTTCCTTTTTTTTGCAGATGGCTGCGAATTACGAGACCTATGGTGACACGAGTGAGAATTCTTGCCGCAAAAAATACTAAAGCTATTCAAGGGAGTGTCGTGAAACCGGAAGAGCCGCGTCCAGAGTATGTTCATCTGATGGGATTTCAAGTTGTACAAGTCTCACATTTTCTTGCCAGGCACGATCCCGATCATGATGACTATGAACCCAACTACCATGCCATGGTCTCAGCAAAGTGGAATCCAATCTTCGAAAGAGCAAAGGCAAGTAGTGTTACCGAGTCCACGATGAGCATACTAAGATTTTTCGGCAGGCGGACGAACATGACATCGAATGTATGTTTGTTCATACTCGACAGGGCTGCCGTGCACCCGCCGGATCGTGCTTGTTCAAGCATACTCCGCTGCGCGAACATCGCTTTTCGGATGGCGGATTTGGCAGGATGCAGCCATCGAGTTATGAATTCTACATGGGTTCCGACTCGGATTGACTTTCTTGCTCCTTCGCTACTGGTACCTCCGGCTTCAGGTTTTTCTTGTCGATAATTTCTAGTGAGTACGACTTCCCGCTGGACGAATGGTTATTGAATTTTCTCAATGACTGTACTTTAGATTTCTTTCTTGCTGCGATATATAGGCTCTCGAATTCCTCAGCTTGATGTAACGAATACATGACCAATACCGGGTCGAAATTGTGAGAATATCACTCATCCGTGGTTTCCGAAGAAAAAATCGATTTCCTCAAGGAACAGCAGAGTTCGACGTCAATGGATATCCCATCAGTGCGTACAGTTTTTGCGCTTGGTCAAGATAGAGTTCAAAGTCCATTTCAAAGCTTGGCGACTCAGAGACGCAAATGGAGCTGAGAATACGCCTTTGAGAGAAATCAAGAATATACGCCAAGGTCAAGTTAAGTTCAACCCTTTCTTTCATATGTTCCCGGGGCTCGGTCGGAAATAGTGAAATTTATTTGCACGAGGAGATTTGAGCATAAGCAAGATTCAGCTGTCGACTTTCTCCTGCCTGAGAGCAGACTCGATTTCCGAAACCAGAGCCAAAGAACAGAGAATCTCATAACCATTCAGAGACCCAAACCGAGTCTTGGAAGCTATATGCGACATGTAACTTCCTCCGTGATGCTTAGCAGGTTCTCTGTTTCAAGTTCTTCCTTTCGAACGTTGAAACTTGGGTCGACGAGCAGCACTGAGTTGAATTATGCTGCGAATTTCTTGGTTGTTAGCAAGCCCAAATTATGATCAACTCAAGGAGCCTTATCCAGCCTTATCCTCCGAGTCCGAACAAACCTCAGGCCCGGGCTATGTTAACATTTTTTTGGGTCACAGGAGTCTAAGGTTGCTGGATCATCTTTAAAGTTTACCAACCATTTCGAGGACCTAGGTTTTGTAGGAAAGGTGTCGGATAGTGAGAGGAGGCGTGCGCGGGCTTGCAGTTAGATTTCTTTTTATGTTCCGTTGTGGACGGTGACATCCTGTCAATGTGACACTGTGACACTCTTACACCCATGCTCCCGAAACTCATTGCGTTCGACCTAGAGTAGGTGCGCACTGTTTTCGAAAGATGGAGCCGCAGTTGAGGAAATGAAGCTACACGTTGTGGGACCTCTGGATCGATACCCATGTCACCGGGCCCCTTCGTCGCTCCGGGGACACCGTCGTTGACGCGTACAATATTCCCGTCGAATTCTACGCGGACGTCCCGGGCATTCTACGCCGCCTGCGAGACCAGGGTGTAATCCTCGTGGCCTGTTCCCGCACTCATGCCCCGGATATGTATGTCTTGATTTCGCTCGCTAAAAATCCAGAACCCTGATTTAGACTAACGGATGTGAAAAGGGCGCGCCAGGCCTTGAAGCTGCTTCTCGTCGCAGGGAAGGACGGTGAACCCCCGCAGCCGGCAATCGAGCTCTTCGACGACCTGCAAATCTACCCTGGCTCCAAACTCACGCACTTTCGCGCTCTGCACGTGAAAACGGGTGTCCCCTACGATCAGATGGTATGTCTGCCTGCGTATCGTTATCGTGAATGTCGGCTTTACGGCGTGCCATCCGCCTTCAGCTCTTTTTCGATGATGAGCCGCGGAATCGTGAAGTTGGGCGTCTCGGTGAGTAAAGTACTTGGCAGTACCAGAAACACGTTTCAAGAATCCGCTCGCAGGTGTAACTTTCCACCTCACGCCAACAGGCGTTGATAACGCGGTTTTTGACGAGGGCGTTCTGGCATGGAGTGTACGCAACTCCAAATTTTAGCCTACATAAATAGAATGTCTTTTTTTTTGCAGTGTGCAATCTTCGCTTGATGGTCGTCCAATGGATCAACGCTCAGCACTGCAAAAGGAAATTCCGGCGACGATCAGTTGGTTTCCGAGCGACTCAACTTCTTGCTTGTTATCAACATGCGCGTACGTTGTTTTTTGACGCGCCGAAACGACTATGGCGCAAAAAGCCTGCTGAATCCACCCTATGTAAATTGTCGACACTCCTTCCAAAGCCACCTCGATCTTGCCGAAACTCGCGGCGCTACTCGATAAGAATCCGCTCGCAAAACAAGTTGCTGTGGGCTGTCCATTTTCGGCCACATGGAAATTTGATGGCACGGTGGACGATCGCCGCGTCTCAACTGTCAAATATAAAATGTCCTCCGTCAATTATCCGTTCCCTATTTTTTCCCTCTTCATCTCATAATGTTCTCTGCCGCCCTGCTGCTGGCCTCCACCGCCGTCGCCTCTGTGCGCGCAGTCTCTTTCCCCGCTGGTGTTATCGCCACGGGGACCCAGGGTATCACGAACCCTCCCGCGCCGACCATGGGCACGACTATTAACCAAACTTCCGTCGCTCGCCTCCTCAGCATAAACGCCATCGACGACTTCTGCCTATTCGCCCCGCCCGTTGCTGGATCCTTGATCGCCGACACGGAGGTCCGTATTCATCGCATAGCCAGATTTCGTCGGCTGACGGAATTTGCAAAACTCTAGACAGAGGAGGTCGCCTGGTGTACGAAGCCCCGCAACAACGCGCGCGTCATCCCCGACGGCACGATCACTGGTGTTTCATTCCTCAAGACGGATTTCTACGTCCAGCTGCTGGGTACCGGCGACTTCACCAAGCTCAATATCGCCAACGGCGATGAGGGTGGTGAGCTCGACCCCCACGGAGCGACCGGTGCGGGCAACCCTGTGGGCGGGAACGTCACCACCACGATCGCGGACGGTATCGACGAGCCCATCGCAGAGTGGATGCTTTACATCTCCGCGAACCAGTTCTGCCTCCGCGCCTGCATCAACGCCAACTCGACCTACAGCTCCGCTTTCATGTGCTGGCACGAGCTGGATGTCATGGGCTGCGAGTTTGTCATGCCTGGTACTTACAATGACCCCGGTACTTTGTGCGTCGTTTCAAATACCCATTCTTCCGTGCTCCTTGCTGAGGTCTCGTCGTTGGCGTTTTCAGCGAGACCTGCGATGCTGATGTCGCCTATCCGCCCGGGTGGTACCCCACCGTCGTCGACGGCACGACCAGCTTCTCGACCTTCGCGCAGTACTTCACGGGCGTTTACACGGGCAACGACGGCCTGCCGACGCCGTACACCGTCGGCGACACCGTCACCCCCTCCGCGCCTTACTCCATCCCCAGCTCGTCCAACTGCGTAACCACGTCGAGCATCTCGAACGGCATTGCCGCCTCGTTGCTGACCGCCGACGCTGTCGGCACCGCGCCTCTCCCAGGCTTCTCCTCGAGCACGGCCGCCTCGGCCACCGGGGTCAACGCCTCTGGCGCGCCCGCGCCCACGGGCTCTGGTACCGGCGGCACGGCGACGACGAAAAAGCAGACCTCCGCTGGCGCCGCTAACACTGGCGCTGCCGGAACCGGAACCGGCTCAGGTACATCCTCCTTGCTCTCCTTAACAAGCCCAGACTGAATCTCTCTTCCTTTCCAGGTTCAGGCTCCGGCGCCGCAGCCACCGGCCACAGCGGCGCTTTCCGTGGCGCAAGCATCGGATACGGCAGCGGTGGGGAGTACGCCGGCATCGTCCTTGTCTCCCTCGTCTCTGCCCTCGCCGCCATCGGTCTCCTGCATTAAGCACCCCTTCGCATTTCACGACTGTACCTTTGTGATTGTGAGCCTCCCATTTCATTCTGCGCCCTTGCAGCCTACTCATCATTCATCCAGTCTCCCGCGGGATGTACTTAATTGCATCGCACACCCCATATCTGGGCCCACACTCGCTTGCTTGCTTGCCACGACGACGTTAGATAGATGGATGTATTATTGTAGACATCGTCGCAGTCTTTTCGGTTTTCTTGGGACATTCTTATTTACCTGCCATCATATTTGTAAGCTATTGCACAGGGCATGCACATTGCGAGCCCGTAATTTTCCTCTGGACAACGCAGGGTCCTTGTAGTAGTACAACGAGTCAAAGAGTCGGAGTCGTACAAACGATGCGACGCATCACGTGCTGTGTCTCGTCTTGCTTGGACTGCACTGTCTACTAGTAGCGTATACGTGCCCCAACGCACTCTACAGTGTTCACTGGCCACACATCCACGGGCGCAAATGGAACGCGAAACCGCTCCAGACACACCTAGAATCTCCGAGCCCTCCGAGTCCTTCGAACCTGCCACATTATGCTCTCAAGTTTTTGGGAAGGGAAGCTCTAGATTTCAATCTTTGCTGCACTCGGAAACATACATTCCGTCTTTCGATCCGTTATTCTCTTTTTCCCTCGTTCTGGACATCCGCAAGCTGAATGCTGTGAAGATTGGATTCACAGTGCCTCACGGTGAGGGGCAGGCCGCTCGGGTTTGCACCCAGAAACTGAGCGGTGATTACTAGCCGTGCAGTAGCCGTGCTGATACTGGATAGACTGGGATACAGCAGACCGGCAGGCCGCTCGGATTTCCTTTGCGTGGATTCCAAGTTATTGTCGTACACGCGAAAAATAGCAAGAAGAATCTGGGCTCCTCTGAATCGTCTGCCCTCCAACTCGCCCCTTCAAGCTGCCAGACCTGCCGTTTCCGTTTTGACTTTGCTTCCGACGGACCTCGGAGATTCTGCGTACAGTAGCTGGTCTGTAGCAAGTCGTCTTCTCTTCAAGTTTCCCTTTCCCATAGTTACCACTTTTCCTGTTGTTTCTTCAAACTCCGTGGATTGTAGCCGCATGAAGAATCGGCACCGCCTCGCGTTGGGCTGGTACTCGCACGTCGCACAGACGATTAACTCACTCACGATCGGGCGCTCTAGGCCGACATGTATTTACACGGTCACAAATGCCCTGATCAGTTCTATAATTATCTGTATGTATTTTTGGTTGCCAAGTTTTTTCCCCCCGCTCCTCATGCCTCCTAGGAATTGACGGAGCGTAAATGTACGACTCTGAGGCACCCATTCCCCTCCCCCTCCCAGTCCAAGATTCTTTCTTCGAAACGAATAGACATCGTCCAAAATCGTCTCGCAGTAACGACAATTCAACATGGACCCTGATTGCGCAGCCGAGACCCGAGACCTGTCTAAAACCTGAAGCGAGAAGGTCACCGGTCCCATCTCTTCTCTTCCGCCTCGCCATGTTCCTCTCGAGCCTGCTGCTGGGTGCCGCCGCCGTCACTTCTGTGCGCGCTGCATCCTCCTCGTTCCCCGCCGGCGTCATCGCCACTGGAACCCAGGGTGTGACGAACCCTCCCAAGCCAACGGCCCCGACGACCATCAACCAGACGTCTATGGCCCGTTTACTCAGTATCAACTCAATAGATGACTTCTGCCTCTTCGCCCCACCTTACGTCGCCAATATCTCGGACACCGAGGTACGCATTGCCTCCGCCATCCGGAAATTGGTCTTAATTCCGTATTTGTAGACCGAGGAGGTCGCATGGTGTACGCAGCCCCGCAACAATGCCCGTGTCATCCCGGACGGCACAATTACCGGCGTTTCGTTCCTCAAGACAGATTTCTACGTCCAGATAATGGGTACTGGCAACCTGACCGCCCTCAATATCGTCAACGGTGATGAGGGTGGTGAGCTCGACCCCCACGGCGCCACTGGTGCGGGTAACCCTGTCGGTGGCAATGTAACGACCAACGTCGTCGACGGTGTGGACGAGCCGATCGCGGAGTGGATGCTGTACATCGACTACAACCAGTTTTGCCTCCGCGTGTGCACAAACGCGAATGCGACCTACAGCGCAGCGTTCATGTGTTGGCACGAGCTTGATGAAATGGGCTGCGAGTTCGTCATGCCCGGCACGTACAACCCGCCTGGGATTTTGTGAGTTGCCCTTTCGTTATCTCTTCCACATGGACTTACCAAGCACATGATCTCCAGCGAGACCTGCGAGGCCGACGTCGCGTACCCCCCAGGCTGGTACCCTACAGCGACCGTCGACGGTACGACCAGCTTCTCGACCTTCGCCCAGTACTTCACCGGTGTCTACACCGGAAACGACGGTCTCCCCACCCCGTACACCGTCGGTGACCTCGTCACTCCCACCGCGCCCGCCAGCACCCCAAGCTCCTCCAGCTGCTCCACCACCTCGAGCATCTCGAACGGCATCGCGCTTGCCTCCCTGACGTCCGGTGCCATTGGGACCGCCCCGCCTGTCACCGGAAGTACGACTGGCTCTGGCTCGAAAGCCACTAGTGGTGGATCTAGCGGCACCAACACATCGGGTGAGCAGTTTAGGGCACCTTCTCGAGCGGCTGCTAATGACCGTCCTAGGATCCAAGCCCACAGGCTCGGGCGCCGCCTTCCGCGGTGCGCGTATCGGCACCGGCAGCGGTGGCGAGTATGCGGGCATTCTGATCGTCAGCTTGATATCCGGGCTCGTCGCGATCGCCATGCTCCACTAGAGCTACCATGGCTCCTATGATACCCTGTGCTGTGAGCATATGCATAGCATCGTCCCGACAACCTCTAATACTTGTTTGTTGCCAGTAAAATTCAATAATGTAGCTTTCGCGTTCACCTATAACGTGTCCTTCCTTGATTTGCGATTTCAGTTTGCAAACAAGGTTCCACTCGCTCCGTAGTAGCTAGTTACTGGACAGGACATGGACCTTACCGATTACCACTTACGACCCTTGTACGTTTGACACGATATGATATTTAGCTTGTACTGCAGCAATGTATGTACATACCCTCTGAAAAGTACATTTATTCGTGCCCGGAAACTGTGAGGAGCGTCATATGTGCATAATATTGATTCTATACAATCTCGAAGACGGGTGCCTCCAGCTTGCGTCCAGTCTCCCTCTCGTAGTTGTTGTAGCGGTTATCCTCGTCGTACCAGAATCCAACCAGCTCCTTCTTCCCCGGGAACGTCTCCGACTCGTCCTCGCTGTAGATGAGTCGCGCATACTCCCAATCTCCCGTTCCTAAAAACGCCAGATGGCAGCCAAACGGCTCCTTGTCTTCTTCGCCTCCAAATAAGGAAGACGATCGACGGTCATCGAGTTGTGCGTCGAGCTTCGAAGGGCTGGAACCAATGAGTGGATCACACACGAAGGTTAATCCTCAGACGCACCGCGCCAAAAGCTTCACAACCTGCGGCCCGTTCGCCGCGTCCACCAAAAAGATGTTATGTCCACCGTACGCCTGGAGCCGATCCCACAGCTTGTTATCGGGGTGCTCCTTGCGCCGATAGTCGCCCGCGGCGTCGCGGCGCTTCTGCCTCCTGTTCGCCGCGCCCCAGCCCGTGGCCGGGTCGATATTCGCGAAGGCCCGCGCGGCGGCGGACTCGTCAGCGCAGTTGGAGCCCCAGTCGTACCGGTGCACCCAGCACACGCGCGGGCTTGCCTTCTGCGCCTCCCAGCAGACCGGCCGGGCGAGGAGCAGCAGCTCGAGAGGGTCGCAGGACGAATGGTACGCGAGCCAGGCGTCCTTCGGCCAGTCTTTGCGCCCGTATCCGTTGACCTTTGCGAGCTGCCAGAGAGAGTCAAGGCCCCGGATACGGAATCGGGAATGAGGCGTACCTTCCAGACGCCGACTTTGGCGGGGGCACGGTACGTGTATTCCTGCTGGAAGATAGTGCCTCCTGGAATTGTTCTGTCTTCCGTAGTGGGGAGGTCGTGTTCCGTATGTGTGAGGCCGCTAAGGATCGACGTCAATTGGCCCCAGAGGAGTTCGCCTGGCTTTCACTATTGAGTCCTTGCACCCCAGCAAAGTTGATGCTTACCGGACGAGATGGTGAAGGTCCCTTGGACTTCCTGCACGACCGCCGGTCTAGCCTCTTTCCATTCGGGACGGAAGAGATGCGACGGATCCGCAGGGGTATCGGGGCGTAGCTCCTCGCGCTCCCCGAAGGCGACCCATTCCGAAGGGTCCTTGTTACCCCAGTCGCGGCTGCGCTTCAGCTCGATGACGGCTTGGAACACTTTGCATTCGCGTTTATGCTCGCGCTTCCAAGCGGCTGTTTGGCATTCCTAGAATAGGTCAGTCTCCCAAGGGGAGGCAACATGGCGGTGAGACAGCACCTTCCCGCAGTAAAAGGCGCTGAGACACCGAGAGCATCGGAGCAACGTCGTTTCGTCGCCTTCCTCCTTACCGCACCCTTTGCACTTCCTGACTGAACCACCGGAGGTCTCGCTCTCAATGTCGTCGTTTATGCGTAGAAGTGTCTCCAGATTACAAGGTAATATCTTGGTGGAATTTGAATGGATATCTTGGGGAAATACGTATAGTATGCTCACTGTAACGAATTTCGGATACTCCAGGAGCAAGCCCTTTTTCTTTTCCGCATACAGCACAGCGATGGTTGATCCCACCTTCACGTCGAAGTGGGCCTCGAGGTCGAAATGCACGGTTATAACGGTGTGTTTGTCGTCCTTCCCTTTCACCAGGAGGACCGGGACCGGATATGACATACTCTCCACAATCTCCCCGAGGTAGCACCAGTGTCGCGGCGGTGGGATGGGTTCGTTGTCGTCGTCTCGAACGTCGTACAGCTCGAAGGGCGAACATTCGTTGTAGGACGGAAATGACTTGGGATTTCGGAGGTTGTGGGGAGGGAAACGGGTACTCGCTGCGTCAGAATCGTCACTAAAGTCTGAATCTCCGCTATTACCGTCCCAATCGTCAATCTCGTCGGAGTCGTTGTTGCCATCCGAGCCACCATAATCGTCATAGTCGTAATAATCATCCCCGTCGATCAAGCTGGCATCCGGTTCATAGTCGATAGCATCCATCCCAGTATACATGGTGTGATACATTGCGGTTGTTGAAGATGCAGAGAGAAAGTAAGGGTCAAAGAGGAATTTCAAATTTCGGCAGGAGACGCGAACACGTGATCCATAAACATCGCGTCGAATCCTGGTGTCGAATCTCAATGTCGGAGTCGATGGACTTCTTGAAGGGGAGTCCAGATCAAGATCGTGTCTTGGCAACTCTTATATACATTGACGTACTGTCCATGATGTCCTTCAGCATTGTCGACGCCTTTGACGACGGGGCTGCCCCATCGGACGCCCAGAAGTCACTGGCAGTGGCAGAGTGGCGCTGGCGTCTTGTCACTTTTTGACCACAAAATTTCTCTCGTCTTTAACAGTGGGTGATGTTCCTCCAGCTCACCTCCGGCTCTATAAGTAGGTCTTATCCTTCTGCAGGTCACCGGTTACATAAAGGTCCCGGGGGCAACACAGGGAAATCACCGAATTTGGTCCAAATCGCCGGGTCGCTCCTGCCCACAATTTCGACAACCCCTCCCACGCACCGACGTTTAATTCCCAGCGTGTCGCAAAATCCACACTGAATCTTCTAAACGGGCTTTCCAAGACGCACGAAATCCTGCGCATGAGTATGTCCTCAATTCAATGGGGTTGGAGTCTCTGACGCGACCCATGGCGGGATGACACAGGACTCGCCCAAGGTACGCCTTCTGGACTTCTTTGTCTTCTGATCTGCATGCATGCACCAACTCTCATGAATGACATGATCACCGACTTGGAGCATTACAACGTTAACAGCTGTCAGAAAAGCGAAGGCGGCTGAAGCATCGTGTCGCCCACATTATTCTCCTCAACCATGCTCACCAAAAACCCTCGGGTCGTGTTTGCAAAGCGTCCTGGCACGAGCACCCCAGTCCCAGGAGAGCACATCGTGTTTAATCCCTCCCATTCAATCGATCTGGACGGTGTTCCTCTAAATGGCGGTTTCCTGACGAAGACTTTGATGTTGAGGTCCGCGATTCTGATAGCTCTTGCTCGACTTCGCGTTTTGAGTCAGTCTTTTACAGCCCAGAACCTTTTATGCGTGAACGGATGCGCGATCTTTCCGTTCCCAGTTACTCTACGCACGCTGTCTTGGGGGAACCGTGCGTATGCGCAATTTTTTGGGACAGAGACCTTCTAAAACAAACTACTAGGCTAGTTAGTTTCGGCCTTGTGGTTGTCTTGAGGTCTGAGAAAGAAGGCAAGTAATCCCTTTCAGCTCGAGCTTTAACTGAGGTTGAGGGCAGGAATCAAACCCGGAGTCTGTCTTACTCCATTTCTCATATATTTTCATGTTGACTTTCCGTTTGAACTTTAGGATCACCTATATGGTCTTACCCCCTGGGAAGCGTATACTGTTCAACCTTACGTTGAAGGTCATTCCCACACTTTTCACATCGAGCGAAGCCTCATGTTCTTCTAGGACGGGCCAAGTACAATGCTGAAGAGGCGCCGGACTACACGTACGATGTCGATGCACTATCTCTTCAGGTAGTCCCCGATCCCAAGGGCGCGTTCCCTTGGAGTCGGTATTTCACCGTTCTAGGCGCGCCTGGCCTCACAGCGTTTTGCGGATTCGAAGGGTGCGCCGATGCGAAAGCGGTAATCTATATCTTATAAACTACTCTTGTCTTGAGCTAAATACGACAGGGAGAAACCATATATGTATCGTCCGGAGCATCCGCCGTTGGGATGTACGTTTTCATTGCGTATTCCGAGACAGAGAGGTTAAACCTTTTTTTTTGGCAGTGTTATAATCCAACTTGCCAAGGCAAAAGGGTCCGTTCAACTTCGGGATGTCGGCGACCTGAAAAATGACTGAATATTTCAGACTGAAAGTAATTGCCTCTGCCGGTGCCGACGCCAAGGTCGAATATATGCGCTCTGTTGGGGCGGATGTCGCCTTCAACTATAAAACTACGCCTGTGGCCGAAGTTTTAAAAGAACACGGTCCCTTGGTATCAGGCTCTCATATGTTTTTTCGTCAATAGCTCTGATAACTTCCTTGGCTCTTCAGGATTTATATTGGGACAACGTTGGTGGCAAGGTTGTTGAATTGGCTATCGAATACTCGCGCCTTCACGCACGCCTAATCGTAAGAATTCGATCGCAACGTAGATTTTGTATTGACAGCGCACCGCTAGATGTGTGGTTCGATATCTGAGTATTCTATTGCGCCAGAGGATCGATACGGGATCAAGGAAAGTCATACAAACCCACGGGCTTGGTTCAGAATATTGACTCCTTGGCTGCGCAGAATACGAGCATGATTTTCAAGAAGCGTCTTCGGATCGAGGGTTTCCTGGTCCCAGACCTCGCTCCCCGCCTGGCTCCGAGATTTTATGCGGAGATGCCGGGTCTGGTGGCAGCGGGAAAGATCACCGCGAAAGAGCATATCATTGAGGGCCTCGAGAATGGCCCGGGCGCGCTGGTGGCAGTTTTGAAAGAGGGAGGAAATGAGGCTGCTGGAAAGCCAGTGATATTGGTTGCAACGCAGTGAAAGGATTCTACAAGGGCACATCTATCGATATGGACCATCATTACATGGGTCTGAACGGGCAGAACAATTGATTCGGAAGTCCTTGTTTTGTAGAACAAAGGACCCCTTGTAATATACTTCACGGCGATGATTCAGAAGCTTTGCCACTTTATCTTGCGATTGTACCCCATGCATGTCGTCGAACCTCAGCAAGTTCAAATCGCAATTTAATCTGAGAAAGCTAAGTCAAGGGCAGTCGTTCGACAGGACAAAATCGATGCCAAAAACATCCTGGCAGGTGTATCGTTCATCCCAAGCCGTTTTAAGTATAAACCGCCTCGCGGGATCAGGCTTCGAAGGTATCGCTGCCGGGTTGCATGAAGAGTGCACAGGGCAGACCTTCCAGATTGTCGTGGCGGGAGGTATCCTTTCCGTCCTGCTGTCCGTAAACCGCGACACAACCAAGGACGTCGACATTCTCTCCCCAGATTCCACTGTGCTACAGAACGTACTCGCGGCGGGCAGAGGTTATGCAGGGAGACAGGATGGGTTGCCTAGTTCACGATAAATGCGGAGACTGTGGGGCACATCCGTGGTCTTCGCGGCGGATTGGAGGTTCCAGTTGGTCGGGGAAATGAAATGAGCTTTTGATTACGGCGACGAGAAGGACATATCGGACGCATTGGAAATTCACCATCAGTTGGTGGTGACCCAGACGGGGAACAACAAAGCTTGGCGCGGGCGCAAAGTTGGTACAAATGCTGTGGTTTGCACAACAGGAAGCATATGGATGTTTATCAACTAGGAAGATCAAGTCGAGTACACTGGGTATGACTGAATAAATCACCGAAATCGACTGTGCAATGAACGAACCGTATAGACGTAGATCAGAAATTCCGAAGCCGATTCATGGTCGCTTTTAGTATATTGCGCAAGACACAAGCAGATGTCAACTTGTACCGAGAGCTGATCTCTAAATTCTCGGCACTGAATTTGTCCAGGCATGAACGTTTTCCAAGGGAGGGTCGGGGCCGTTCTTGAACCCGGGGATGAGTCACGGCTTATCAAAAGCCCAGCCGCAGTCCCATGACGATTTTGTATCAACAAGGTCCTCAGCGAGGGATGCCAGTATCGCGTGTCGAATGAGTACAGTGTCCCGAGGATCAGGAATGTCGGCGAGGCGCCATCGTGACAAGTCGCAAACCAGACTGATAGTCCAACATCATTTCGTCGGCATCATAGTCGACTGTGGCCTCATATGTCTAGACGATGTAGAGTCCGACGCAGCGGGGTATCACGATAGCAAAGTAGTCAAGTTCCTCGGAGTCAGATCATGCCAAGGTATCTCTGTGTCTTTGTGCGATCACGGGCTCTTGTTGTTAACGTAGAACTGAGAGAAGAGGAGAAAGCGATTGTTTCCAAGATATGGACCAGCAGAGAAGAGCACCAATTCTGAAACGTTAACGTTGCGAGCTTCTACAATGTCGGTGCCTGAGCAGAAACAACGAGCCAGAGTATTCCAATCAAGTACGAATAACGAAGGAATACATTTCTAGGCTGAATATAAAGTCAAATGCGAAGCTTTAAACGCAGTGGAATGGCTCTTGGTTTCGAGGACATGGGTGTGGCAGAAAACGAGTGACAGTGGTTACATAAGCCCATCGTGACGCGTCTTCATCTCCTCGAACCTTGCTCGAATTTCCTTGTCGAATTTCCCTCGTCTGTATAACCCAGAAAGTCCGGCCCGGGCACTATCCAGTATATTTGACAGTCGCACCCTCACGGTTAGTGAATTGAATCCGTCCAGAAAACGGTGAGCGTTCCGGCTGATTGTACAACGTCAAGATTCGAGCTACAGTAGCTCCCCTCACCTGAAAAGGCGACTATATCCCCGCACCCGACGCTCGCAATGTCTGCCGAAGAGCTCCAGGCCCTCATTGAGAAACTGGGGGTGGATATCGATCGGCAGAAGGAGGTTCTAACGCAGTTGGAACGCAGAAAAATCGCCGCCCACCGCCAGCTCAATGGAATTCGCGATCCAGTGGCGCGGCTGCCCCTTGAAATCGCTTCCGAAATTTTCTCTCAGTGTATTCCCTCCCGCGCGATGACGGGAGCCGACCACGTCCCCATGCTGTTTCTAAATGTCTGTAATGCATGGGCCAATATCGCCCTCTCCACGCCCGGACTTTGGGCAAGGATCCATTTGGACGATGAAAAGTGCTCGGACCTGCCTAACCTTTTGGAAACTTGGCTACAACGAGCAGGGAATCGTGCGTTTTCAATAACCCTTCGCGGAGTATTCAATAGCGCCAGCATGACCGCCTTGAAACGGCATACACACCAGATACAGGAACTGGAGGCACAGTTTGAAAATGATGAACTCCGTATCCTATTCATGGACGGCGAATTTCCTATTCTGAAGTCGCTCCGAATCAGCGGGGACTATGACGCCAGGGAGGCCATGGACGTATTGCGTGTCCTCCCTGATCTTGTGGAATGTACTCTCGACAATTTGACCCCCGACTCCCTCGACCATGAAGAGCTACTTCTTCATCACATGCAGCATTTCAAGCTAGGAGGCAGCGAGGAAGTTGTTTTGAAGCGTATAACATTGCCGGATCTCAAAAATCTGTCTCTCCTCGTACCAAGTATCGAGGCCTCGGATCTCCTCGGTTTCTTGAAGCGTTCTTTACCGCCTCTGCGGAAATTGTCTGTGGGAACGCATGACTGGCGGATGCAGTGGGGGCTTGACGAAATGGAGGAGAGTTTTTCTCTTATCCCCACACTCACACATTTGGAGCTGTCGTATCTACGGCCGACGACCGCGCTGCTTGTCGTCACTGCTCTATCAAACTCACCCCATTTGCTCCCGAATCTCTCCAGCCTCACGTTTCGGAGACTCATCCCGCACGTTCGATGGTTCGGAGAACTACTCAGGGCCCTTTCGGCGCGGCGGACCAAGATCGCGTCTGTTACTATCATGGTGGAAACGGAGTTTGACGTCGACGATACACCGGACGTGATAGCTGGGTTGCGACAGCTTATTGCTGACGGGATGAAGATTCATATCGGAACCGAGCAACAGAACTTTATCTGAGGTTCCAGAAAGTTTCCGTACGTGCACCTCATTCAAAGATAATACGCCGTCTTTCGCTAAATTCGCCTCCCAGCCCACCTGCTCTGTATAAAAGGGACGATTTCTGTGCACTTTGAATCACAAGTGTCGCAATTTTCCTCGCGGTACATACTCGATCGCCTCCCGGTACATGCGACGGGTCACCAGATTTACTTCCAAGGATCGCCCCCTCACAATCCGGCATGCAAGTCCGTTCTTCTCAATTTTTTATGTTGGCGACTCGTTTCCTGTATCTTCCACCGCATTGGAGAACAGATTGGAACTGATTCGAGACCAATTTTCTTGGGCGAATTCTGTCGGCAATGAATTTGGTTCCTACCATGGCGGGTATAATAGATCATATAAGAATTGGGTATCGAACACTTTAACTGCTGCTTCCTTCTCCTGTTGTGGCTTGACGACAGCTCAAGCTCAGTTCTTGCGCACGAAGCAAATCACCGGCCCTTTACCGGTCCCGCCTTTCCCGCCTACATCGACGCCTTCTCCGCCGTTTCCACCCGTGCCTCCTACGACAGGGTAAGCAAATCCACGACATACCGCATCCGAATAGAGAAACTTGCCAGAAATGGTTCCAAACTTCAAATGTCCGCTGGGCTCTATGTCCAGGCGTGGCCCGTTGCCTTCGCCTCCTGCGCTACCAAAGAGACCATCGCGACCAAGCTCTCCTGTATGAAGTCGGCAACTTGAAGCTCACAAGGTCACAAACCTATGTCTCGACCGCCACAAGGTCGACGGTTCGACTCCTTCGAGTGGCGTGGTCAACATAATTTCCTCGGATGCAGCAGTCCTGAAAAATCCCACAAGGCATCCTCACATGTCTACAAGAGTTTATCTGATCTTGCTTTGGGTTTTCTGAGGGGTATTTTTTCGCACTTTGAGCTTGCGAACTTGGTCGCAAGCTGACAAGGCCACAAGTTATTGTTAAAAAGCTGATGAATATCATCCCGTGCTGGAGACAAATCAGCGCTATTCGAATGAGATCCAAGTGTCGTTTTCCAAGACGCAGGCAGGTCATCGGTGTGCGTTACAGGGCTGGTGCGAAGAGCCTTGCGAGACAGCCAGTGAAGCAGCCAGTGAAAGGGAGACATGTCGCGATGAAAAAGCGACGGAGGGCAGTGGCATCATGGTTTTAAACAACACATGTACATTCTCATAGTGTTTTGAAAATAGGGCAAAACCCTTACCTAAACGTAGCGGGAATTTCGCATCGGCGGAAGATTGATAGCATCCGTAGCATACACTTGACGCGATGTATGTAGTACAGGCCCCGGTCGTTTCTTATTATACTTGACTTTGCAGTGCAAGCTTGGGTTCAATTCTTGGCCGTTTGCCTTCGGAGGTGGTCCAAATGAAACCGACATATATGTACTATCAGATTATGAAAAAATGTTCATCTAATTTGGCCGGAAACTGGCCAAGACGAAGTGCGAATCTATTTTGATTGCTGAACTGTCAATCAATTGCCCCATCAAACGACCAGTAAAATCGGCATTTCCATAGCGTTCAATTCTTGCCCGATTTTGGTCATTTCCTGGAGACGGTTCAGGAGTAAACCTATGTGGGTCTCATTTGGTCCATCTCCGAAGGCAAACGGCGAGGAATTGAGCAGAAGCGAGCGGTATCTTGCACTGCAAAGTGAAATAGTAACCGCCGGAATATACTTACGTCCGAAGGATAGAGAACAGCTTACTCAGATAAAATGGCTAAAACGTGATTTACTGCAAGTTTTGAAAATAGATAGCGCCCTGAAATCCTTACCTAGCGGGAATTTCGCATCACCATGCGCGGCGTCTTCCTGAAAGCTTCGGATCCACTGGGACCAATTCTCTGGATAGTCTCAGAGACGTCCATCACAAAACGACACACGCGTAGAATTGATCATTGATGGCCGAGGTGACGGAGGCGGCTGGTCAATAGACACACATATCCTCCAAATCATTCGACGCGTCTAATGGAAGAGCTGACATGTTATTGCTCGCTTTATGGCGCTGGAAATGCACCCGGAAGTGCAGCAATTTTTTTCTGTTCACTATTTTGTATAACCGAGCAAAACGGTTGATAATATGAATGTGACCTTGAACGTGCCTGCATGAGGCCAGAAGGGTGATTTTTGGAATGGAAGCAATAGTATTGTTTGAATACATGCATCAATAACACGCACTATGGAGAGCTGCAGGATGGGTCCAGGAGCACAAGAATACAAATATAAGCAAGTAGCGCCGAGCTCCGGCACGGTGGCAGTATTGATGGACTCGGCCGGGCTTGCTTCGCGAAAACGGCTTTGACCGGACGCTAGCCGACCTGGATTTCTACCCGAATCTCTAGAGACCAGGCTCTCCCAGCGGATTCGATCTTCTGGTTGCAAGCAACAAGCTCACGCCACTGCTTTCTCAACCTTTCACATCTTGTGCAGAATTCAAACGCAGTGCCCTTTCACTTTTTCACATGACGTCTACTGTGGCTTCTATTTTTGTTCTGGCTCCCCCCGCCCATGCTCCGTCCCGCACTCACGCCGCATTCAACATATGAGAAGTGGCGTGTTGTACTTCCTTGAATCCTCAAAATCCCATCGCTGGCACACGGCACCTTGCTTCGTTTCCGACTGCACTCGTTGCCAGCCTGGGTATGTGCGGGCGTGGCGCCTACCATGCGACTGGAGTGTGGTAAGCTTAACGTTAAAGAGGTAAAGGGGCACGCCTTATCTTCGCAAATCTGGGAAATATGTACCGGGTATGTCAAGCTGCCCAATCTTCCGGCCCCACCGCTCGTTGATTTCGTGGAGTTTGACAGGCTATGAAGAGCGAAACTTCCACAGCGAGACACCATCTTCCGAAGCTTAAAACGGACCTACGATATTTCCGATGCGCAACGATGGCAGGCTGGAATTTCCATTCCTTTTTAAAAAAAAGAAAAAGAAAAAATCTTAGTATCTACTGCGCCTAGGAAATGGGCAGACACTCCTGGTCTTGTTCACATCTAGGATGGTGCGGATAGGGTGGTCCAAGCCGGACCTCATGATCGCTAGGCAAATGCCCACACTGCCTACTGGGTACAGCGCTATGTTTATCTTTGGAAGGACACCGGTTCCATCCGATGCACGAGACACATTGACGGCAGAGTCTGGGAACCGAAAGCCAGATTTGCCTGGGCCATCATCGTGCATGACGGTTTCTTTCATGGAGATGGCCTTGTTCTCGTATCCCGGTTTTGGTCGGTCCCAGGTCGCGTTGCCGGGTAATTGCATTATTAGTGGTTTTGCTTTCATGCGTGTCTCTGCGGACAGGGTAAATGGCCCTTTGAGGCGGTTCCGACTTAACAGCACACAGTGACAGCCGTAATAATGGCATTACCATATATGTGCCACTGGCGCGCGCTGCCACAGCTATATAATGGTACGCACTCACCCATCTCTCCCTGTGCGAACGCAGCCCACAATCTTATATGAAGCCAAAAAGAGAGGCCTATTCTGGTACGCCATTATCCATTCTGGGTACCACTGATGATTCTGAGATCCCTTCCCCTCAGACGTTGCACGCGGTGGTACACAAGGTCACCGAGCAGAAGTGCCTCATAATTGGCAGGGACAAAGCCAACGGCGTAAGTCGTCTCATACAGAAGACCTCCAACAACTTGACATCAGATGAAGCAGGGCCGGGGGGCATAGGCGGAAGTGGCGGAACAGGTGAAGGCACGAAGTTCCCAAAGCCACTCATATTTCTCGACGACGACTCCAAGTCCGCCTTCCCATCCATAACGGGAGCGTACTTTTGCTCGAGGTTTAAACTCGGTGAAGAAATTCAGCGACTTCTCGAAAAGAACGGATTCGATGAAGCGGATGGCCTTCTCTATGCGGACGAATTTGATCTGAAGGATGCAGGTTTCCAATTCGGCCATATCGCTGAGCTGAAATGGGCTTTGAAGAAGATCGCGTTGGAAACGTTGGGTAGAATTGAAGATCTCAAGGAAAGGGCACGCAGAGTCTACATTGCTGGTATGCCATGCCAAGTGCACAGTCGCAGCGTAACCTCAAATTTTTACAGGCGGGGAAGGAGGAGCGGGTGGATACGGTGACCAGAGAGGCGGCGTCGGCGGGCCTGGCGGGGCGCCTGAGTTTGATCAGGACCTGGGGTTTTTCGTTCGTCGATTTAGTGCGATTGCTGGTAAGTTGTTCTGCATCCATGATGCACGGAATGTTAAATTTTCTTCGAAGGCGGCGTTGGCGGTACAGGTGGAGCGAGCAGCGGCAGCGGTGCCTATGGAAGAGGAGAAAACTTTGGGACCAATGATTCCCACCAAGCTGCAACTAGCAACGCAACAATGGATGAGTCGGACCCTGGTGTTGATCCCTTGCTCCGCGGTACGCCTCCCTCGATTATCTATCAATGGGAAAGACCGCTCACTTTGAAACTTTCGTAGGCGGCATAGGAGGGGCTGGCGGATGGGGTGATATAACAGGTGGCGTTGGGGGTCTTGGCGAGGCAGCGGAATTGGCGATACAGCAGGTTGACTTCTTCGGGAAGATTGTCGGTAAGCTGAGCGATGTCCGATTTCGAGGAGGGAGCATGATTTTGTCTTCTTTTTCTTTGAAAGGTGGTCTCGGTGGTGCTGGCGGCGCAGCAATCAATTTCGGCGGAGACGGTGGAAGAGGAAAAGGCAACAAATTTTCAGGGCCGCTTCTATCCATCGACAATGAGACAAGACGCCGGTTTCCAACCAAGGTACTCAAGGACTTCGAGATCAAGCCCCAGCACCGTCAACTTCTCCAGAAACAAGGATTCCAGACAGCGGGGGGCCTTTTCGAGGTATCCAAGAACGATCTTCTGGAGCTCCACTTCAAAATTGGGGATATCAGTCAATTGACGGTGGCCCTGAATAAGCTCGTGGCGAATTCTAAACGCCTAAAAGCTTGAAGTTTGTGTTACTAAGGCTTAGTTTTAAATCTTGTTGTGAAATGTGAACTCTCGTCTTGGCACTCATATGGGGCAGGTTAAAACCCTAGTATTAGAGACACGATGAGTATCATTATTATTTCTTGGCCCTTTATACAGGAAGGCTTCCCATCCTTGACCCCTTCGCCAATCCCTCTCAACAGAAAAAACATCCGGGTGACGCCGCGGAAGTGATCTCGGCACGCGGGGTCGTCCCAACGGTCTTGTAGCTGTGCCCCAACGAAAGTGCGGCGCCTCATGGGCCTCGGGAGATCACACCCCATGTGGGCGTGTACGGTCCGCGGCGACAGCGTACACTGCCACGGTACGGCCTCGTAAGTAAAGTAGCCGCTCGTTGTGACCATCCGCATCATAATCGCGGATGACGTAGGAGCGCCCCTGGGGAGCTTCAGGTGGGTGCGTCTCCCGCTGACATTGCTGAGGCGCTACCAACGCCTGTCCACCCTTTGGAGCAGCATGAAATAAAAAGCGACCGCCGCACAAGGGCAGGACGCGGCGGAAGTACTGGGGGCGCTAAATCCACCCGGAGCAGTGCAGAGAATCCTAGACGGTAAGGGATCGCGGAGGAAATGGCCATGGCGCACCGGTTCGAAGAGGATACGGACGGTCTCGCGATGAGGCGAGAAGAGATGATGCCTGCGTCAGCGGTGGTATCTATGTCACTACTTTGTGCGGAAATACGGATGGCGGGCGCTAAAAAAGGGATCGAAGGTATGACATGGAATGAAGACCACTGTGCGGAGCTATCATTGGATGGCAGCTGAAGCACCAAATGCCATACACCGTTTCATCTTGGGCCTCTCATGAGGTGCACGTTTTCGGCGCTATTTGCAACGCATATTGGACCAGGTGAGCCAGAATATCCATTGAGGAGTCTCGGAATAGTGCTCTTGAATACTTTCGGCCCCAAAACAGATGAGGCTAGAAAATTTGAAGAAGGGGAGACGTGTCACGTAGCAACCAAAAAGTCGCTTGAAAACAAGACCCGCACGATTTGAAAGGTTATGACTCATGAGAAAAGATTAAGGTGAATTCAAGTACCTGGAACATGTCTATGTGTTTGTGTTGCGGCAAGAGAGCGTACAGGCCACGCGGAGAAGGTCGTGATAGGTGGTTGTTGGGAGCAGGTTGGGAGAGTCACGCTTGTCACCTCGCGTGACATTGCATTCCCACCGTTCGATAAAGTAACAGAAAGTTCGGGTTCGCCCGAGCGTCTAAGGCAATTTAAGTAGATTCTGAGCTGACACAATGTTTGGGATTGACGAACCGAACTCATATATACATGATAAATCTGACAAACTATGACCTTGAAAACTCTCCAAAATCCATCAACGACACAAAAAAATGTGTCAGAATAAGATTGTTGCAAGAAAATGCTTCGTTAGTCAATCGCCGGTCGCTACAACAAGTCAACTTTTTTACATCCAATATTTTAAACATAATACTATCCTTTATCATCGTTCCGGACAAATCTAGAACTCGGACAAACAATGATTGCTCCATCATTTCTGGGCCAATTACCGAGATTTCTTTTTCTGAATACTCTTTAAGGACCATTCTACATTTCTAGGTGCCATACTGGGCCCCGGACGAATATATTTGCATTCATGAACTCGAAAGAAACCATCAAATCAGGTGATTTGGGCAATTTCAAGCAGCTAGAACACCGCTGAGGACCTTCCGGGCCCGATCAGCGTTGTGGATCATGTAGTAGACATCCAAAGAGTGTTCAAACAAAATTTTGTGGTTGTACCTCCTCTTATCATTGCTCTGGAAAATTAATACCAAAGAGCTAACTCGGACAAACAATGTCTTATCGGCCATTTTTGGACCATCCTTCCATTTTGTTGCTTTGGAACACTCCTTAGAATAACACAAATGAGCTCAGCACAAAAGGTCCTCCAGTATTGGAGACTTCATGGTGATTTCAGCAGTAATATTCAGACATACACCTGAAAAATGGTGTTTTTCAATTATCTTCCACTCCAATGTAGCCAGCGGAAGGTTGTGCAGGTGTGTAACCATCCGTGGGGTGTCTCCCTACATCACTAAGGTGGGGATAAGAAGTTTTGGACCTCTAGGTGACTCGTGGCTATTACAAGATCCCGAGAAGTACAGCTGTCACCGCCAAAACCAAAGAATTCAATAGGGGAAAGAAAACTCTCCCTGGATGGCATTTCAGGGATCTTCCACGGAGTTTAGGCACTTAGGGGGTGTATTGGATGTAGGAGAATGTCCCTCTCAAGCTTAAAGGTGCTGCGGCAAAAAGTGGGCCGGCAACTAGGCCCGGAATCATCGTACAAAACTTTATATAGAACTCGGACATTCGGGCCCGACGGGAAAAACAACGCTGTTCACTAACCAATGGACCGTTTTGCACAAAGTAAAATGGTACATCAGATGACAAGATGGATTGGAATCGACTGACGTACTCAGATTTTTCTCAGCATGTTTCTGGGAAAATAATTTTCACTGATCTTTCTTAAATGTCCGGAATCCCGATAAAGGATAGTACTATCGATCACCGTGAAGTGCAAGATTTCGACTTCAACTTTCATCTAATGGCCCCGGCAGAAACTAAGGGTGGGCTGATAGTCTTCTGAATTATGTCTGGGAATAGGTCAAACGAGTACAAGGGACCAGAGGCCACAAAAGCGTTTTAACGTGCTTTGGGGGGTCCCAGCTCAAAGTTTCGAAACATTCAAACACAATTAATATCATTAGTTTCGTCCGTCTCACTGGCCAGAGCGCTACAATGAGAAGGCTGGTGTTGTCACTATTACATGTGCCCAGAAAATATGAAGTAAGTCTGTAGGAGCAGCTTTTATGCAATATGTTGCCCCTACTCGGTGCAGGATGCGCACACACCAAGAAGTAGGGGATCTTGCAAAGCTACTCAGGCAACGGGGGTAGCATGGACGAGGATCACTGACTAGAGCTTATGTGGAAGGCGGGAGGGCGCACCCGAACGGAGGGTAGCCCGCGCAATGAAAGGAAGAGAAATGAGATCTAAATTACAAAGTGTAAATGTGTTTAGACGGCCCGGCGGCACAGGCCCTGCCGAGCTACGTTGGCATACATACGATGGAGCTGTGCCGAGTAAGGCGGCAGATCGCGCCGAAGCACCTCGGCATGGCTCCGTCGTAAAGCTGCGTAACCCCGACAGGGTCTGCCGCGGGGCCGCGGCCGGTGGCCTGAGCAGAGTGAATGTCGGCGGAGCGCCTCGCTGCATCCACAAGCAAAACTCTCCCCCATATTTTGCCAAGTATTGAGGATTTCCTTGAAGCGGCCAGTGCCGAAATTCTCGGTGGGAACACGGTGGTGTGCTGGTCACGAAACGGAGGGCTGCTTTTCTCTTCTCCGGAGATGCCGTACCCAGGGCCTACTGTGGCTCAAGTCGTCTAATCTAGCAAATTCACCCTATAGGCCTATGCTCCGGGGCTGGGATGCGACTTTCATCATTTCATTCTGAATCAAAATTGTCTCAGAAAGAAAAAAAAATCGGCCGCGCCGTATGTTCCGCAAAGGGCTGTCAAACCCTTATTTAGCGGGGAATTTCGCATCACCTTGCGCGGCGTTGCAAGCAACAAGCTCATGCCACTGCTTTCTCAACCTTTCATTGGTGACGCATTGGTGACGCATTATGTGCAGAATTCAAGCGCAAAACAAAATGGGCCCTTTCAAATGGCGTCTCCTGTGGTTCTTATTTTGTTCTGGCTCATGTCCCGCCCATGCTCCGTCCCGCACTCACGTCACTTTCAAGGTATGAGAAGTGGCGTCACGGCGTCGTACTTCCTTGAATCCTCAAAACCCCATCGCCGGCACGTACCTTGCTTCGTATTTTATTGAGTGAGAGTCCAACTGAATTTTGCAAGATGCAGGTGATGCGCCGTCAATGCTGCTGAAGGACCTGTCGAGTTTTCCTTGGGACCGCGCAGGTAATCCTCCTCCTCCTCAAGGATCGAGCTCCCAACAACTACGGGATTTCTCCGGTTAAGAAGAGGGCTCGCTCCTCAGGCAGCCAGGCTTCATCGATCCACCGGTCGCGTTTTGAATTTCTGGAATGGCATCTCCCAATTCTTGTCGGTCCTTCATTCATGTTACCATAATAAAAGGCTCCACTCCCAGGATTATGTCTGACAAATTGTGAGTCCCGAGGGGATTGAACCATCGAAGTTCAAGTTTCAAGTTTCGGACGACTCGGAGTCTCGGACCGATTGATCAGCCGCTCGCGTGGTCTCGCTTGCGGCTTGAGCGAATCGGCGCTCCTCCTCCTCCTCCTCTTCGAGCGTTTTCTGACGATGCATTCTACTGTTTCCGCGTCCGTTTACTGCGCAGCAGCGTGTGCCAGTTACGCCACAGGTTCTGAAACACGCCACAAACACGGACGTGATACTTCTGGGTCTCATCTTTGATTTCGCGGCGCTGCAAGCAAGAAGCTCACACCACTACTTTCTCAACCTTTCATTGGGGACGCATCATGTGCAGACTTCAAGCGCAGAACATAACTTTCACGTGGTGTCTACTGTGGCTCCTATTTTTGTTCTGGCTGTGGCGCCGTCGCCCATGCTGCATGTGTAGCTCACGCGCATTCGACCTAAGAGAGGTGGCGTGTTGTACTTCCTTGGATCCTCAAAACTCACCGCCAGGACCTTGCTTCGTTTCCGACTGCCATGGAGCGCACTCCCGTTGCCCGGGCGTGGCCTATCATGCGACTGGAATGGTTATGTACCGGGTATGTCAAGTTTCCACATCTTCCGACGCCACCGCTCGTTGATTTCGTGGAGTTTGACAGGCTTTGGAAATTCAACAGGGAGACATCATCTTCCGAGGCTTCAAAGGAACCCACGATATTCTGGTGCGTAACGATGGCAAGCTGGAATTTCCTTCGCTTTTTTTTTAAAAAAAAAATAGTCTTATCTACTGCGCCTCCAGGATATGGGCAGACACTCCTGGTCTTGTTCACATCTAGGATGGTGCGGATAGGGTGGTCCAAGCCGGACCTCATGATCGCTAGGCAAATGCCCACATTGCCTACTGGGTAGACAGGTCAGCGCTAGACTGTTTATCTGTGGAGGGACATGAGACACATTGACGGCAGATTCTGGGAACCGAAAGCTTGCTTTGCCTGGGCTATCGGGCATGAAGGTTTCGTTCATGGAGAAGGCATTATTTTCGTACCCCGGTTTTGGTTGGCCCCAGGTCGCGTTGCTGGGTAATTGCATTATTGATGGTTTTGTTTCTGCGGACAGGGGAAACGGCCCTCTGCGGCGTTTCGGACTTCACCGCGCACCCTCGCACGTCCCGGTGACAACGCGGTAATACTGTCGCAAAATATAGTCAAGTAGCCTTCTGAGCGATCTTCGGTCTCAGTACCATTTATATGCCACTAACGCCAGCGCGCGCTTCCACAGATATATAACACGGTACGCGCTCACCCATTTCTACCTGTGCTAACGCAACCCACAATGGCACAATCCCGTATGAGGCCAGTGAGAGAGACTTATTCCGGTACGCCACTATTTCAAGTTCTGGGTAGCACTGTTCATTCCAAGCACAACTTTCCCCTCACAGACGTAGCACGTGGTGGTACACAAGGTCACCGAGCAGAAGTGCCTCATAATTGGCAGGGACAAAGTCAACGGCGTAAGTGGTCTCATATAGAAGACCTCCAACAACTTAACATTTGCCCAGATGAAGCAGAGCTCGGGGGCATAGGCGGAGGTGGCGGAAAGGGTGAAGGCCTGAAGTTCTCAAAGCCGCTCGTATTTCTCGACGACGCCTCCAAGGCCTCCTTCCCAGACATGACGAGAGCGCACTTTTGCGCGAAGTTCAAACTCGGTGAAGAAATCCGACGACTTCTCGAAAAGAACGGATTCGATGAAGCGGATGGCCTTCTCTACGTAGACGAATCCGCTCTGAAGGATGCAGGTTTCCAAGTCGGCCATATCGCTGAACTGAAATGGGCTTTGAAGAAGATCGCGTTGGAATCGTTGAGTAGAATCGAAGCTCCCAAGAGGGAAGGGGCACGCAGAGTCGACATTGCTGGTATGCCATGGCAAGTGCACAGTCGCAGCGTAATCTCAAATTTCCGTAGGCGGGGAAGGAGGAGCGGGTGGCTTCGGTGGCCAGAAAGGCGGCGGCGGTGGGCTTGGTGAGGCGCCTCAGTTTGACCTGCGATTCGTTCATCGATTTCGTGTGATTGATGGTAAGTTGTTCTACATCCATGCTGCACGGACCGTTAAATTTCCTTCGAAGGCGGCGTTGGCGGTACTGGTGGAGCGGGCGGCGGCGCCGATGGAAGAGGTGTAAACTTTGTGGCGAACAATACCTACCAGGCTGAAACAGATAACGCAACAATGAATGAGTCGAACGTTGGCCCTGGACCCTTGCTCCGCGGTACGCCTTCCTTGATTATCTATCAATGGGAAGCAATGCTCACTTTGAAGCTTTCGTAGGCGGCAGAGGAGGAGTTGGAGGATTCGGTACCACAGCAGGTGGCGTTGGGGGTCTTGGCGAGGCAGCGGAATTGGCGATACCGCAGGTTGATGTCTTCGGGAAGATCGTCGGTAAGTTGGGCAATGTCCTATATCGAGGAGGGAGCCTGATTTTTCTTCTTTATCTTCGCAAGGCGGTTTTGGTGGCGCTGGGGGCGAAGGAGAGAAGCAAGGTGGAGACGGTGGAATCGGTCAAGGCAACAAATTTGCACAGCTGCTTTTACCCATCGACGAGGACACTAGACGCTGGATTCCCACCAAGACATTGAAGGACTTCGACATTAAGGAGAAACACCTTAAACTTCTGCACAAACTGGGGTTCCAGACGGTGGGGGGACTTTTCGAGACATCCAAGACCGATCTGGAGCACTTCACCCTTGGGGATATCAGCCAATTGACGGCGGCCTTGAATAGACTCGTGTCCGCGAAACCCAAAGCCTAAAAACTTGAAGTTTGTCTTAACCTAGTTCCAAATGTTTGAAGTGAAAGATGACCTCTAAGTTAGACTCCGAGTATAAGTCCAAGATTTCGTTTTTTTTGACTTCAATTTTCATCTGATGGCGCCGGCAGAAAATAAATGTGGGCTGATGGTCCTCTGAATCATATCTGGGAATAGTTCAAACGACAACATGGGGCCCAGAGTCCACAAAACTGTTTCAACGTGCTCTGGGAGAATCCCAGCGGCTCAAAATGCGGAATTCGAAGTTTCGAAAACATTCAAACACAAGTATTACCGTCTCACTGGACCGAGAGCTAGAATGAGAAGACTAATGTTGTCATTATTACATATGCACAAAAAATATGAAGTAAGTCTGTAGGAGCAGCTGTTATGCAACGTGCCGCCAACTCGGCGCAGGGATGCGCGCGCACCAAGGATCCAGAGAAGCTTCCACGGCGATCCAGGCAACGGGGGTAGCATGGACGAGGAGAGACGACCATTGACCAGAGGTATGTGGAAGGCGGGAGCCCGAACGGAGGGTAGCCCGCGCAATGAATGGAAGAGAAATAAGATCTGAATTACAACAGGTTTAGATGGCCCGGCGGCACAGAACGGGCCCTGCCGAGCTACGCCACGACGGAGCTGTGCCGAGTAATGGCGGCAGACCGCGCCGAACCACCTCGGCACAGCTCCATCGTAAAGCTGCGTAACTCCGACAGGTCTGCCGCGCGGCCGTGGCCAGCGGCCTGAACAGAGAGTGGAAGTAGGCCGAGCACCTCGGTGCATCCACAAGCAAAACTTTTCCTCTTATTTTGCGATGTTTAGTGAGCGAGAAACGAGCAAGCTACTATATTAAAGCGTCTGCCAAGCGCGACTCAACTTGCGCCACCTTTTCACTGACGCAGGACCTCCTCTGATAGAATGAATGAAGTTTGCGGACTGGATCTGCTCTATCGGGAAAACAATGAATGGAAGAGAAATAAGATCTGAATTACAACAGGTTTAGATGGCCCGGCGGCACAGAACGGGCCCTGCCGAGCTACGCCACGACGGAGCTGTGCCGAGTAATGGCGGCAGACCGCGCCGAACCACCTCGGCACAGCTCCATCGTAAAGCTGCGTAACTCCGACAGGTCTGCCGCGCGGCCGTGGCCAGCGGCCTGAACAGAGAGTGGAAGTAGGCCGAGCGCCTCGGTGCATCCACAAGCAAAACTTTTCCTCTTATTTTGCGATGTTTAGTGAGCGAGAAACGAGCAAGCTACTATATTAAAGCGTCTGCCAAGCGCGACTCAACTTGCGCCACCTTTTCACTGACGCAGGACCTCCTCTGATAGAATGAATGAAGTTTGCGGACTGGATCTGCTCTATCGGGAAAACAGCGAGTGGGCTACAGCAGAATTCCCGGTTCCTTCCCCGTACTCCTCTCAGACTGTAGATTTGATCAATGGCGCTATGGGTTCCACTCACTGCGTTCAGAGGGTTCCTAGCCAAACCCGCTGCCTCGCTGAAGGGTGCAACTAGTTTGTCAGTCATCAGCTAGCCATAGGTGGCTAGGTTTTACTCGATGGCTACCCACAGCTAGCAATTGGGCTAGCAAGAACTCTCAAGAACTAGTACCCACGGCTACCCAAAGTGTGGCCAGGGAGGCTGGCCATCACCTCGCAAAACCTACCCACAGGTTCGGCTAGTCTTGGTTAGATATGGCTACACACCCTTGGCTAGCCAACCTTCCCATACATTCCTTTGTCTCGCATAAGCTAGCCAAGGCTTTGGCTAAGAACCTGCTGAACGCAGTGACTTTCTAGTCCCGTATCTCTCGATACTTCGGGGGCCACCTGCACATTTCAACCTCATGTTCCAGGCGAGGCATCTCATCCGATTACGTTTTTGGAGAGGGGAGTGCTAAAGAGGCGCCATTCGGTGTCGATTTGCTTCTCTGCGGAATCCCATGACAATAATGCGTGTTGCACTCGTGCCTTGAATCGTGAGGCAAAAGTAATTACATCGTTCGGCGTCTCGACATGTGGAATGCATGTTGAAACCTCATGTTTCGAGGCCTGGATTGACTCTATTTTGGTATATCTGTCAGGCAACTTGTCAAGGCAAAGGGTCCATTGAATCTCTGCAATCTCGCCAATATTAGGAAAACTTGATATTTTCGGACTGAAATGATTCGATGCCCATGTCAAGTTTGAAGCAGGCGAAGAGAGAGAAATTCACCCAACAAAGTTCACGGTAGCTATTTGTACACAACCTTGGGTTTTCTTTGATATATTCTTTTGGAAAAGGCTTCTTTCGGGAAAGAGCACCGTACGAGGACCTTGCGTCTGCGAAGGTGGAGAAGAGACAGACGGGGTTCAAGCATCAAACAGAGCGTGCGGTGGTGGATGGTGCGAACTGTTGAGAACGACTCCTCGACTACGGCTCTGGTGGTGTTCTCATTATAGGCAGGTGTGCGTTGTCAGATATATGTATACTCAAAAAACCCGTTTGGGTTAACTTGACCGGATTTTGAAAGGGGTTTTCGTGCTAAGGAGGATTAGTTGAATATCGATATCTCACTAGGCTGACCCCGAGAAAAATTCTACCCACAAAAACAGCGATGTCGGCAATTTCAAATTGAACCAAATGTGTTCCTGAAGATACAATAAATCTCCCGCTGCTGCTATTCCTTCGATCTTGGTTGCATGTTCACAAACCTGTTTCTGCGTATCACGCTGATGACCGGACCTTTGCCGGCCCCGCCTTTTCCACCTACTTCAAGCCCTGCCCCACCGTCGCCACCGGTTCCTCCTAGGAGATGTAAGGGAGCAGTTTTACAGTCTCATTCAGAGACATGCCAGAAATCCTTCCGAATTTGAAATCTTCGACAAAGTTGAGGTCGAGTCGTGGCCCTCCGCCTTCGCCCCCTTCACCACCAGCGGTGCCGTAGCCACCTGTCCCTCCAACGCCTCCTGGATCCGATGTGAATACGGATTATGGCTGAAAGCGGTCCTCACCTGTGACATCTTCCATCTCAATCTGAGCTACAGTGGGATGAGGCAAACGTTCGAGTAATTGTGAAGCAGCTCACCTTGGTTCTCGCGTCCTAATTTCGACTAGAAGTGCAGAATAAGATTATCAAGGGAGGCTCTCGGCGAAATCAACGTCTACCTCAAGATTTTTAAGAGTCTGCGAAACTTCATCAACTTCAACAAGCTGTTAAATCAAACAAACTTGAAGCACTTTCACACGAGTTGAGGGCGTACCGTGGCTATAGAGATTATCTGAGTGAGATTCGTGTTGTGTTTAGCGAGATATGCTGCGTTGTCAGCGCTATCGAAGAAACGTTGCAGCGTCCCTTGAGATTTTGCAGCGTTTAAATCCTTTGTCATCGATTCGAACTCTCTGTGGCTGGTTAGTCGAATTACATGTTACAGCATGTGTCGCTCACTGTCGAAGAGCTTGCAGGACAAATTGTCCTCTACTCCGCTTGTCGACGACGGCGGCACTGTCACTCGCCGGATTCGCAACGTCAAGTTGACCTTGGCTGGGCCAAGTCCCCATTTGAGATAGGATCGGCTTGAGAAGCTCGATTCGTGCAGCCAGTTCCACAAAACCTTGGGTATTGGCTGAAGTTTGCTGGATGCATAGGGGTCTTGTTCGTTGATAAATTATCATCACAATTAGACAGACTGACCTCAATTTGAGTCATAATAGCCAGAACAGGGTCGATGACACTACTAAGACTCTGCCCCAATGGAATATTACTGGAGATAGCACTGAGCGTCTGCAGTGAGAATTTCAGGACATTCCGTGCGGTGTGCGGTGGGGAGTTAGCGTAGTCAGCTTTGCCTGGCGTCCGCTGATGCGGGGTCTGTCCAGATTCCAGTGTCGGGTCTGGCGACGAAGCCTGCTGTGGTCCCAGACAGAAGACATCTTTGTGAAACGATAGCTTGAAGCGCAACTTGAGCAAGAGGCGATTCAACCTAGAGATTTGGCAGAGTGTCATTTTTAGATCGTAAGGATACGACTTAGAGAAGGAGGCGCGGGGACCGACCGCGGTCATATCACCACGACGTAGTTTTCTTTGAAAACTCCACGTGTCCCGTTTGTGCTTGGCCGCCGGCGACAGAAGCAGATTAATGTCCCCGTCAACAAGTAATAGGTCGTGCTATCTGTGTCACGGATGTATTTGCCCAGAAAAGTCACCGGGCCACATCCGAAAGGATTCCAGAAGGGCCAATTCAGAGTGCTTCAAGATATCAAGCCTGCGAGATCGGAGTCGTACAAAGAAGAGGGTAATTATAAAGGATGACACCAGCTTGGGCCAGATCTATAGTCGACCAAAATGTCGTAAGAAAACAATAGTTGGTGCATTAATTTATACAAGCGCAGGCTTTTGAACGCGGGCCCTCCCTGAATAATCGCGAATGTCAATGTCAGGAATCAGTCCTGCGTAACGTCCCCCCAGGGAATACACCACAAGGTCAATGGAAGTACTGCTCGCACGCACGGGCAATAGATTCTCAATGGGAATACAACCCTGCACCCAAGCAAGTGGGAACGTCACGCGTTGAGTCTTGACGGAAGCATCGCAAACGCACCGCCGCAGAGGAGTCGCAGACTCGGAAGTCTCATAAAAATACCGTCAGTCCCAGGGTACGTCTGCGATACTTCCGGTATACGCGAGGCGAGAAGCAGTTTTTTTTAACGCAATGAAACCGAGAAGGGCGTCAAGATAAGCAAAGCCAGGTGTGAGGTTAATGTTCGCTATCCGAGAAGGGCCCACAGGTGGACTGAAGGTATGCATGGTACGTAGCTTCGCGAGGTTCGGGGGTTATAGGAAGGTCACTAAAATTTCAGCAACACATTGAGCACAGGAGTAGCCGCATGAAATAAAACGGACCTTGCCAGAAACACGTAAAGAGTCTAGTGTATCCGATGGGTCTTAAAACTTGTACCACATCTTGGGCCGTGAGCGGTCAGCAGTGCGATTAAAGGCAGTAGAAGCAGGTCGAAGCCAAGCTACTTTGGTACCTTACTCAAGCACCCCACTGAGTCGGACAATCTCCGCCGAGCTAATGCGAAACGAGTACAGGGTCTACAGTAAGACGGTTGAGCAACAAGGATTTTCGGGGGAAACGCGGGCAAGCGTACATAATAAGCCGCGTGAAGGTGTCGAAGAAACGTATCCACTTCCCGCAAAGCATGAAGTGAGCAGCAGCACATAAAGAATCCCAGCAATCCGAGTCTACCATATTGTCGGGGCCTCCAGCCAGTATCGGTAACGGGATGATTGGGTCCAGTGTCGTGGTGTCGCGGTGGTCGTGATCGATTGATCGTCGTAGGCCCCGGGAAACTCCTGCCAAGGATTGTCCGGAAAAGTGGCTTTTTGAGGGCGAAAAATCGTGATTTCCTTGTCCGAAGATTGGCTTTTTTAGGCCCCAAATCTACAGCCCTTGTCCGCGAAATGGCTTTTTGAGGCCTCCAGACTAAAGTTCGAGTTGTACCTGGCAAATCCAGATGAGGGCGGCTGTCGTAGCAGTGTCAACAAGTGGTATATTTCAATAGGCGAGTATGGGAGCGCGATGGTCCCAGGTCAGAGCTCCCCCGCCGCGCGACGGAGGAAATAATAATAATATTTGATCGGCTAATTCCAGGCAACCCTTGTCCGAAAAGTGGCTTTTCTAGCCCAGATCGGCCCAAATGAGTGGCTTTTTGAGGCCGAAATCCAGGAATTTTCCGGACAATCCTTGGCAGGAGCTTCCCGGGGCCTATCGTCGTTCAAAAAAGGCGGGAGATCGGATCACCGTGCCGATATTGTTTGCCCCACGGAACTCGGCCTTTTCCGAACCGAAGTTACTTAAACCAAGAGACAATTTCTCGTCAACTTCTTAACTTCAGACGCGAATAGAAATTTCATGTGAGTGTTACAGGTGATGATAATTGCACCCGAATTTTTGTCAATGGGCCGAACACGAGGGAGAATAGCGTAAATTGCCCTGGTCCAGGTTAGATCCTTCATACTAACTTGACGCTGCGTCGGCGTGCGGGATGCAGCGTGCAAAATGCGCCATCAAATAAGGAGCGAGAGAAGGCTCTGAGAAATCCCCGAAGCGTCCAATTTTCTTTCGGTCAGGGAGAGACTGATTGTTGATATACCTTAGCTAACTTGCTCGACGTTAAACGAGGAATTGGTTGGCGATCTAATCGATATTATTATTTCCTTGACATCGAAACAGATATACACTTGACTTGGTATAAATATGCGCCATTTCCCCACAGAATGAGAATATACATTTACCCTCTGAAAAAAGGTACTACGACGAACTTTCAACTCTCTTCATTTCCCTCAGAAATTCCGTCAAGGCTTGCGTCAAAGTCGACTTGTGTTCAGGCTTGAATGGCTCCCGGTCGAGATCGGTGTCATATGTTTCCAAAAGTCCTCCTACTGTCAGAAATCCGTCGTCGCGGAGGAGTTGATTGAGTTCAGGACTGATTTCGAATTTCGACTGGCGCAATTTCTCGCTGTCCGATAATTTCACGTTCTTCACCCGAAGCCGAGTCTCCTTGTCGATGGGCGCCAGAAGTTCCGGGAATTCTGGAGCATGACCAGTTCCGCCTCTCCCGCCCACGTTGACTGAATTGCCCCCTGGTCCACCGTAACCGCCTTTACGTAGAGATAAATTGCAGGCCGCATCAACCGAATGAAGGCTCACCTTCGATCTTTCTAAACTTGCCCACATCCTCAATCGGAATCACAGGCGCCTTTCCCGCGCCACCGTCACCACCGACTTGATTATGTGATGCGCCAGATCGACCTGTGCCCCCTGCGAAAGATTTAAGATCATAGTTACGTCCCAACGGAATGGAAGCAAACCGAAGGCATTGATAAACTCCCCTCTATTTGGTGGCATGTCCTGTATTTGATCCTGGTCCTTTCGCTTCGAGTCTTCACTGCTTGCAACGAGCGTCCCGCTTCCGCCTGCACCACCTCTACCACCTGATAAAACCATTGAGGGAGTCTGCGGCGCATCATGAGTAGGGAACCTCTTACCACTAATGATATTAAAGCCGTGAGATTGGCTTAGTCTAATCACAGGAGCTTTTCCCTCGCCGCCAACGCCACCTATCCTCCCGAATCCTCCCACCCCTCCTCTCCCTCCTGTAAAAATGAACACCAAAGTTTGCGCAAGCGGTTGAAATTGGCGCACCATCAACATCGGTTTTGTGTTCCTCCTTTTTGGGAACATCTTTATCAACCGCCCGACTCCACAGCATATGTTTCAAAGCCCATTTCAACTCAGCAGTATGTCCAACTTTAAAGGCGAATTTTTCCTTGGTGAATAAGAGGTCGCTGGCCCTCTCATATCCAGTTTCCGAGAGGATCTCTCCGATCTCTCCCTCGAGTCCGTATTGTGTGCAGAATTCGTCGATGCTCAAGGTCGGCATTTGAATCTTCTCGCTGATCCCGTCCGATATTAGAAGTGTCAGGAAGTTTGGAGCTTCGCCGGTATCGCCTGTGGCGCCCTTGGCTTCTGCATGGTTGTACGGCGAGATTAGTCCCAGTCAGAAGTCTCCCATGAAACAACTCACGAAGTTCAGTTTGTGGCTCCATGTCCGGAGAGGCGTCTCCGGGAAATGTAATTGTACGATTGACTCCTAAATCCGAGGTGAGGGTCGAATGTACACGGCGATGGATGAGGTCTACCAGGAAGGAATATATAGCTGTGGAGATGATAAAGATAAAAACGTCACTCTGGTGTCTGCCTTGCATGCGGCCATAGCTTTAGATCCCCGAGACTGAGTCGTGGATTCCCGCTACCGTAAGGTACGGGTAAACTCTCATTTTTGTCAGCAGTTTCCGCGTCAGCTTCGGCTCCATCATTTGAGTCTCGTAACACACGGGCAACGAACACCGAGTGCCGTGGCAGTCGACGTGGGACTGGCTTTCTTCCTGCTTTCATCATGTCTCTCTCAGCGACGTTCTGTAGCAAGCAGCTCTCCACCTCTTTCGACCCTTGACTGGATTTTGGCCAATGGAATTCGGGCTCCTCAATCTGCTGCCGGGATTCTCACCATAGCGGAACTGTCTACTCTATGCCCATCAAGCTGTCAAACCAAGAGGTTGGCTATCAAGAATTTAGGTATATGTTTAACTCGCCATTCTCACCTAGCGGCCCTTCCCTAGCGGCCCTTCTCTTGGGAGTCTAGAAGTAATGTTTTTCTTAGGCCGTCTTGCTCTCCAGAATTTTCTGTTCATAATCCGGTTGATGAATTCATCCTCGCAACCTTCGCGTTAATCTGAAGTGACTTGTAGACTTAGCCTTCATTAATATCTTCAAGAATATCTTCCCAAGTTGTCCCCGATATGGGGAGCGCGATCTAGGTGCTCCATATTTTCAGGTAAGGCAGGTAGCACTGAGATAAGGCATTGACTTTGCATACACACACCTGGCTGAATCCGACCAATCCTCTCGCACGCACGCAAGGTTTCTTTACAGAAGTAAGTCGGACTGTCAATCCCACGGGCCACGACAGTGGCGAGTCAGGGCGACTCGCAGCCATTTCATATCCACGATAAGTTCAAGCATCAGGGAAACCCCCCCCAGATATTTGTTAGTATTTTGAGCTAAAATGTGCACAAATTCCTTCAGTTTCTTGAATGTTCACATTTTAGTCAAAATATGTTCTCACCCAAATAAATATCAAATTTTGTGCTCAAAATATCTCCAAGATGTGCAAAATGTTTTCGTGAATGGCACGCCAATTTGTTCAAATATCGCACTCAGAAACACAGATAGATGAAATATAAGCTTGTATTATCATCAAAACTACAGACTACAAGTGGGTAGGTACAGTAACTATCGTCCACTTCAAAATCCACCATGCCAATGGCGGAGAGGGATACGCCGAGAGCCTGGAAAAGGCAATTAGCAGATTATCCAAGTTGCTCGTAACATTACATACATGCCGCCAGTAAAGTCACAAATGTAGAAGGGAGGAAGACATGTCGAGAGCCTGAAATGCAGCTAGCAGATTATCGAAGTTGCCAGTAGGGATTACATACATGCCGTTAGCGACGTCACAGATCTAACAGGCATCCGTGCGGGCCACTCACCGTCGGGTATGTACTCTGTAAGCAGGATGATGCATAGTGCATTACATACCGCGAGCATGGGGTCTGCGGAACGAGATGATGTTAGCAAGCACGAACTTAGTCGAGGGAAGAACTAATGAGTACGTACCAGAAGATGGTTATATAATTCTCTCACACCTACGCCCCGGCCGTGACGCGACGAAATTGACTTGCGGTGAGCGGAGGGTGTGGGGGCAGGAAAAGGTCCATCTAGGAGTGTTCATCAAAACACAGTAGATACATCAGGACAAACGAGACAGAGAAATGGGTACACACCAGGATAGAAAACGGACAGTGGCCTGCCCTTGACCTGCCAGGTAAAGAAGGTTGTGAAGATCAGACGGCGGGGAATAAATGCGGTGACGCACTGATTTGGTAATCTACGCCGGAGAGCATCACATAGGGCAGCAAGTATGAGTTTGGGAGGAGAGACACTGATGAAAGAATCTGGGAGTAGGGTAAAACACGGGCTAAGACAAATTTACTGGCCGTAAACGGACCTCGAAAGGTCCAACAGCCTCACTGAGTGGTCAGGCCATGATGTGAAGACAGCTATGAGCATAAAGGACGATGGGAGTGAGTGGGGACAGAGAGCAAGTGGGGGGGAAAGGAAGAGAGTTGTTTGATGTTGTTGCGGCGGAAATCAAAACGAACCATCTTTTTTTGCACGTGCTCGGCAATGCTCGTCCGACATCCGCCGCGGACTCAGATCTCACACGATTGACACAATTGACACCCATTCATTCAGAATGACACATTAGGGTGCTACCTACCTACCGACCGTAACGCTAGGTTCTGCGCGTGCAACTGAGGCAGTTGCTCCAATTCAGAGTGCGGTCAATCAGATAGTTGTGGGGTAGCTTCCGGCTTGTCATTGTGCCTCTGTGCGACTGCTTCAGGTTTATCAAAACAACCGTTATAAACTTGCGACTAGCCTGTTGGCAGACATCAGTATTCAAGACAAATTTCCGAAAAAAATATCGAATGAATGACCACAATTATATGTGAGCTTCAAAAATTATCAAAAACTTTGATATTTTAACTCCAAAATACTTGAGAATTGCTGAAAATATCAAAAATATCAATCCACAAGAAATTTGAGCACAAAATTTGATATTTATCCCAGGGAGGTTTTTCCTGATGAGTATACCCCTTCCCTCGCACCTAAGCAAGACAGGACCGTCGGATTGAGCCCGGTACGGCGCTGAGGCCTGGGACACGACGATGAATAGCCTGAGGGTTGTCGTACGGTTCATCAATTGAATCTCAATGGGACTAAGTCCCTGAGTTCAAGTGGGCGTCAATGCCAAGCTTCTGAAGGCCAGCGCTATGTAGCAGTATGTAGCGCCGTAACGAGCATGGCAAACGCACCGCAGACTTGGTCGCGTGATAATCGAATATCATCGGCCGTACGGTACGACGTCCGTGGCACTCGAAATATGCGCGCCCGGGCCGTTTTGCAAGCGAGGAACTATCCAAGGTGTCACGATAAGTATGCGGTACATCCACGACGAGCAGCTAAGCGAGGTTTGGGAGCAAGGTAGGTAGGTAAAATGTCAGCGACATGTTCAATGAGCATACGACAGTGGCATAAACCTACAGATAAATGCACCTTGCTGGATAGGCGTAAGAGTGCTTTCAGCACATTATGATGCGCATGGCGAGGGCGGAGATGACTTGGAACCCAAGGAACAAGTCGAACGCAGGCTGCAATAATTGAGGTGAGTGAGCTTTACGAGGCCTAAAAAATATCCTTTTTTTTGGCTCGTTTTTTACTTTTTTTTTTTTTTTTTTTTTTTTTTTTTTTTGGAGCGTTTGGGATAATGATTTATACTCAGTCTGCAGAAGCATTCCAAGTCATCCGCTTGTGTTGCTGGAGTTTGACCAGTCGTTGCCAGGGAATTTGTCCAGGAGGAAATGCCGTTACGCACAATTATTAACCAGTGTGGGACTCCGACCTGTATAAGTTATCCTATCCCAGATTTATCAGTCATTGGTCGCATACCCACTAAAACCCCCTCTGTATATGTCCAGTCATCCGGCATTGAGTCTTCATCCATAAGGAGTCCACTCCAGGTGTTCAACACGAGTTGTTTATTCAACGCCAGTGTTCCGAATTTAATTTTGTCGGTTAAGATACGGTCACGCTGCAGGGCATTGTTAACGGCGTTCAGCCATCGATTGTGGATGCTCATTTCGGAGAACACTACCCCCGGGTTTGTTATTACACGGTTCACCCTCAACCTCCATATCAAATGCCATGCAACAGACACCAGGATCGCGAAGAGTCTTCCTTTTGCCCGGCTCGTTTTTTACATCTTCGCCACACTGAGAAATTTACCGTACATGACGGAGTTTCTGTGTAGTTCGGTTCTCGGTCCGCATCGGCCTCGGTCCGCGAATCGCGCGCACAGTGGGTCATTTCACGGAGTTTCTGTGTACCCTGGGAAGGTGGCAGTGCTCGTTCCGCGAAGGTCCGGGCTCGCGCACAGTGGGGTCATTTCAGGAGTTTCTGTGTACCCTGGGAAGATGGCAGTGCTCGGTCTGTGAAGGTCCGGCTCACGCACAGTGGGGTCATTTCAGGAGTTTCTGTGTACCCTGGGAAGGTGGCAGTGCTCGGTCCGCAAAGGTCCGGCTCGCGCACAGTGGGTAGTTTCACGTAGTTTCTGTGTACCCTGGGAAAGTGGCGGTGTTGTTCCACAAAAACCGGCACACTCAAACCAAGTACCTCAGTGAGTACTTAAAAATAATGAAGGATGTGAGACATGTTTACTGACGGCAGACTAGAATTTTGGTAGTGTTTTTCTGTTTCAGTGTCTCACCTCGATACTGGTTTTCAGCCACTCGTTATCTCACTGCCAAGAAAACAACAAAGCTGGATTTGAGGTTAAAGGATTGGACGTTAGGGGCATGAACCACAATGTGCTGCTAATTAATTCAGTACTAGTGTAAGGCTTGCCTGTATCTTCTCTATAAACTATTATGAAGCATCTCCAAAAATGAGCAGAATGTCTCCGGCGAGGGACTCGAGCTGACCGCAGGTCGGGTGAGGGTTCCGAGCCTTCCAGATCCAAATTATTCATGTGCTGTACTCTCGCCCGAGCATTCTGGGTGCAAACAATGCACTGTGCATCCCAGCAAATAATTGATGCTATACCCAGAGGTTATTCAATGTACCTTGGAGATGAGCGGAATGTCTCCGGCGAGGGACTCGAGCCGACCGAAGGTCGGGTGAGGGTTCCGAGCCTTCCAGATCCAAATTATTCATGTGCTGTACTCTCGCCCGAGCATTCTGGGTGCAAACAATGCACTGTGCATCCCAGCAAATAATTGATGCTATACCCAGAGGTTATTCAATGTACCTTGGAGATGAGCGGAATGTCTCCGGCGAGGGACTCGAGCCGACCGAAGGTCGGGCGAGGGTTCCGAGCCTTCCAGATCCAAATTATTCATGTGCTGTACTCTCGCCCGAGCATTCTGGGTGCAAACAATGCACTGTGCATCCCAGCAAATAATTAATGCTATACCCAGAGGTTATTCAATGTACCTTGGAGATGAGCGGAATGTCTCTGGCGAGGGACTCGAGCCGACCGCAGGTCGGGCGAGGGTTCCGAGCCTTCCAGATCCAAATAATTCACGTGCTGTGCTCTTGCCCAAGCATTCTGGATGCAAACAATGCACTGTGCATCCCAGCAAATTATTAATGCTATACTCCGAGGTTATTCAATGTACCTTGGAGACAAGCGGAATGTCTCCAGCGAGGGACTCGAGCCGACCGCAGGTCGGGCGAGGGCTCCGAGCCTTCCAGATCCAAATAATTTAGGTGCTGTGTGGCATCCTCGCAGTTTCAGCCTATGTTGATCTGGATAGGGTACTTAAGTACAAGAATGGATAAAATTAGAAGAAGAAGAAACTGGGAGAACTGGGTAGGACTCAGGCTTGTATTTGCCACGCATAGCAGAGGGGTTATATACTTTGGGACCCTGAGAGTGGACATTTCACTTCACAGATCATTGTGTCCGGTGGTGGACACTGGAGTCTTGTTTCATGATACCACGGGTGTCACAGGGATATTTGTGAGATGAAGCGGTAGAAAATCCACACTATTGTACGAGAACAAAAGCAGTGGCCACAAGTATATGCACTGCACTAAGTCCAGACAGCTTGAAGCACGACTAACCCTGAATTCGAAGGAGGACAAAGTATAGGACTCGTAATTGCCATGCGCAGCAATGGCCCTAAAAGCCACGTTCAACTGACAGGCTACTTCATGCCGTGATTGACTCCCACAATTTCGGCCGAGCTCCCGAATCCAGCCACAAAGAGGCTGTTGAAGCAACGAGGAGTCTTGCGCGAAGCACGGACAAACATACATACCACCATCGGACCAAAGCCGTGCGCTAATCGTACGGGACGTCAAACGATAGGTTGAATCGTGAGGACAAGTCGAACGGTGAAGACAGGTTGAATTCATGGGAGGGAGTTGAGACGGATTAAGGCCCAGCCAGCCTTGAGCCTGTCCGGGCGAAGTTGGCTTGGTGCGTGGCCAGTCAACGTTCGGGAAAAGTCTCAAGAGGAGATCGGATCACCGTGCCGACTCGGAGTCGGACATTTCGGCCTATTCCGGTTGAGTGAGTTGGAAAATCGATCAACTTACCAAACGTGAGTTCCAAAAGATACTGCGATTGTGTTTGCCTCAAGTTAAAGCCAACATAGATTCAGTATATGGGTGGCGAAAGGACCACATAACCCAGCATAGGCATGCATGAACTTTCCAACTGTGCACTATGGCTATCTTCCTCCGCGATATACAACCCTTACGGTCGAGAAGTCTCTGCGCCACTTCGGGAAGACTTGGCGCGCTCAGTAATTCCGCCGCGGTCTTCCCTAGTGCGGCGGTCGCTTTTTATTGCATGCTGGCTCAGAAGGTGGACAGGCGTTGGTAGTGCTTGGATTGAGCTACTAGGCATTGTTGTTTTTCTGTTGAGAGGGATTGGCGAAGGCGTCAGGAATGGGAAACTTTCACGGTTTACATAAGGGCTGAGAACATAATAATGATACTCATCATTTCTCTCATAAGTATCATACTCGGTTTTTAAGCTGCTCCACATGAGTGCCAAGACGAGAGTTCACATTTCACCACATATGTTCCTCAATGGGACCACCGCGGTAATACAACCTCCTCCTCCACAACAAGATTTGAAAATAGGCTAAGACATTTTGTAGGCGTTGGGTTTCTTGGCAATGAGTCTATTCAATGCCGCCGTCAATTGGTAGATATCCCCAAGTTTGAAGTGCTCCAGATCGGTCTTGGATGCCTCGAAAAGTCCCCCCCTCGTCTGAAACCCCTGTTCGTGGAGAAGTTTAAGGTGTTTCTCCTTAATGCCGAAGTCCTTCAATGTCGTGGTTGGAATCCAGCGTCTAGTGTCCTCATCGATGGATAAAAGCGGCTTTGCAAATGTGTTGCCTTGACCGGTTCCACCGTTTCCGCCTTGTTTGTTTCCTGCGCCCCCAGCGCCACCCAGACCGCCTTGCGAAGTTAAAGAAGACAAAATCAGGCTCCCTCCTCGATATCGGACATTTCCCAGCTTACCGACGATCTTCCCGAAGACGTCAACCTGCTGTATCGCCAATTTCGCTGCCTCGCCAAGACCCCCAACACCACCTGCTGCGTCACCCGGTCCGCCAGCCCCTCCTGTACCACCTACGAAAGGTTCAAAGTGAGCGTTGCTTCCCATTGATAGATAATCAAGGGTGGTGTACCGCGGAGCAATGAACCAGGACCAAAGTTCGATTCATCCATTGTTGCGTTGCCTGTTGCAGCCTGGTGGGAGTCGTTGGTCCTAAAGTTTTCTCCTCTCCCAGCGGCGCCGCCCGCTCCACCAGCACCGCCGACGCCACCTTCGAAGGCATTTAACAGTCCGTGCATCAGGGATATATAACAACTTACCAGCAATCACTCCAAATCGATGAACGAATCGCATGTCAAACTGAGGCGCCTCACCAAGCCCACCGCTGCCGCCTTTCTGGCCACCGAAGCCACCCGCTCCTCCTTCCCCGCCTACGGAAATGTGAGATTACGCTGCGACTGTGCACTTGCCATGGCATACCAGCAATGTCGACTCTGCGTGCCCCTTCCCTCTTGGGAGCTTCAATTCTACCCAACGATTCCAACGCGATCTTCTTCAAAGCCCATTTCAGTTCAGCGATATGGCCGACTTTGAAACCTGCATCCTTCAGATCGAATTCGTCTGCGTGGAGAAGGTCGTCCGCCTCGTCGAATCCATTATTTTCGAGACGTCGCTGAATTTCTTCACCGAGTTGGTACTCCTCGCAAAAGGCCACTATTGTCATGGCTGGGAAGGAGGCCTTGGAGGTGTCGTTGAGCCATGTGAGCGGCTTTGGGAACTTCAAGCCTTGACCCGTTCCGCCACCTCCGCCTATGCCCCCGGACCCTGCTTCATCTAGGTAAATGTTAAGTTGTTGGACGTTTTCTATATGACTTGGATTAGGCCTCTCCGAGGCGGTAGCTGAACCTTTAGGACTTTGCACCATTATCTCATTATTTTTATCCAGCAAAACAATAGACACCAGGGGTGCTTAGATAAAGGCACACTTGATAACGGCAAAGAGGAAGGTGCGATCCGGTCATAACACAAGAGCATGCAACACCCCTCAGGCTGGACACTACCTACTAGCTAAGTACCCCCGCCGTAAAATAAATCAACACTCAAAACGTAAGTGTTTTCATCTGTTTCATAAGGTAAATCGACGGCGAGACGAGGCTCATTGCTCCAACATAACATAAAACCATGCATCTCGAGAATTTTTTTTTGAGTCTGTATTTGGGCTGAGTGCCAATTTTACGAACCAAAATTCAGCCTTCGACGCGGAACATCTCAAACAACCGGGATATGCACATGAAAGAAATGGACCCCAGGAGAAAAAAAAAGCATTTACTGACAACTTAGGTGGAAATTTTGGCCAAATTCCCTCTGCTGTAAAGTAAACTGGTAAATCAACTGGGATTTTAGATTTTAGCGGAGGTAGGTCTGGGGGCCTGGTGTGCAGTATGACCATCAAATCCAGTAGAGACAGGTAAATTGCAGAAGATAGCAAGGGATAATCAAGGGAGGACGTGTAGGAGAGAACCAATGTACACTGGGATGTGCAAAGTACTGGTAGTACTTCAAAAAGTTGAGGTATCAAAATTATCATGATCTCTGAGTACATTTCCTGCCATTGTCCAGTCCCCTGCACCCTTGGAATTGGCTGCATTTTTAACCAGGAATCTTGCATACAACCTTGCGGTCTGAGATGTTGTGGTTTCCGGGGCATGTTGAGTTCTTACACCGTCAGCAGGTGCGGACTGCTCACTTCCGGATGGTTGTATTTGAGATAATGCGGGGTTATTAGTAGTCAAAAAAGTGAGTGCTCCCAACAGTATTTTCACGATTCAAGAGCCCAAATTTTGACCGACCTGCCAAGTAAACAACCCAGCTGATCGGAACATTAACATTGTCCGGGCCCAATTCTCACGTCAACGGATATTGGCCCGAACATCAAGCAGAAATGACTAATAGCTAAAGTCGAACCAAGTGAATGTCTTGAGTGAAACACGGTGGCCCACAGGCAGACAAATCAGTAAGAAGGTTGGCAACAAATTGGTTACACTTGAATTGCTTGTTTCCGGTTTCTTCACTTGCTTTCAATTTTTTTTTGTGGTTATGACTAATTCTCCATGACAAACAGATCAAAAATGATGCACAAAACCGAAGTTTCCCTGGGTAGCCAAACCAAGGGGTACCCATGATAAGAATGTCACACACAGCGTACCGTGAGAGCGAAATTTTTCCCCAAAAGGAAACCCCGAAACTAACAATTTTTCTGCACGAATTGGGCCTTTCTGCATGGCTTTCGAAAAAAATGTTTCGAGCCTCAGACCCTCCCTACGTAATTAATGATCGCATCAATGCCTATATAAGGTGCCTGTCAAACCATATATAGTATATCTGAGATGGCATCAAATATGCACTCTCACGGTACGCTGTGTGTGACATTCTTATCATGGGTACCCCTTGAGCCAAACCTAAAGGTTCAGCAATGAGACGATTTTGTACCACCACATGTTACGTCTGTGAGGGGAATGTTGTGTTCAGAATGAATAGTTGTACCCAGGATGAATGGTGGTGTACCGGAATAAGGGGGCTTCTCTCTCATTACGTTCATAAGGGATTGTGGGTGGGTTCGCACTGGTAATTAGAACTGGGTAAGTGGGTGCCATTTTATATACCTGTGGTGGTGATAGCACTTGTGGGATACGAGAACGAAGTTTATTCAGGACGCTACTTGACAGTGCCAGTCATGGTTTGCATTTTAGGAGACTACTTGATTCTGCGTTGTCACCGGACTCGAAGGTGCGAGGGCGTGCGGTTAAACCGGAACCACTGTGGACGGTACCGTTCACGATCTCTGCACACATAATACCAGTGAGAGAAAACTCACCAATAATGCAATTGCCCAGCAAGGCGACCTGGGTCAACCAAAATCAGCAGTTAGGATTCCAGCCGTTAGGATTCCAGCCCCATGAACGAAACCGCCATGCACGAATCACCCAGTCGAATCTGGCTCTCGATTTCTAGAAACTGCCGTCAATGATCTTTCACCGATAAGCCGTGTAGCGGTGAGCTGTCTACGGTAGAGGCAGTGTGAGCCTTTATCTAGCGCTCGTGGAGATCACGAGGTTCGCCTTGGACCACCCTATGCGCCCAGTCTAAATTTGAACACGAAGGCAAATTGCAGCCTGCCATCGTCGCGCAGATGTTGAGAGTTTCATAGTCAACGAACAGTCGCGCCGGAAGATGTGGACAACATACTCGGTGCATATTTCGCAGATTTGAGAAGATGAGGCGCACCTCTTTCCTCCTTCAATAACATTATCATTCCAGTTGTACAATAGGCGTCGCCGGCGTTCGCACATACCCCGGGTCTCCCCCGGCAACGGGACCGCGCTCCATGGCAGTGTATGTTTTCCAGCCAGAAACGAAGCAAGGTACTGTGTGCCGGCAATGAGCTGGAGATTTTGAGGATTCAAGGGAAGTACAACACTGAACTGAATATCAGCAATCAGGCCACTTTTCGGGAGTCGGCTGGTGAAGACGACATGAGCTACGTATTGCTCCATGTGGTACGAGTCCGTACGACAATTTGGATCCACAGTGCAGACACCATGTGAACGCGAAAGGGCCCATCTTGTTTTGCGCTTGAATCCTGTACATGATACGTCATCAATGTGTTAAAATTAAGTTGTGATACAGAAGCAATCGGACTGTAGTTGAGGCCGAGTCTCTTCCTGTATGTTCCCTGTACAACAGCCTTTTTTACTTGATTAGTATGGCCCATTGTTAGACGATTTTGGAATAGATAGCTGTAAGGCAAAGGGATTTTGCTGCTGCATTGCCGCTGTCGCGTGCAGCGGCAGTCTGCGGCAGTTCATTTTTGGGCACATGTACAATCGGTGTCGAGCCCAAATGAAGCAGCAGTCGGGGGTCAAATTGTCGAGAGTACATTCCTCAAGATCAGGGAGGACATGCAATGCGTCCATGGCCTCCCCGGCGCCATAGCTCCCGCTGATTCGGAGCGACTTCAGAATAGGAAATTCGCCGTCCATTAATATATGAAGTTCATCATTTTCAAACTATGTCTCCAATTCCCGTATCTAGTGTGTATACTATCCTTTATCATCAGTCCGGACAAATCTAGAACTCGGACAAACGACAATTGCTCCTTCAATTCGGGGTTGATCGCCGAGATTTTTTTTTCTAAATACTCTTTAAGGTCTATTCTACATTTACAGGTACCATGCTGGGCCCCAGATAGATTTATTTGCATTCATAAACTCGAAGGAAGTCATCAAATTAGGTCATTTGGGTAATTTCTAGCAGCTAGAACATAGCTGAAGGCCTTCTGTGCCCAGTTATCATGATAAATCATGCACTCGACATCCAAAGAGTATTCAAACCAAATTTCATACCATCCTTACCATTGCTCTGGAAAATTAATACCGAAAAGGATACTCCAACAAACAATGTCTTATCAGCCATTTCCCAGCCATCCTTCCACGTCATTGTGTTTGAACACCCCTTATAATTGCCTAATTGACCTCAGAGCAAAAAGGCCTGCAGTATTGGAGACTTAAGGGTGATTTCAGCAGTAATATTCAGACAAACACTCGAAAAATCATGATTTTCAGTTACTTTCCACTCCAATGTAGCCAGCGGAAGGTTGTATGTGCACACCAACATCTTCGGGGGGTTCCCCTACATCATAAAGGTGGGAATTAAATGTTTTGGGCCTATAGGTAACTCGTGGCTATCACAGGACACTGAGAAGTATCGTTGCCACTGCCAGAACCAATGACTTTGATAGCCGAGAGAAAACCCTCCCCGTGGATACACATCTGGGAGTTTCCCTGTGAGTTTGGGCTCCTAGGAGGCTCACTGGATATTGAAGAGTTTGTCTCTTAAGTTTGAAGGTGCTGCAACAGGAAGTAAGCCTGAAACAAGGGCCGCAATCCGAGTTCGATACTTTATATAGAACTCGGACATTCGGGCCCGACGGAAATATCAATCCTGTTCAACAACGGATGGACCGTTTTACATGAAGTAAAATGCTATGTTGGACAAAAACATGGATTGGAATCGACTGAGCGACTCAGATTTTATGTAGCACCCATGTGTGAGAAGATATGGGATGATTTTCAATAAGTGTCCGGAATCCCGATACAGTGCTTTGCTTATATTCGTGAAAAACTTTTTTTTTTCTCGCCCCGGCACGTGATTGGTGCCGCAGATGCCGGGAGGTTCAAATCTACACAAGAGCCTTGGGCTCAGGGTCTGAAGAGCTCTGCAGGTAAACAAGGGTATTATTGATAGAAATCGGGCCAGTTCGGACCAATTTTACCTAGCTGTGAGGCGTTGGGACCCACCGGCATCTGCGGCACCGATCACGTGCTGAGGCGGGGAAAAAAATGTTTTTCACGAATATACGCAAAGCACTGTAAAGGATAGTACCGTTTCAAGGCAGTCATGTTGTTGTTATCGAATACTCCGCGAAGGGTTATTGAAAGCACACAATTCTCTGCTTGTTGTAGCCAAGTACTATCCTTTATCGGGATTCCGGACACTTATTGAAAATCATCCCATATCTTCTCACACATGGATGCTACATAAAATCTGAGTCGCTCAGTCGATTCCAATCCATGTTTTTGTCCAACATAGCATTTTACTTCATGTAAAACGGTCCATCCGTTGTTGAGCAGGATTGATATTTCCGTCGGGCCCGAATGTCCGAGTTCTATATAAAGTATCGAACTCGGATTGCGGCCCTTGTTTCAGGCTTACTTCCTGTTGCAGCACCTTCAAACTTAAGAGACAAACTCTTCAATATCCAGTGAGCCTCCTAGGAGCCCAAACTCACAGGGAAACTCCCAGATGTGTATCCACGGGGAGGGTTTTCTCTCGGCTATCAAAGTCATTGGTTCTGGCAGTTGCAACCATATTTCTCAGTGTCCTGTGATAGCCACGAGTTACCTACAGGCCCGAAACATTCAATGCCCACCTTTATGATGTAGGGGAACCCCCCGAAGATGTTGGTGTGCACATACAACCTTCCGCTGGCTACATTGGAGTGGAAAGTAACTGAAAATCATGATTTTTTAGGTGTGTGTATGATTATTACTGCTGCAATCAGGCCGAAGGCTCTGATACTGCAGGATTTTTTCATCTGAGGTCAATTATGTAAGTCTAATGAGTGTCCAAATGCAATGACAAGGAAGGATGGTCAGGAAATGACTGATAAGACATTGTCTGTCCGAGTACAGTGTTTAACAGTGAAGCGAAACGTTCAAGCGATTTCGCCATTCAAGAGGCAATGAGGTCGCAAACCATCAACGATTTTTGTATATATCGCAAGTACAACATCTTGGCTACCCCCTGGAACAAAGTCCTGTGTCAATTGCTCCTGTTCTGGTGGAGAACGAGAGCCATCTTGTGTAACCGCCAAATTGGTCACATCACGTAGAAGCGAAATGCGCACGATTATCGTGCAGTGAGCCTTCTATGGCTTCTGGGATGTCGATATTCGTGATCCTCGCCCCCGAAAACCCCCCAGTGTGCAGAATTATGAGTATTTATCAGTCTAGGACCAAGCCCGATGCCCAACCTTGACCAAATCCGGCAAATAAGCGTGGAAACAGAGAATTGGATCTCTTGGGCTCCCAGAAAGTTCTGTGGACGTATCCTTTTGCAACCAGGGGTTTTCTATCTGTTAGTATCGTGTACTAAAAACTCGGCCACATACAGCACCCGGAAGGCGCGGGACAGCGAATATTTCGCTTCCCCATTAAACACTGTATCCTTGGTATTAATTTTCCAGAGCAATGATAGGAGATGGTACAGCCATGAAATTTGGTGTGGACACTCTTTAGATGTCGAGTACATGATTTATCATGCCAATATGGTGCAGACGGCCCTCAGCTATGTTCTAGCTGCTTGAAATTACTCAAATTACCAGATTTGATGACTTCTTTCGAGTTTACAAATACAAATATATATATCTGGGGCCCAGTGTGGCACCTGGGAATGTAGAATAGACCTGAAAGAGAATTTAGAAAAAAAGATCTCGGCAAACGACCCAGAATTGATGGAGTAATCGTTGTTTGTCCGAGTTCTAGATTTGTCCGGAACGATGATAAAGTGATAGTATCAAAAAGTTATTCAGGTCCGAACACTTTTCATCGTCTAAGATATTGGCCCATATATACATTGCAGACATTTAGAAACAACATGGGGATGTGGTCGGCTCCCATCATTGCGCGGGAAGAAAGGCACTGAGTGAAGATGTCAAAAGCGATCTCGAGGGGTGCCAAGCAAGGATGCCACAAGAGGAGCATCACGGATCCGACCGCCTACGTCATCATATCTTTTTGTGTTTCGATCCGTGTTCTCCCGAAGCCTCCGAGTTCTTTCTGGGGTCCGAAGACCGTCCAACCAGTCAGCCTCTTGCGTGGGCCTCCCCGACCCTTCGATTTCTAGGTATGAATGATATCGCGCGATGTTTGTCCGCCCACCCAACCTTTCATTTCATTTCAAGATCCATCAACGTGCGCGCAGGCTCGGGGCGGCTCATGTGGGGCAAGTGCACTAACATCGAATATAGTGATTGGCGCCAGTGTTCGCCCTTAAGGCCTTAAATCGGGTTCCCAGGGCTCTTAAGGCCTTAATAAGGGCTAAGGCCTTAAATTTAAGGGTATTTTACAGCTAACGTCAGTACCGAGGGCGCGAACGAAAATTTTCCCATTTGGGACATTTTCGAAGAATTCCCCATACCTCGGTCAGTTCTTCACTGATTTGCATGAAACCAGGCTAGATAATTCAGGCTAATTCATACGCAATTAGTGATAGAAGGAAATGGGTAAAAATACTTTATATTAGATAGTCTGGGAAATTGGGCAGTTTTGGGAATAAACTCAACCTAGCGAGATCCAGGCATGTTCAAACAACCTGGTTTTTTGGGACGGAAGACTTACATGGATTCTAAAAGATGTCATTAAGTCACAATCGCATAAATTTCATTGATGGATGTCATTGTTACAATATTTCCCAGTCACAGTTTTTGCCCATTGCCCTAAAGTGATCATGAGCACCACAGACTGAATTATATGAACTTATTATTCTATGGCATGTTCCATGATGTCTACAAGTCTTCACTCATAAAAAACCAGGTTGTTTGAACATGCCTGGATCTCGCTAGGCTGAGTTTATTCCCAAAACTGCCCAATTTCCCAGACTATCTAATATAAAGTATTTTTACCCATTTCCTTCTATCACTAATTGCGTATGAATTAGCCTGAATTATCTAGCCTGGTTTCATGCAAATCGGTGAAGAACTGACCGAGGTATGGGGAATTCTTCGAAAATGTCCCAAATGGGAAAATTTTCGTTCGCGCCCTCGGTACTAACGTTAGCTGTAAGCCCTTAAGAGGATTTTCTCACGAATTTTGGCGCAGGTCAAAAGTTCGTGGTTGGTCTTCTTCTCGGGCTCCTTTGAGCTTTGGCTGTAGACTGCTTAAGCTCGTGGCAAGCTGCTCTGTCGATGTCGAAGCAAGTGGGCATACGGCCCCTGCCTTACAATCACCATACAATGCCAAGTCGGGAAAAAATCCGCAGGCACGTAATTTTCACACCCGTGAAACTCGAAAGGGTAAGCTTTCTGAGGGCCTTAGCTGAGGGACACACCAAGGTAGCCGACGACAAGTTGAATTCGATTATATACCCGAAAGACAACTGATAGCCGATAATTTAAGCCCTCTTTAAGGGCTTAAGGCCTGGCTAAAAAATCCTTAAGGCCTTATTTAAGGCCTCTTTAAGGGCTTAAACATTTAAGGCCTTAGCCCTTTGGGTGAACACTGATTGGCGCGTATGGGAGGCTCGTGAGGGGAGCAGTAGGTGCAGGGATGGTACGAGAGGCGGTGTGCTATGAGAGTGGTATGAGTTTTATTCAATTGCGGCCCGAGTGCAGTATCAAGCTGTGTCAAGTAAAGATATCTATATTACAATCGAACACCTTTGACTCGAGACAAACTTGATCCTAAACTCCCTGAGCTTCGATTCACGTCATCTGCTCCGCAGTTTTGCTCAGATGATGTATTCTCCACAATCGCTCCCAAGGAGTCGCTCTGAGTCGCTCCACTCGAGTGTTGCATTTCTATTTTTAAACTGTTGAGATCCTCAATATGGGACGGTAGTGGTCGTGAGAATTCAAATGGGAAAGGGATGAACGGAGCCAGAATTTAATGAGGGTGAACAACGAATGAAGGTAATAATTGAAGCTGATATCCTGATGATGGTAGGTTTTACATGTAAGCTTATTGGCAGTCGCTGTAATTGGGAGAGGGTGAGTTGGGTGAATTAGAATTTTGGCTACCTCAGGGAAGGTGAATTGAACTTAAGAATGTGAATTAGAGATGAGAATCAAACCCAGCTTTTGTGAGAAATAGGAAAGATGAAGGCAGCAGGATTTCACATGTTGAAGGCATCATTGATGTTGAATTCAGGATCAGAGAACGGCGGGATTTTGGGTTCTTTCTATTTGAGGCAGCGGAAGTGAGTACGGAGGTACAAGTGTCCCCTTTATAAAGGTAGCATGAAGGGCTTCCAGGACTTGCACCGCAGTCGGGGAGATGACAAGAGCTGATTTGAGTAAATTCCAGCAGAAGACATCAAGTTCTAGCGAGTATGGTGACACCAATGGGTGTCGAGAACAGGTGGGGTAAGCACAGGCATTCAGGAGAATAAACACACAAAATTGAATATTATAATTAGAGAGGTTGCGCACAAGCCATTCGAGCCATTACATGGCTTTTTTTGCATGCGCACATTTATGGCTAATGGCTCTAATGGCTTCGATAATTGGATCGAAATGCGAATGGGATAGGAACTTGTGAGCATATATAATCCATCTAGAGACTTAGTTGCACGGCAAGTCGGAAGAATAGTATTTTACATGACAACATGGGGATTTTTTGTGAAATTTTTGGGATAATGACTAGGGTGCTTGATTGTGAGCTGAAGACCAGCAGACACTATCAATTAGAACTAGTTACAGCTGTTTCCGAAAAGCTTGAGACAACGTGAAATTTTTTGCGCGCACAAAACTTTGATGGCAGGCTAAGGATTACCGGTTTGGGATGTCGAGCCGAGATTGCCGTCGCTTCCGTGTAATCCGTTTGCCGCCCAGATATTATTCCATGGGTGAGCTCCTCCCCTCGGGATACCCAGCTGAGGCTTTCTGAGAGTCTTATGAGCCTCATATGCAACTCACATGCCCCGGGAACACATTATTGACACGAAAATTGGACTTCGCTTGGTCCATCACGAAATGGGGCTGATCCGTGTGGGATCCGTGCCAAATCCGGTAATCCTTAGCCTGCCATCAAAATTCGTTGCGTGCAAAAAATTTCACGTTTGTCTCAAGCTTTTCGGAAACAGCTGTAAAGAGCAGAGAAACACTCCCTGGCCTGAATTCATCAGCCATTAGCGATGAATGTGCGCATGCAAAAAAAGCCATTTAATGGCGTGAATGGCTTGTGCGCAACCTCTCTATTGACACCATGAATAATCCTCACAGTATAATATTCAGACCATAGCGAAGCATGGGTTACTGCTAGTGATGATTAAAGAGAGGTTAAGGTAAAAAGTGAAAGGAGGCCGAGGCCCGTGAGCTACGGGGAGTAGCGGGGGAGGCGTTCCCGTGTCGCGCAAAATACCCAACCGTGGGACTAACGTACCTCTTCAATCCGTTCGGATCAACTTCGGAAAGCGGACACATCGGGCCGATATCTAATCTGGTCACGCATGGAGCCACCTAGGCTCATCCGGCGGCCTTATAAGTCAGTGTGGGTCATAACTCTTGCGACTTTGCTTGCCCGTCGTCCCCAAGTCCGCCGTCGTCCCCCGAACCGTCCGGTGGCGCCGGACCTTGATTCTATCAACCTGAAAAAGAAGTACTCAAGTCAAACTCACTCAAGCACACCGACTCACCGAGACTAGTCCGAGACTTACACATCAGCCGAGCTTGGACCAAGCATGCTCTTTAAGCTTCGCTCAAGTCTCGGAACCGTTGTTGAACGTTGATCCCCCTTCGACACTTGCAGAGTATTCCCACCCGCCAAAGTTACACAGAACGGTCGCAAATCGAAACCCCGCATGCCAGGAATGATAAGAGAGGAGCCCCGTCGATCTGGTACGCCGAAATACATATGGTTTGGAATATTGACTTCAAGTGGAATGTAGGAGGCAGCGGTGGGAAAACTGAGCAAAGACGTGACGAGGGTGGCTCTGAGGAGTTGCTTCGAAATGCGCAGCCAACAACTCAACAACGTAAGTCGTTGTTTTGTACAAAATTTCCGACAAATTTAAAGGTAGCAGCACATGAAGCAGGTGGAAAAGACGGAGTTGGGGAAGGTCCGACATCTACAGCGCGGCTCACATCGATGGACGAGAATTCCATGGCTTACCCGCCAGATTTGGAAATAGTTAAATTTTGCACAAGGTACAATCTCGGGGATGAGATCCGTCGGCTTATCGAGGAACAAGGAATTGAGACGGCAGCTGGTCTTCTGGACGTGGGAGACCTTGACCTCCAGGAACTAGGCTTCAAAGTTGGACAAATTGCCGAACTGAAGTGGGCTTTGAACAAGAATTTTCCAATAACATCTTGTTCAAAGGACAAGGAAGAGACTTACAAACCCCGTCTATCTGGTGGGCCTCTGAACTGCGTTTCCTTTCCAAAATTTACCTGGGACTTTGACAGGAGGGACAGGGGGTGCTGGTGGAGACGGTGGTCGGGATGGAGGCGATGGTGGGTTAGGCGCGGCCCCTCGGATTGCCATTGAGCAAGTCCATCGGTTTCGTGAAATTCACGGTAGGCCTTTCCGTGCTTGTAATGCATGCAGACTCACCAAAGTTCGTTCAAGGCGGTGAAGGTGGTGAAGGTGGCGCGGGTGGTACGAGAAGTGCCCATGTTGGACGCATGGAGGGGGCGACACCGCAAAATCCGATCTCAACAGGAGATAAGAGTACTGCAGATTTTCCCGCTCTCTTCGGTACGCATACCTTCGTAGTTTCAGACGTATCCGTAAATTCAAGGCTTTCATAGGCGGATCAGGAGGAGCTGGTGGCTGGGGCCATAATGCAGGCGGTCCCGGTGGTCTTGGAGAGGCAGCACAAATTCCGATAGAGGATGTGGGCATTTTCAGGAAGATCGCTGGTAAGGCAGTTGATCTATCTTCATATCTTAAATGCAACCTACAATGTCTTGTTCCTTTTTTCCAGGCGGCTTCGGCGGAAGAGGTGGGGCGTCGGACGACAAAGGCGGCTCCGGCGGAATTGGTCAAGGCTCCAGATTTCCAAAACTCCTTGTATCCGTTGACGAAGAGACTCGACGTCGCGTGCCTTCCGCGAAATTAGAAGATCTAAAAATCAGTGTTGAACTCCGCGAACGGCTGCAAGACGTTGGATTCCGGACGGTGGGAGGACTATTGGAGGCCCATGATACAGATTTCAAACCACCTCACTTCAAGGTTGGACACGTCCATGTACTGATGGCGGCCTTGAGGAAATTCATAGCCCAACATGCTCATGATGCGGGTCGAGGGGATTGAAGGTGATCACATTCGCTGCTCACGCGCGAAGAGATTATCGATGATCGTCCACAGATTGAAATAATTCGGTTAAACTCCCTAGAATATAATACTTTTGTTGTACAGATTGATGGATTCGGGAACGATGAGTTTGTGGGAGGAGGTGGATGCTGTTTCGGGGTGTCGCTGGGTTTCTGCAATTTATGACGCCGCCGCACTGACTAAGTTCATCTTACACCCGTTCCTTCTTCAGCTTCGGGTCAATTCAGATGAACTAAGCTCCATTCCTATCCGACAGGAACACTGGACCTTTTCACGTCCGGCCCTTCCCGCCCACATTAACCTACCCGGCCGGTACCACTTTTTCCTCCTGTGAGTGGTACGAGTAAGTCGGTAGATTTCCAGACAAACGCAGGAACGAATCGGAACTGGAACGTCTATCCGATCTCATTCTCTTGCAACGAGTCCACCAATCAGGAAATACGAAGAGAGCTTGCCTTCATTTCCGGTCCGTGTTGTGATTATGATTTTAGATATAACAGCCAGAAGATCGTCAGTGGCGCCAATCAGCCATGCGCCCATTTACGTAGAAATAGAGCGGCATCCCTGCGGCGCAGCGTCGAGAGCATTCTGTACTACCGTTGCCATCATCCTGGGCCGAAGAGATATCTAGTTGAGAGTCATTTTCCAAGACGCGGGAAGGCCATTGATGTGCGTTACACGGCGCGAGGAGCCTTTCGAGACAGAAGTGGAAGGGCGACATGGTAAGAGGAAAAACAGAGCCCGGGCCCGGGAGGTTTTAGCGACACGTGTTTTGATTCATCATAGCTTATTTGCCGTGTGAAGGTCATTTCTCACCGATCGCAGCTGTCAATGTAGCCGCGGTGGTGCACTGTTTAAAGTTGCCGCGATCTGCCACGACGCATGTTTAACCGGGTGGATCACGGTTCGCAAAAAAACCACGGAGTTTCTCAAAAAGGACTATCGATTTGCTTTTTCGGAATGGCATTGTATTACACTCTATTTCTGCTGGGTCCTGATTCCTCGAATAAAACAGTTCTACCTTCCAGGAACATGTCTGAATCGACGTGCAATTATCTGAACCCGTGCTCGACCTTGACCGTCCCCTCCGGCCTCTGTGCCACTGAGGCCGGATTGATCTTCTTAACGATAACTAAGTTTGGTTTCAACCGAATCCGAGTCGCCGATGTTTCATGTTTCAATTTGGTTAAATGATTCTGATTCTGCTATTCCAGTGTGTTGACTCCACGACAGCGTGTAGTTGGACCTTACATCTGGGAAATATCGGGAAACACGCCGCGAAACGAGCATACAGGTATCAGGGTCTCGTGCGTCAATGGACATTGCGCGGCATCGGGATAGAGAGGAGCCGCGCAGCCGTACCATGCGTTCGCCCATTGTCATCAACTCAGCCACTTATTTACCGCCCACTACGCCGCACTATGTACGAACTCACAGCTCAAGCGCATAACAAAATGGGTTCTTCCGTTTATCGAGCGAGGTACGAGCTAGAAACGATAAAGCGTCTGTCAAGAGAGACTAGTTCATCCGTTCTTCCGCTTGCGCATAGAGACTACACCAATTATCGGAGTCAAAATGCGAGGATAACGCGTCTCGGTCTGGGTAAAGGATTCATGAATGCCAGAAGATGCCAGAAGCTGCCAGAAGACGTATGAGCCGAGATTAACGGCGGAGTTAAGCGAAATTAACGGAGTCGAGTTGGAACCGAGATTGCGGAGTTTATGTAATTGAATAACCGCAGGGAACCGTGCATCTCCTAGCCAGTGTATATACACGCCGGGTTGGATGCGTTCCCGAGGCTGCTTATGGGTCTTCTTTATCGGTCATCCAAATATCACTTCTATCAAACGCGCTGAACAACGATTCCTTTTTACCGCAATGCGTGTTGCAAGGAGTCGAGACACAGAAAGAATTTAATAAATAGCTTGTAAAATCCCGTCAACAATAACTTCAAGTTTTGTATTGGATATCAAGAATTCGAACTCACATCTCATAACCTTTTGTTGCTACTTCCCCCTGGATACCCACGCGAAACGCGAATAACTGGACCTTTGCCAGTCCCCCCTTTTGCGCCTACATAAGGCCCTGCCCCGCCGTTGCCGCCCGTTCCTCCTGCAATAATTGTAAGCCGAAATCAATCTTCGTAATTCATTGCGTTCAGGCCAGAGCATAGCTGGCCCTGCCGAGCTACATACAGCGCTCTGCCGATGATGGCCGGCGATTCGCTCACAAGCGTCGGACGAACTCGGCAAGCTGTGCCGGGTTGCCGCAGCGGAGATCGAAGAAGAAAAACATACCCGAAATTATGCGATACTTGACATGCTCGCCGAACTTGATGTCGAGGTGTGGCCCGTCGCCTTGGCCACCCTCAGTGCCGAAACGACCATTGTGGCCATGTTGTCCTAGACGGAGTGTGAATTTGAGTTCATGGTTGAAAACCAACCAGACTAACCCGTGACATCCCGATATTCAGATACGTTGCTTTCCTCGACGTGTCCTATCTTCAACTGCTGAGGAGAGATTACAGTCAGATTATCAACGAAAATCCTCGCTCCATTAATTAAGGCTAACCTTGAACCTGTTAGCAGTCTCGGTGACCTCGTCGATGCCGACAAACTTTAGAGTTAAACAAACTTTGAGCACATTTATCGACGGGACGGAGACGGCGTACTGTGGCAGCATCAAGTATCTGGCAGAGAGTCGAGCTGCATTTCTCAACAGCCGACGCCCCGTTGTTGGTGTCGTCGAAGAACTCGTCCAGCTTCCCCAGAGATGCGGCCGTGTCCCACTCCACAATCAGCGATTCCATCATCCTATGGGCACGGTGAGGCAAGTCGCAGATGGCAGGAGGTGTCTATCACTGACCGACGGATCTCCATGACGCACTCGGTCCCAATCATAGACTCGACGGCTGTGAGACGATCGATTTGCACCGCTAGTTCCACAACACCTGCGTTGGCCGGAGGGGTCTGGGGGTAAGGTATATATTAGTCCGAGTCGCGCAATGATGAATGTGAATAAGAGTCCGACCGAAGCTCGGGATAGATCATCCAACAGATTGTCAACGACGCTGCTCAGCCCTGCCCCGACTTCCGTGGAGATGAAGCGCCGGAATGCAGATTCCAGACCATTCTGCTCGGGTTCAGACTCGCTGGCAGTGTCTTCCCCGTGCTGGGAGGAGATGTGTTGAGATACACTGAGTGGATTGACCGAAGGCGAGGAAGGTACGCCGTTGATGGCAACCATCGGGCCAGGCTTAGTGGATGCCTTGCGAAAAGGCAAGATGAGCTTGGGAGACATCTCGACAGTGAACAGATAGCAGAAGAGAGCAAGGTTCACACTTTATTGGGCCAAGACGGGCTGTTTTTAAGCAAAACGCGTGCTGATGAAACTCTGAGATGAAATCAGACATGCGAACGTGTTTTTTTTTGTCTCCGTCGGTCCAGTGCGGCGTAATATTCCTTTTTTATTGAAACAAAATATTTCGGGGTGATCCGCGGCGCCACAGCCTGAGATTCAACATCGATAATTATTTTTCAAACTCGTCGCGGTTTGCGGGCGGTCGGGTCTCAATTTCTTTGTAACTCCTTGGGTTTCTCGCACAGTGGCGACAGACAAGCTGGAACGACGACGGTCGAATGACTCGAATCTATGTAGTCTCACATCGGACCGATCAATGGCTCCCACAGCCTTCCGAATTCGGACCGTGACGCAGATCGCCCCTTGAACTTTATTTCTTCCGAACTTCCACGACAACGCCGACCACGCCAGCGCCTGCGTCTCAAATTCACGCCCGGGTATAGGATCGCTGAATCTGATATGCCTGGAGGCTGGAAGTATTTCCCTTTTGTCAAAGTTGATCCAGGTTCCAGTTGCCTTCACAACGCCTTCACGAAACGGCAACTGTTTTTTGCTTCTCCGTTTGTAGCATCGACGATGAACTGTGTTGGCGATACAATGGAACCGGGCGCCCTTTCGCTGACCTGACTTGGTACTAGTCTGTGTACCCCTTTCTGTTTTGGCCATCCCGCCGTATCTACACCCCTTGGCGCTCTGTGGTTGGTTCTGGAAGCGCTCTCTCTGCTCATGCCAAGGATGCTTAATTCTGGGTATATTCGTTACTGATATTAAATCTAGTACCTTGCTTCCTGGACCCTCAAAACATAATTGCCGGAACTCGGCACCTTGCTTCTCTGCCTTTCTGCCAGCATAAGAAGCTTGGATGAGCAAATCTTTTCAGGGTCTGGACGTGAGTGGGGATTTCATCGAGCTCTGAAACCCGGTTCGTTGGCCTCCAGTTGTTTCTAATGTTGTTTGACGACTATCATCATGTGCAACTGTTTCGACTGGAGTGAGAATCGCGACAAAGAGAGAAAGGGCGCCGAACCCTTGGTCTTCTGGCCCGGCCCGGAAAATCTGTGACGTCGTGGTACCGATGCGATGTTCTTCGGCGCCACCCTTCGTCGATCTCGCGGGTTCTGAACGGATTCACCTGGAGACAATCACGCTTTTTAGGTACTTAATCCCCGAAATGTACGCAACGGTGACAGGTCTGGATTTTGCTTCTTTTTGTCCCTGGTCAATCCCGGCCACTGTACCGGCCTCGGACACGATCAGACACGAGTTACCTCCTCCCGGCGCTTCCAGGCACTTCGTGTTTCGTATCAAGTGAAGGAAGGAAACTTGATCCATGAAAGGCTATCAGGATTTAACCAAACTTTCTCTAGATCGTTTATGATGGGTTCTCCATAGACAGGTAACGCCCTCTATCCCGGTTCACTCTGGCTGACGCTCAAAAATTTCAACCTTTACCACCCATCTCGATCCGAAGAGTATAGACAGGGTAGTTCGATCCACGATGACACATTTTAGCAGCAATAATTCCGAAAATTCCCAGAGATGGCCACCGTTTTTGTCGTTAATTCCGCCACTCATTTTATCCTCCAGATTCGGGATACATAGCCTGCTCCCTCCACTGAATGTTAGCCCGGTTCCACAGCCTTTTGCCGCGAAGTTCCACATGGCGACTATGCTGTGGTTCCTTGTCCCGTTCGGTGGGTGTGGCTCTGCAGGCCCTGCACCCTGGTCAAGGGAAGGATGGATGCCTATCTGTGGTCCTTGTGTGCCCCCATGTCGCTTTCGTCGGAACGACAACCACCCCGGATTCCAATCTAGTGCTGTTGAGATCCTCAAAATGACATTCGCAACGCATGGAGGCTTAATTTCCTGGTTCCTGTCGTCAAAAGTACCCGTCGTGTTTGATTCATGATCTAGTAGGTCGGCTATGATCTGGCGGCGGTTGAAAGACATCTCCGACATCCTCCTCCGAGGCTTCAAAGGTACGAAATCCCGACATTGACGCAAGGACGGGCAGCTTCAGTCGATGTTCCACCACCAGGCGGCAGGCCGGAAATTTCCTTGATCTTTCTCTGAAGAAATCCCATCTACTGCCTTCAGGAGATGAGTATTCCCATCTCACATCGAAGATGGACCTGGATGTGATGGTGCAAACCGAACCTCGTGGTCTTCACGAGCGCTACGCAGGCAGGGCAGGCACGTCAGCGCTGCATTGCTTACCTCTGAAAGGCCTAGACACACAATCATGGCAGATTCTGGGAATTAAGAGCTGAGTCTACGTGCGCAATTCGTCCATGGTAGCTTCACTCTCGGCGTATCGCTGTGCCCGTCCCCAGGTCACATATCAGGGCCATAGCATCGCTGATGGGTTTACGCAGGGTTTGCGCTCGTTCGTACACACAACGTAAACGGACCCACTGCGGATAGGAATTTACAGGAATTTACCTGAACGTCCCCGTGACAAAGGACAGGTAAAATGCGGGAAACTGTGTGTTCCTGTCAAAGTAGCTATAGCCTCATGCTCCTGAACGATCTCGGTGTCAGTACCATCCATCCATATTTATCCCATCAGCGCCGAACCTTCAACAGCTCTATATCCCGTCACCGTCCACCCAGTTCCATTTTTGTCCCCAATCCCACATGAGCGCAACGGAGAATCGTCCCGGTACGCCACAGGGTCAAAAGCGTACCTCTGACAAACTAACATAGTCTATATGAAGCGGACGGGATAGACGGGCCAGGCCGTGAAGCTCCCGAAACCGCTCATCATATCGCTCGACGATACCTCCAAGGCTTCCTTCCCAGGCATGACCCAACTGTAGTACAGGCACAGTATAACCCTGATGATCAAATTTTCACAGGAGGGGAAGGAGGAGCGGGTGATTACGGTGGTCGCAAAGGCGGCGCGCGCGGGCTTGGTGAGGCGCTGCGATTTTCGGACCAGCAGTTCGTTCATCGATTTAGTGTGATTGCTGGTAAGCTGTTTCACATCTTGCACCATGACGCATGCACATTGCAGACCGCGATTTTTAGGAAGGCGGTAAAGGCGGTAAGGTGGAACGGGTGATGGCGCCCGGCCGGGAAGAAGTGAAAAGCATGGAGGCAACGAATCCCATCAGGCTGAAACAGCCAAAGCGACAAGAAACTTTCCTCCGATCGCAGGTACACTTCCCGTTATTCTCACTTTGAAGCTTTTGTGGGCGGCAAAGGAGGGGGTGGTGGATGCGGTGCTAGACCAGATGGCGCTGGGGGTCGTGGCGAGGCATCGAAAGTGGCAATAGAGCAGACTGGTGTCTTTGGAAAAATCGTTGGTAAGCAGTGCAATTTTGATTTCGATATAGGAACCTGATCTTTCTTTCTTTCTTTTTCCATGGCGACAATCGTCCTCTTACATATGAAGGGCAAGGTCAGAAACTTGTTCGGACAATACGTGGCGCCCTCGCCATTGTACAGTACCTATGGTAGAAACTTGAGTCAATAATAGTATATATAGTCCCGTGACTCACGAACTACACTGCTGCGAGGCCCGCTCTGCGTCGGCATTTGACTCGCGCTCGAGTGAGGCAGAGAGTCTGGCTCCGCTCTTCCGCCCGCCCTCCCGTGCCCGCTCCTTATATCTGAACGCACCCGAGACGGGGCCACCCTTCAACGAGGCAGCCCCCGCACCGCACCATCGCATTTCCCCCGCAAGCGCGCGTCCACCGGGCCGCACCAGCTGTTTGGTCGTCGGGTCGTCCTCTGCCAAGTGTTGCCGAGTCGAGGCGGGAGGGGCGGGCCGGGGAGAGGGGAGGGACGGGAGTGCTGGTGATGGTCTCACTCATCACCAAATATGTCCAAGCCTTGAAAGGGACTTGCAAGGCACTTAAAAGGGCTACAAGTCCTTCCAAGCCTCGACAAGGCACGTACCACCCCGATCAGCCCTTAATTATGACGGTTAATTTTAAGAGTCCTTTGAAGGGTCAGCAAGGCTTGGTGGGCTTTTAAGGGCTTTCGGCGCTTGTAGGGGCTTTACGGCGCTCCAGGTACCTCCTCGAACTTCTTCCAAATCCAAAAACCGAGACAAAAATGAGGAAGAAAAAAATTATACATTGAAGATGTGACTATTACAACGTAGTTAAACAGAATGAACTGGACAATATGATTGTCGAACACATCTAGAGCGCATATATGCGCATATACTCAGCCGTTGGATGAACATGAACAGAGCTGAGAGACTCACCGTAGCAAGGCGATCCCAGTTCGCAAGATTTCAGGAATAGAAAGGTACACTGTCTTTCCGTGAGTACGGAGCTTGGAGCGGAGGTAGATACGTACCAGATAGCAGGTCTGGGGAAGTGTCCGGATGTTGGAGATCGAAAGATGCGCGACCGCATTGAGATACCGAGGTGTGCTGGATGTAATGGTGGTGTACAGTGCGCAGGCACAAATTCCATTGCAGCGAGGGAAGATACGGGGTTAGATGAGAAGGGAGATGAAGCCGCGCACCGCGCAGACTCGGAGAACGGGGCGTCCGTCTAATCAAAGTGAGCGTCAACGAAGAAAGGGGAAAAGGACTGGCCACGCACCTGAATCATGGAAAGTGTTTGACAGACGGCGCGCGAGATGCTGTGATTCGAGTCGAAGAGAACGGGGAGCAAACGAAAGTAGGATATGAGGACTCACCAGCAAAACACGGCTCTTTCAATGCTACCGGAAGTCAGACCGCACAAGTAGTCTGTCGGATCTGTAGACGATGGTTAGACATGGGAAAGCCTCACACAATACGGACGTACTCAGATACGCCGCTTATCAAGACCTCGTGCCCAACTCGGCGCTCGTCCTATCGATGCCAGGGGGTACACGGTCCGGGGGTTGAAGGGAGAAGTAGAGGAGGAGGAGGAGAAGGGGGAGGATAGGGAGGTATAAGGGCAGAGAGAAGAGAGGGCAGAGGGCAGATGGTGGGGAAGAGCAAGAAGCGACGCGACGATTTGGGGACTTGGCTGATTTTTAAGCCGTCTCGGAGCCGAGAGGGCAGAGTTTGGAAGGGGCTCTCGGGGTACTTTCGTGGGGGCGGCAGGCTTGAAGCGCGTCGGTATGGTGCTTTCGAGCTGGAGGGTAGGCCCTCGAAGGGCTTTAAAGCGCATGACGCGTTGCGCCAAGCCTTGCCGGCGCTTGCCGAGGTCACGAGGGCCTTTGATGCGTTCGACATATTTGGTGATAGGCTAGAGCTCGTGAACAAGACATCGCGCGGCATGGTAAGCAAGGGGCGATGACGTCGCGACAAGGGCGCGCAATTTCAATGGTCCCGGTGCCAGGCAAGGTGCTCCGTTACGACTCACTGAAATGGTAGTACTCGTCGAGCAAACAGGCCATTAGGCACCACAGCCTGGGGGAATGATACATCATTCCCGGTAGATCTCCGAGTATCAGTGATATATCTATGCCGCTCGTCTTCAAAGCTGCATGATATATCATTCTTCCTATGTGCCTCCCAGCGAGCTACCCACCGTCGTCGCTGTGGCCGACGATGAGTATCAATGTGGCTATATTTAGAGTTGTATGACCTAAGCATCCCAATTCGGTACACGACGACGAACACATGCTCGACGTCGCCGCCGACGATGAGCTCGTTACTATGATGAAAAATATGCATTAAATTGCTATAAATTACAAAAAAATTGCGGCAGATGGATACAACAGATGCGCAGCGACTGCGTGCCTCCACCCCGGCGCCCCGCCCTCCACGCGCCTACAAACTACCGCCCAGCATCCGTGTTCGCTCCTCGCGTATTTCCGGCGTGGTCCGCTCCAGACGCTCAGCCGGCTGCTCCGCTCCTGCCTTGGACGCTTCCGCGAGCTAAGCGCCACAGCCGCGTCGAGGGCGTCAGCACATCCCTGATACATTCCTCCGCCCAAAATCCCCGCGGGATGCGACGCGCACTACCCTAATCGTCCCTATCTTTCACACCCACGGAGCGCGAGCGCGAGCGGCCTGCGGCCCCGCACTTCTCCCCCGCCGCGATACCAAACCGCCCAAAAACGTCTCCTGCACCCCACGAGTGCCTGCACAGCGCGTCGCGGTACCACACCACTCACAACCTGTGCCCGCGAGCGCATGCACGTGCTGCACCCTGCCGCCGCCGCCAGCACCACCATGTCGCCGGTGATTCTCCCTGCCGCGGCCCACGAGCCTGCTGCACGTATGCCCACACATGATCTCGTGAGCGTATGCGCACCCCACGCCGTGCCGCCTTTGCCACCACCACGCCGTCCGTAATCTCCCCATGCACCACAGAGCACAACGCCGCCACCACGCTAGCGCGGATCGTCCACTACTCTGTGAGCGCATACGCCTCGAGTCTCAATTTACACGGTGCGCCGCGACTGCAGCGCCGTCGAGCCTCGCACTAGATGCGCAGCGCCTTCGACATCGCCCAGAAAGGATCCGCACCCCACAGGTGGGACCCGGGGCACGTTAGCAAGTCGCACTGCGTCCGTTCGCCAGCGCCGATGTCGAGACGCCGCGCCACGGCGAAATGATGAAGCTCGATCTAGGGTAGGGGATAAATAGTCGGTGCGGGGCCAGAAAAAAACAGTACTGGACGCACCTCCGCGCCCTTATCGTCTTTTGGATGTGACGTGGTCATCTCGGCGTCAAGAGCCCTCGATTTGATTTAAAAGATACAGAGGCTGGTTTTGCGCGCCTCAACCCGAATGGCGCGAAATGATTCAGATTCGCTGAAGAACGTTGTTGCGGCACAGCGCTGTGGCAGCGCGGGCGCGAGAAGCCTAGAGTAGGTCGCAGGCGTTAGTACAATGACGTGGCTGCACTCGAGAGACAAATGGTGCATGGAACCCTCAGGCGCATCAACCCGTTAAAAACCGCACGCAGCGCCACCATAGTGCCTATGGTAAGACTCAGCGCATGGCGCTGCACCCGGTTTTCAATGTGTTGGCTCGTCTGGAACGTGCACATCGAGCTGTCGCTGGCACGGGTACCTGGGCGGAATGGACGGTGGGAAACGCATAAAAACGTACCTTACTTCCCATATAAGCACATAGAATCACTCCAGGTCACTTTGCTGGCATAATCTGGTCGAGACGGCGCAGCAGGAGTGATGTCGTGGTGGGGTGTCGTAGCAGGAAGAGAGGATCACGGGTGACAGTCACGCGAATTTGTCCGTTTTTGGAAGATTCGCCGAAACTTGTCTGGAGTCCTGCCATGTATTCGGGACACAGAATGAAATTTGGACTCTGAGGTTTACCTTAGAATTACTCCCAGAGTCCATACAAGGTGAAAATAAAGTCAACTGGGGGGGGTCGAAAATCAGGTAAACCTGAGGTGGCCATAAATGGGGGCACTCCATTTTGTTTTGGACGACGCAACGCTGCAGAAAGCATCAGATATATGTTCCAATGAGTACTGCGTTCACTTTGAAAATCTCGTACCTATTCTTTACCCTGTTTTTGAGCTATTTTGAGTGGGAAATCTCGACCTTATAGCAAGTGTTGCATTGAGAAAAACGGAAAACGGCATCGACGGAACATTTTTGACGATAGAAAAGAGTGTTTTGGAAGTTTGAAACTTTGGAAACAAGGGGGGTCAAAAATCAGGACGAAACCGTACTGATCATTGCGGCGGCATTACTTGGTCATTTGGGGGGAAGCAAACAAGAAAAGGACTCAAGGAGGTGAACCAAATAATATAATATCGACTTCTTATAGGTCGAGAGGGTGTGGAAGAAAAAATGTTTTGAACATGTCGTGGCATGTTCACAAACTGAATGACACAAAGGTCTCGATACCTGTTACTGTCTGGTCAAAATACAACTCCCGCCGAAATTTGGTCTCAGATTCACGCACAGCCTATATTCCAAGGTAGATGGGTGTATTCGAAGCATTCAAAAGCTCAGATACATAGCATAGCTAGCACTACGGTAACAGGACTTTTTGTCCCGATTCGGCCCAATCAGAGGATGCTTATATGATGTCAGGAACATCAGCCTGGCCGTTTCCAGATTCTACTGAATTAGCATAGAAAGATCCCACAGTGGCTAGAATTGGGGGGCCAGAGCCTCGCGAAGACTCAAATGTTCAGCTAATAAGGTTTGGCCAAAATCCATGGAGTCAATTTCAAATCGAGCGAGGTAGCAACGGTGGAAAGCACCTGAGACAGGAGGCTGTAAGTTGTATTGTGACTAACTTAGGTGAACAGCGAATGATACCGAAGTAGCGAATGATATCGAGGCTAGAGGGAAAGGAGCCGTAAGTGCAATATGTGTATAGGACACGAAGGTAGGGAGGAGTAAATATAATCAAGGAAGGTTCGCACGAGTGCAGAGCAAAAATGGGAAGGGCGGAGAGCAGGAGCCAATCAATTCCTGAATCGAGTCCGGGAGCTACGGTACCGGGTATGGAGCCAGCCAAGCAAGCAACGCGGAAAATGCAATGAACGGAGAGCTGGGATGCGGGCCCAACGATCGGGTGGGGTGCAGCAAGCCATCAGGGCGTAACGAAAGTGTGAGACTGATATGCGAAGGGCGGAGCAAGGGAGCGGCGTAGCACAGAATGACAGTGGAGAATGAGGCTGCGCCGCGAAGTGGTCGACGCAGATGAGCGACACGCAGCGCAGTGGGACAGTGGGCAGCCAGCCCAGCAGGTATCGCATTTACAATGGCGGTGCGGAAGGGCGGCATGACCGGCGGGCGGGAGGCGCAAAGATCGGAGGTCGGGAGCAAGGGGGCAACAGGCGCGCCAGGGCGTTGTAGAAGCGCGGCGAGCGGGTAGGGGCGATGCGAGGACCGCTGGAGTGCAGCCGACGCACGCGCATGCGGAAGCCGAACTACGCAGCGTGGCAAAACGAGCCGGTGGGGCGCGTATGGAGCGCAGAAAGCCGACGAGGGACCGGGGCGCTGCCGGACCCCACGCAGCATACACACGCGCATGCGGAAGGCGAGCTACGCAGCGCGGCAAAACGAGCCGGTGGGGCGTATGGAGCGCAGAAAGTCGACGAGGGAGGGCGCTGCCGGACCCCACGCAGCGTACGCACGCGCATGCGAAAGGCGAGCTGCGCAGCGCGGCAAAACGAGCCGGTGGGGCCCGTATGGGGCGCAGAAAGCCGACGAGGGACCGGGGCGCTGCCGGACCCCACGCAGCGTACGAGCGTGGGGAAGGCGAGCTGCGCAGCGCGGCAAAACGAGCCGGTGGGGCCCGTATGGGGCGCAGAAAGCCGACGAGGGACCGGGGCGCTGCCGGACCCCACGCAGCGTACGAGCGTGGGGAAGGCGGGCAACGCAGCCCGCCGAGCGCTACGTGTGGCACTATTAGAATGTGGGGCAGAGATGCGATGGGGTAGGAGAGCGTACCGAGCTACGGGCGCAGCGAACGGGCAGGGGGAGCAAGCGCCAAGCAAGGGCGGCGGGGCAGCATACGGGGGCAGCTCCCAATGAGCGAGCAGCGGTCGGGGGGCGGTGGCGGTGGCGGGTTCCTCTGTCCAGGTATCAGGCTTGGCGCCGCGAGGGCGAAGGGAGTACTGGCCGCTGGGTGCCACCAAAATGCTCCCAATGAGCCCACGCGAAAAAAGGCGCTGGCGGCATTCTGGAGCCCAAGAACAGCGATTACATGTCGTAGATGTATTTACATGCCATCCAGGAAGATAGTCCCATCGATTCAGGAGGAACGGAGCCGCGGGGGAGGGGCAGGAGGAAGGGCGGATGGGAGGAGGAGGCGAAGGAGTGTAATCATAACATGTGCAAACTAATTACCTGTTTGGGACGGCGGTGCGCCTTTCGTGCACGGACCATCAAGCGGATCCCGCGCCCGAATCGCGCCCGACCGGTGGGCAGAAGCGCGCCCGTGCAAGAGCGCCCAAATAGAGCCAGGTAGGAAGGTGATATAACACGCATCTAGACAGAAGACCGACGTTGATACATCACGACAACTCGCTATCTATCCCATGCATGATACATCAAATCCCCATATACGACTGCATTAGGGTCGCTCACGGTACAGATTTCGAGCCGATTTCGACTCAAATTCGCCGCAGATTTCGAACTCGATTTCAAATGTGACTCCGTTACCATCATGATCTCGGATGTATCGGCTCCAGTGCCACGTCGTGCAGAGTACCCCGCCGTCATGCGCCCTCTCCCGCCCTCGTTCCCGCCCATCCAAAACAGAGGTTGTAAAGCAGCCTGCAGCTGCACAAATAAAAGGATGTGTAACCCACGAGCATCCCTGGCATATAACCAGAAGTGCGTCTCAATGTCGTGACCTAAAACATGAGTCAATATGCGCGCCATGGCGGGACGGGCGGGAGGCGGCGGGCGGGAGACCGACACATGATGAGGAAGGGTAAAACTGTAGTTTTGAAATAGATTTTCAATTCTGATTGTGATGGGATTTCACGGATTTCGGAAGTTTCCGGTCACCCTCTCACGAAATCAGACTTGAAATCTGAGTCGAAATCACGTCGAAATCGGGTTGAAATCTCTACTCTGAGCGACCCTATTGATACGGCGGTGATCTTCGATCCTACAACTTGAAGCAGAGACGAGGGTTGATCGGGTGGGGAGACGTGCATTAGCGCTTCCTCTCCACCACCATCGTAGCAAACGTCGATCCGGATCCGGTGAGCACAGGCGGCTTCCCAACGGCCGAGGCACCCGCTCGGTATAGTCGGTATACCTCGGATCGACCCCACCACATCTGGGCAGAGCTTTGCGAATGCCGAGCCAGCGTTGCACAGAGGGCGGGGTGGATCGAGGCGTCTACACACCGGCGCTGAGGGAGCGGTGTGTCGTGTGGTGTTAGCTACCCTGGATGCCCAATTTTTGCTACAAGTACAAACACAATTCAGTCATGAAAAATTAGTGCAAAGAAAACAGGATCAAAATGAACAGTGTCGGAATAGGTTTTTACACCCTCTTCTGGTCCAAAATTCTACCTGTCTACAATTCCATTTCCTCTCTTGTAAGCAAAGAGGTCCGGATTGGATTTTATGGTTAGTCATATCTGCTTTATGTTCGGGCCGCATTCGGTCGGACTCGGAGTCCGTCGGTCGAAAGTCACTCTGCCGGAATCAAGCCGATGGGCAATTCCGATTGTTCCGCCTCGACGATCACGTGAAGCGTCAATTGGGGTTCAAGTTGAAGTCGGTTTGACCTAAGTTCTGCGTGCCTTCTCCAAACAAAGCACCCAAAATGTTGATATATGATTCCCTGCCTCACTGCTGAATATTTCCCTTTTAAATTGAAACTGCAGGAGCATGCTGCGTCGAGAGCTGGTACAGTGCTGTCTGCTATAAAACCAAACGCAGTTGGAACGCAGAAAAATCTCCACCCACCGCCAGCTGAACGAAATTCGCGAACCAGTGGCGCGGCTCCCCCTCGAAATCGCTTCCGAAATTTTCACTCAGTGTCTTCCATCCCGCGCGATAAAGGGAGCCGACCACGTCCCCATGCTGCTTCTAAAATGTCTGTAATGGATGGGCCGATATCGCCCGCTCCTCGCCCGCACTTTACATACTAGGATCCGTTTAGATGACGAAAGTGCTCGGACCTGCCTAACTTTTTGATACTTGGTTACAACGAGCAGGGAAGTGCGCTTTCAATAACCCTTTGCGGAGTATTCGATAGCGACAACATGACTACCTTGAAATGGTATACTAGATACAGGAACTGGAGGCACAGTTTGAAAATGATGAACTCCGTATCCTATTCATGGACGGCGAATTTCCTATTCTGAAGTCGCTCCGAGTCAGCGGGAGCTATGGCGCCGACGAGGCCATGGACGCATTGCGTGTCCTCCCCGATCTTGTGGAATGTACTCTCGACAATTTGGCTTCCGACTGCTGCTTCCTTTGGGCTTGACACCGCTTGGACATGTGCCCAAAAATGGACTACCGCAGACTGCCGCAGAAACTGCCGCTGCACGCGACAGCGGCAATGCAGCGGAAAATCCCTTCGCCCTATAGCTATCTACTCCAAAGTCGTCTAACAATGGGACATACTAATCAGGTAGAAAAAGCTGTACAGGGAACATACAGGATAAGACTCGGCCTCAACTACAGTCCGATTGCTGCTGTATTACAGCTTTTAGCACATTGGTGACGTATCATGTACAGGATTCAAGCGCCAAACAAGAAGGGCCCTTTCGCGTTCACATGGTGTCTGCACTGTGGATCTAATGTTTGTCGTACGGACTCGCAGCTCATGTCATCTGACTTGGCCCAATTGCTGATATTCAATTCAGTGCCCCTTGAATCCTCAAAATCTCCAGCTCATTGCCGGCACACGGTACCTTGCTTCGTTCAAGTTTCCGGTTGGAGGATATACACTGCCATGGAGCATAGTCCCGTCGCCGGGAGAGGCCCGGGGTATGTGCGAACGCCGGTAACTCCTATCATACAACTGGAATGATAACGTTATTAGAGGAGGAAAGAGGCATGCCTCCTCTTCTCAAGTCTGCGAAATATGCACCGAGTATGTTGCCCACATCTTCCGCCGCGACTGTTCGTTGACTCTGAAGCTCTCAACATCTGCGCGACGATGGCAGGCTGCAGTTTGCCTTCGTGTTCAAATTTAGACTGGACGCATAGGGTGGTCCAAGGCGAACCTCGTGATCTCCATGGGTGCTGGACAAAGGCTCACACTGCCTCGACAGCTCAGCGCTACACGGCTTATCGGTGGAAGGTCATTGACGGCAGTTTCTAGAAATCGAGAGCCAGATTCGACTGGGTGATTCGTGCATGGCGGTTTCGTTCGTGGGATGGACTTCCCATCTCCTGGTTTTGGTTGGCCCAGTGGGCAATTGCATTATTATTGAGTTTTCTCTCATTCGTAACTCTGCAGAGATCGTAAACGACGCCGTACAGAGTGAGTCCAGTTTAACCGCACGTCCTTGCACGTCCGAGTCCGGTGACAACGCAGAATCAAGTACTCTCGTAAAATGCAACCATGACCACTGTCAAGTAACGTCCTGAACAAACTTCGGTCTCTTATCCCACAAGCGCTAGCGCCACCAGAGGTATAAAAAATGGCACCCTCTCAACCAATTCTACTGACCAGTGCGAACCCACCCACAATCCCTTATGAGCACAACGAAAGAGACGTCCCATGATTCCGGTACACCACCATTCATTTTGGATACAACTGTTCATTTTAAACACAACATGCCCCTCACAGATGTAACACGTGGTGGTAGTACAGAAGGTTCGCAGGCGGAAGTGTGTCATGATTCGCAGGGACCAAGTCAACAGCGTTAGTCGTCCCATCCAAAAAACTTCCAACAGCTTAACAACCCCAGACAAGGGGGTCCGAAGATAAGAGATTACCATATGGGGTAGGGGGGAGGGTGTCTGGCCGACCACCAAAAAAAAAATTTGTATGTAAAATATTTTCGGTCCAGATATCAACTCTTGTACATCCTGGTCCTCTGAGACTCATCTTGGATACCTCTCAGGACTTACCAGAGCAATTGTCTAGCAAAATATGAGTGAACACTGCATAGGTTGTGTGTTCTGCCAATCGCCGGCATATGGCCATCATTGTTATGGCATATTTGGCAATGCCCCGCTCTGCCGAATGAATGCCGAAGCGGCCCTTGAGCCTCTGCCGTGCAATTGCTGTCTCCGAAGAGTGCCGATCTGTGATGATCAATGATTCTACAGTATCTCAAATGATTTCAATTTGCTTGCCGCAACTCATATTCTAGGACCATCCTCCATGCTGTACCAATGTCCACATATTCGATTTTATCTCTGTATGCATTTTTGGCCCACCCCTAATGAAACTTGCAACAGCATGTAAAGTTTGGTTGGATCGTTAGCTATGTATTAGTATTACGGCAGACTTCAACTTATTCTAAGTCAAAAATGTTTAGAGCATTGTTCCTTCACATATGATATGATGAACCAGCTGTTTATGAGACTCTGTGAATATTCTGGTGATTAACCACTCTACCACTCTTGTGTAGCACCTCCCGGCGCGGAAATGTGCGCCAATACCGTCTCCCGAAAAGGGAATTTGATGGCATCAGGTGGCTGTGAGGGGGGGGAGGGTGTCGCCGACCCTCTCAAAAAAAAAATTTGTAGGTGATATCACTTTCTCTTATCTTTGGACCCCCTTGACCCCAGATGAAGCGTGGGGCATAGGCGGAGATGGTGGGATTGGCCAAGGCGTGAAGCTCCCAAAACCACTCATATCGCTCGACGACGTCTCTAAGGCTTCCTTCCCAGCCATGGAGAACACCAAATTTTGCAACGAGTACAAACTCGGGGGACAAATTCAGGGACTTCTTGAAAACAACGGATTTGATACGATAGATGGCCTGCTCTACATGGATGAAAAAGATCTGACGGATGCAGGTTTTCAATTGGGCCATATCGCTGAATTGAAATGGGCTCTGAAGAAGATTTTGTTGGGAAAGTTTGGTAAAATTGAAGGTCCCAAGACCGAACGACACAACAAACCCGATATTGATGGTGTGCACCTGCCATTCGTAAAAGCACCGCCTGACCTTGAAATTTCACAGGAGGGAAAGGAGGAAAGGGTGGGGACGCTGACCGGAAAGGCGGCGGCGGCGGGCTTGGTGAGGCGCCTCGATTTTCGGATCAGGGCCAAGTGGATCTGTTCAACAAGATTGGTGGTAAACTGTCTACAACCCCAGCATGACGCACGTTGACTGCAGCTTTTTTTTTCGAAGGCGGCGAAGGTGGTGGAGGTGGTAAAGGCGGTGCTAGTAGAAAGGGCGATGGTGCCGATGGAAAAGGGGAGAAAGCTGTCAATGGGAACAACAAATCCAACCCGGCTGAAACAGGCAACGAGTCGATTGGTCCCTTGCTCACTGGTACGCCTCCGGTGATTATCTATCAATGAGAAGCAACGCTGAGAGTAAAGTTTTCGTAGGCGGCAGAGGAGGGCCTGGCGGATGGGGTCGTAGAGTAGGTGGCGCTGGGGGTTGTGGTGAGGCAACGGAAGTGGCAATAGAGCGAGCTGGTGACTTCAGGAAGATCGGCGGTAAGTAGTGCGATATTTGGTTTCGATGGAGGAGCCTGATATTCCTTTCTTTCTTTCCTTGTTCAAGGCGGTGTCGGTGGTGATGGCGGCGGAGCACTCGACCAAGGCGGAGCCGGCGGAATTGGTCGCGGCAACGAATTCTCAAAGCCGCTTTTATCCATCGACGATGAGACTAGAGGCCGGATTCCAACCACGGTACTCAAGGACTTCCATATCAACGACAAGAACCGTAAACTTCTCCAGGAACAAGGATTCCAGACAGTGGGGGGACTTTTCGAGGTATCCCACAACGATCTTCTGGTGCACTGTAAATTCGCTACCGGGGGTATCGGTCAATTAACGGCGGCCTTGAATAAGTTCGCCAGGGCCTCCTGATATTTCGAAGGTTCAGGTTCGCGTAGTCTAGTTTCATATGTCGTTGCGAAGCAATCGTCTTGTTACGCATAAAGGAAAACTTGTTCGGAGAAACGATAGTGTTGGCCTCCCAAAGAAGGTAGTACGTGGCATGTAGCTTGAAACAGGGAAGATTTTGAAGGAAAGTGGGAAACGTGCCCTGCGCCGCCCTCTGGGCACTCCGCTCACAATCCGAGTCTAAGTATAGCCTAAGGCGCCATCATGAGGCCCGAGACACCGCGCCTAGTACACTGCGCATTGATCCCAACGCGCCTGGGCAGAGATTCGTGAATGCGGAGCCAGCGCACAAGTCCAAATGAATGATTTTGGACGCAAGGAAATTGTGCAAGATAGCGACGGCATTGAAGATAGACCCGATGGATTGCAGTGCGAGTGTCTTCGACTCGTCCCATGCCTGCTCAGGCGGAACCGGCGTCGTCGTTGCTGTGTTCGGGGTGCGCGATAGGGAAGTAATAGCAAAATGCCAAATTTCCGTCGTAAGCGAGTCGAGCAATGGGAACGTTACTTTCCGCATGCACTGGTCCCACGTTTCCTGGCTCAGAGTAGCGCCATAGAGCTGCATGGTTCGGAACAGCGTCTGAATAGCGCCGTTGCGGACTTCCAGCCGCACATCGGTACACCACTATGGCACATATACTGTGCAAAAATTATTAGAGGTCATGTTGGGAGTGGAGACAGGTTTTTTGAATACATCTTTGAAATGGAAACAGGGTTTTTGCTTGCATCTCTCAAAATGGTGACATCTTTCAACTTAGTTACATCCATCGTAGAGGTTCATGAAGCACCCAGCTCCAGTTGACTGCTTCGAGTGCCTTTGAATTTTTTGACTCGAAACCGTCCCGAGGATAGCGCAACTGATAGTGTTGATCGGAACGGTGATCCGAATACTCCGCCGGGATCCGAAAAAGGATATTGTGTGGTCTTCGCACCTCAGAGAGCAGGAAGCATGAGCAAGCTCAAAAAAAAGTAATGTAAAGGATATCAACTTCAATTTTTGAGCTCGAATGCAAATTCCAGAATCCCTAAACGAATGAGCAAAGTCCTTTGTTCGTGAAGTCAAATTGCAGCCATTCTGGTCTTGTTTTACCATATCCAAGCTCCAATATGTTACACACCATTCTTTCAATTGCTCCAAATTTGAAATATTACATCCGAGGAGCCTGTGGAGAGGGAGAATTGCGAGGTGGCCGACAGAGTTAAAATTGATCCCGGCCCGTTGACCTAAATTTGATACGAACAGCTCGGCGATCACTCCGGATTTGCCGAGTTGTGAACCATTTTACAGAGTTGCAAGCCGTTTGAAGAAGTTGCATCCAAATTGAGGATGCAAGCTTCTTCAAGTTGTCACCCGCGATCAACCATACAGATGTAAGCTGTAATAAAAAACCCTGTAAACTTTGGTTAATTTTTGCACAGTATATCGCCCATACACCAGCACGTCGAGGAGCAGGATCATCCACAAAGCGTTGTACTCCGGCTCCTCCTCGGTGTTCTTCCGCTTCGACTGGATCGCATAAGAGACGCTCCAAAACAGGCTCGCAGCAGCGGTCAGCGCAATGTTGGCATCCGCTTGGCGGCCAAACTGTCCGAGAGTGCTGATACAAAGCCGGACTGGGTGGGCGAAAGGGAGGAGACGGAGTCGCAGACAAGTGTCAAGGGCAGTAGTGTAGAAGAATGGCTAACATACTGTACGCAGTCGAGGCCAAATAAAATTGATTCAATAATAAAAAAATAAAAAAATAAAAAAAGTGTCAAGGATTGGAAGGCGATCTTAACGAGGGCAGTGTAGCTCTTCTCGCTCGGGATGCCGAGGCCAAGGGGCATGAGCTTGATGCGAAGCACACATCTCGATTCTCGAATATTGTTTCGGACACCACGACGACAGTGTGCCCGGACGCCTCGAGGATCTGATGCAGAGTCTCGAGACCCGCCCTCATCCCGGCTCCCTTGGACGTCAACTCAGCACCTCCACGATATCGCACTCTAGGAGGCCGGGGCTGCGCAGGACCCGTCGAGAGACCGGGGTTCTCCGTGAGCCAGACGGCGGAACGAGGCGTCTGCGCCTCGGCATCGTACGAGTGGTACAGCGAACTTGGAGAGATTCATGAAGCGCCTCACGGGGCGGCGAGGCCGAGCATGCCCGCGACGTTAGTCTGGGAGCTCGCTGGTGAACAAAGTGCTCGTCGGAGAGGTTGGTAGCGGTGATGACGAAGAGCGCGGCAAGGAGCGCGGGCCACCCACTGTCAATGATGGGGTTGTTCGTTGGCGGGACGACAAGAAACGTGTACAGGCAGGACTCATCTCCGCATGATTCCAGCGCATCCACTGGAGGCGCGGCGGTTAGTCCGACTGGTCCGAGTAGTCGTCGTCGACAATTTTTATAAGCAGCGTGAGGAAGATCTCGACCCCCGGTATCGAGCTCGCGCGAACTGCTCGAGGAGGAAGACGACGCGCGTGCAGCGAAGCGTGAACGGGAACAGCGGGCGGTCCGACAGCGCCTTAAGTAGCAAGGGACAGAGGTGCAACCGGAGAAGCAGTACCAGCTCTGTGTGCTGGAGGCAGCCAGTAAGCAAGGTTGTACCGCCGCCACGAAACCAAAACGCACCTTGCAGAACAGATCGTGGTAGATGGCGAGCACGCTCTGGATAAGCTCGAGCGCAAAGGTGCCCTAGCCCATTGGGAGGGTGTTGGATCACGCAGTCGTGCCACACGCGGGTACGCCTCCGCGCGGCCGCCGAGGCGTACGGCGCGCTGCTTCCGCCGGAGATCAGCGTCTCGAGACCTATCCGCCTAGCTCCGCACTCGTCGTGGGTCTTCCTCTCCTAAGAAAACGATCCGGGATGACCTGCTGCGCACGTTTCTGCACCTCGGCCTAGAGGTCGCCAGTGGTCGTGAAGTTCCGCGGGACAACGAGAAGAAAGTCTGATCCGTGCGCAGGATGGTGCGTGGCGCAGAGAGGCTGGGCGGCGGGGCGGAGCACGCCAAAAAGCCGAAGTTCTCCGAGAGCGAGTGGTCGAGGACGGACGCTCACCCCCCCAGTCCCCGACTGATGCAGTTGCGAGAAACCCGTGACATTGTACTCTGGCCGTCCATCATACCCCGCGAACTGAGAACCTACTCGTTAGATGGAAATTTCCATGCTCCCCTCGAAAAGCGCGTACATCATCACCGTCGGTGGCCCGCGAACTTGGACAGACTGGTGAAGAAGGCGTCGCGCGGTGTGGTGAGGCCGAGCATGCCTGGGACGTTTGTCATGATCACCTGGTAGCTCGCTAGTTCGACAAAGAGATCGCCAGAGAGGTGGCGGCGATGATGGAGAGCGCGGCGAGGAGCGCGGGCCACACCGCGCTCTCTATGATGGCGCACACAGTGCGAAGCTGCGCCGTTGAGGGGATCGCTATCCGGCAGGGCTGCGAGGTCGAGAGCCGGAGGGGCGCGCCTGCTCGGTCGTGATCCAGGATGACCTGGGTGCTGTAGTAGTAAGGCTGCAACTAGTCCTCGCACAGCGAGACAAAGCATTGTACTGCAAGGAGATAGATGTGGTTGGGTTCTCGGCGGCGCATCCGCCTGTCGAGCTGGTGTATGTCGAGGTCTCCAGTAGGTCTCCTCATTCATTACGGTCACGTGCATGATTCCTCTTCTCTTCAGGCACTCACCCTGTTGTCTCCAGCCCACGATTCGCTCGGAGCCATCGCGACGACGCCTGGCTGCCCTCAGTCTGCCCTCGTTGGTGAGTCGTGTCACGTCGCGCATGAATCCTTGTGCGGGAATCTGCCATCTCTTCGTGCACGGGAGGATGACTCCGAGTTGCTCTACGTGTTACGCATACTCCTCGAGCTGCGGCGGACTCGATGGGCGCTGCTGACTTCCCCGGGCTGCATCAACGTATCCCGAATGATTCGCCACTTCTTACTCATGCCCCGCCTCTCGCCCCACCCATCACCGTCCTGTATCAATCCCGCCTGCCCGTCAATTTTGTGAGAGCTACTGCGGGACGATTGTGCCCCGCTTTCGAGGACGCAGCGCGCTCTAACTCCCGGTATCCGTCGCAACTCAACCAGTCCAATAACGCTGCAAAGTCCACCCGGATCTCGACCTGATCTAGATCTGGGGCATTTCTAGAGCCGGAGTACTAAACCACCATAGGCTCTGCTTCCTGGAGTTTCGTCATTGCGGACACGGGGGCACCTTCCTTTTCGCCCCGTCGTTGCACGCTGCATTAATATATCTCCTTCTGTGAGACTATTTCGACAGGATCGGGGATGCTGGTCGCCTCACCTTAGCATCTTCAAAATGTGTGGTGGGCATGCGGCACACGACCTTCCGGCACCATCCTTTGTCGATTTCGTGGCGTTTTAAAGAATCTGAAAGGCGCGACCATAATAGAGAGCACGATTTTCCCAGGTACCCTATGTTCGAGCGATTTCTGGAGCGACGAGAGGTCAGGACTCTCTTGATTTCTCTTTTGGTTAATCCCTACCTCGAGGAGACAAGCGAATTTTTTTTCTACGCTCACTATCTTGTTCTAACTTCAATTTATGGGCGTGGATAGGGTGGTACAAGCTAACCTCGTGCTCTCAACGTGGACTCCGTGCACTACGTCGTCGCCAAATGGCTTCTCTGCGGAAGGACCTTCGAAACAAATCCATAAACGAAAACGGCACCCCGCGGGGATGCATCTTTGCCTGAACGTCTCCATGACAAGAGACTCGTGAAATGCTATATTGATCCCACTAGCGCTGGCGCTTATATATCCCGGCACTCACTGACCCAGTTTCACTAGAGAACCTTCCCCGACCCGACCCCACATGAAATTCAAGAAAGAGAATCGTCCTGGTACGTCGCTATCCATTGCGAATACTCCTCTGCATTCTGAACACTTCCTATCACAGAGGCATGCAACGGTGCCGACAGGCAGCAAGCAGGTAACGGAGGCACTGCTGAGGGACAAAATCACCAGCCTCGTACGTCGTCTCATCCAGAAGACTTCCAACAGCTCAACAACGCCCAGATGAAGCATGGAGCATAGGCGGAGATGGTGGGATTGGCCAGGGCGTGAAGCTCCCAAAACCGCTTATATCGCTCGACGACGCCTCTAAGGCTTCCTTCCCAGCCATGGAGAACACCAAATTTTGCAACGAGTACAAACTCGGGGGACAAATTCAGGGACTTCTCGAAAACAACGGATTTGATACGATAGATGCCCTTCTCTACATGGATGAATTCGATCTAAAGGATGCAGGTTTTCAAGTGGGCCATATCGCTGAATTGAAATGGGCTTTGAAGAAGATTTTGTTGAAAACGTTTGGTAGAATTGAAGCTCCCAGGACCGAAGGAAACAATAAACCCGATCTTGATGGTATGTAATAGCGAATCGGAAAAGCGCTGTCTGACCCCAAAATTTTCAGGAGGGAAAGGAGGAAAGGGTGGGTACGGGGGACGCAAAGGCGGTGCGGGCGGGTTAGGTGAGGCGCCTCGATTTTCGGATCTGGGCTACGTGCATTGGTTTAGCTACATTCGTGGTAAGCTGTTTACATCCCCGGCATGAAACACGCAAACTTGAATTTTTTTCCGAAGGCGGCGTTAGTGGAGCGGGCGATGGCGCCGATGGGAAAGGGGAGAACCTTGGGAACAACGAATCCCACCAGGCTGGAACAGGCAACGAGTTAAACTTTGGTCCCTCGCTCCTAGGTACGCCTCCGATGATTATCTATCAATTGGGAAGTAACGCTGACTTTGAGGCTTTCGTAGGCGGCATAGGAGGGGCTGGCGGGTGGGGTGATAGAGCAGGTGGCGCTGGGGGTTGTGGTGAGGCATCGGAAGTGACAATAGAGCAAGTCGGCATCTTCAGGAAGATTGTCGGTAAGTAGTGCGATATTTGGTTCAACTTCGATGGAGGAACCTGATCTTTCTTTCTTTTTCCAAGGCGGTTCCGGTGGTGATGGCGGCGGAGCACTCGACCAAGGCGGAGCCGGTGGAACTGGTCACGGCAACGCATTCTCAAAGCCGCTTCTATCCATCGACGATAAGACTAGACGGCGTATTCCAACCAAAGTACTGAATGACATCGATAGCAATATCATCAACTTGCACCGTGAAAGTCTCCAGGAACAAGGATTCCAGACAGTGGGGGGACTTTTCGAGGTGTCCAAGAACGATCTTCTGGTGCACTGTAAATTCGCCCCTGTGGATATCGGGCAATTTGTTAAAATCTCATCCTAGATGTGTTACGGTCTCGTTCCTTTCCCTTTTAGATTATTTTACTTACCGCACTTACTGTGGCTCAAGTCACTCCTTCCTTATATGATCACTCGTTACACGTCACACTCTCAGCGTCGTTCTCTTTACGCGTTCGCTGAGAGTGAGTCTTATTACTTTATCCTACACATACCTTACTTATATCCTCCCGAAGGATCTCTGTCTTTTAGGTATTGATAATATAGCGTCGTTCTCTTTACGCGTTCGCTGAGAGATCTCTGTCTTTTAGGTTATGGGCCCTCGACCGTAGCTATTTCTAGACGACCTGTTGGACGCAGCATCGCCCGTATACACGTGTGAACTACACGAGCATTGAACTCTTCGCAACTTCTCTGCACCAGCTTGCGAGACTCGAAGTTCTCCCTCGACTTCAACTGCCACGTCATCTCGACTTTCAGTCTTCCAGCTCGTACCACCCGAACGAACTAGCTAGCGAACGCTTGGACAGCTTCATAGCTCCTGTTCCATCTATTTCAGTCATCTTCTTCCTCGACACCCCTCTATACCCACGCTCACGCTATCGCGATGTCCTCGGAATCGGCATCCTCAGACTGGCGGCATATCACGCCGCTCACTGCGGGCTCTTGGGCCGAGTGGGAGCCGAAGGCCATCTCCGAGCTAATGCGCATCGGCGTCTATCGTCTGTGCACCGGCGAGGAGATTGTGCTCCCGCAGCCGACCCAGCCGGTCATCGCCGCAGATGCCAACGCTGTTGTGCGAGCAGCAGCCCAGCGCGAGTGGAAAGAGGATGTTCGTGCTTACAACGAAGGCCTGCGTCGCCAAGATAGAGCTATCGGCACCATCCGCTCCATCATTGCGGAAGACCAGTTACAGCACATCGAAGGCAAGACCACGCCAAAGGAGGTTTGGGATGCTTTGAAGGAGCAGCATAAAGATTCTCACTCCGGACTTGTCGCATATTACACGAAAATCGGCATCCTGGAGAAGAAATACGTGGAGAACGAGAACATGCACACGCACCTTTCCTTCATCCAAATGGAGAATCGCAAACTCGCTCTCAAGCAACGATTTGACGATGAGTTCCTCGCACAAATCATGCTCATGTCACTGCCTCGCGAGACCACCTGGGAAACTCTACTCGTGGTGCTTGTTTCGTCTGTCACTGACACGAACAAGCTCACGACTGTCATGGTTGTCGCGCGCCTTATGCAAGAGTACCGTCGCATCACCGGGACTGAGACGCAGACCGACTCGGCCCTTCTCGCTAAAAATAAGGAGAAATCCTTGAAGGGCTCCAAAAAGCCCCGGTGCAGGTACTGCAAGTACAAGGGGCACAGCGAGGATGATTGTCGCAAAAAGCAGCAGGATTTGCAGAAGGCCAAAGCCAATCGGACATCATCAAAAACGGACGCCCACGTTGCGGAGGCCTCCGACTCCGATTCTGACTCGGACATCAGCGAGGCGACTGAGCGCGCTCATCTCGCATCTGTCACTGCGGAGTTCTCTGCGCACACAAAGAAGTGGGAGGATGGCTCCCTTCACGTCTTCCTCGCATCAGATGTCGTAGCGTTCCTCGCAAAGTCGGTCAAATCAGATGCATTCATTGATTCAGGTTGCTCGCGACATCTCTCCCCAAGCCGTGAATACTTCAATGACGCGACTTATGTCCCTCTCGAGAAGCTGATCTCCATCCACCTCGGGGACTCATCCGTCATCAAGGCAATCGGCCGCGGCACGCTCCAATATCTCATGGACTGCCCGAATGGAGTCGTTCCGGCTTCGATTCCTGATGCTCTCTATGTTCCTGACCTCGCCGCCACACTCCTTTCGGTCTCCCGCTTTACGGACCGGAAGCACGAGCTTCGCTTCAAGGACAAGGACTGCCACGTCTTTGCTCCTTCCGGGCGCTGCGTCGCGGCAGCTACAAAAACTAATGGTGGTCTTTACCGGCTGCTCGCTCGCCCGATGCTCTCGAAAGAGTACGCAAATCTTGCTACCCCCCGTACAATCGACATTAACCTCCTTCACCGTCGCTTAGGCCATCTCGGCTATGACAACGTCAAAAGACTTGTCGCAAAAGGCATGGTGGAAGGAGTTGATGCGGTGGTTGGTCGTATAGAATTTTGCGAGGCCTGTGTACATGGCAAACAACATAGATTTCCCTTTTCTCCTTCAATGAAGCGCGCCCGGCATAAACTAGATCTTATCCATTCGGATGTCTGCGGCCCTTTCCCCTCTAGCATCGGGGGCAAGCGATACTTCATCACATTCATCGACGACCACACGCGCGACACCTGGGTTTACTTCATGGCCCGCAAGTCGGAGGCATACAAGATGTTTCGTGAATTTAAAGCGGAGGTCGAGCTTCAGACTGGTCGGCGAATCAAAGTCGTGCGCACGGATGGTGGTGGTGAATACACCTCTGATCAGTTTGAGGAGTATCTCAAGAATATCGGGATCATCCACCAGAAGACTGCACCGGACACACCAGAGCAAAACGGGCTTAGCGAAATTCTTAATCGAGTCATCGTCGAGCGAGCTCGTTGTATGCTGTTTGCTGCAAATCTGTCCCCTGGCTTCTGGGCAGAGGCTGTACAGACCGCGGTGTACCTCATGAACCGCTGTCCAGTGTCCCGAATCAAAGATATGACACCGCACGAAGCATTCTCCGGCGACAAACCATCTGTCACCGCTTTCCGCACGTTTGGGTGCCCCGCGTACGTCCACATCCCAAAGTCTAAGCGAAGGAAACTCGCATTCAAGACACGGAAGTGCGTGCTACTCGGTTACGCTCCGGGTACTAAGGCGTATCGACTGTGGGATCCCAAGAAGCGGCGCATAGTCACCTCGCGCGACGTTATCTTCGACGAGCGCGTGGACCCACCGGCTCCGCCAGAGCCCAAAGTGGACCTCTCCGACATCATTTGGAATGGCGAGAGGAACTATGAGGAGATCAGTCGAGTGGGAGACTCGTGGGATGACCCTGAGAAGCCACGCACCAATGCTAACGCAAAATCGGAGCTGCCTCCGATGGCTGACGTCCCTGCTGATTCTCCACCTGCCTCACCGCACGACGCACAAGTCGACCTGCCTGATCCCGATGCTCCAGATGAGCCCCCTGCTCCTCCTCCTCCTCCTCCTCAACGGGCACGCCGCACAGAAGTGGAAATGCTCGGCCCGCCGCCTGACGTCGATGGCCCACGCCAACGTCGGCTGCCCGCGCGCTACCGCCAGGATGAGGCTGACGTGCCGGAAGCCCCTGAGGACGACGACGGGGCATTCTTCGTCGAGGTGGATGCAGCAGAGGCATTCGCGCTCTCACAGTACTCGGAGATCGAGGAAGTCGCGCTAGAGGACATGGCTTTTGTCTTTGCAGCAGCAGCACATGGCTCAGGACATTCCGAGTCCGATCCACTCACTTGGCGTGAGGCGATGCGTCTCCCAGACCGCGCCGAATGGGTAAAAGCCATCGCCGCTGAACTCACTTCTCTTCGTGAGACTGGCACCTTCGAAGACTGCGATCGCTTACCTCCAGGCCGTAAGGCAGTTGACGCGAAGTTCGTCTTCAAGATCAAGCGTCAGCCTGACGGGTCCATAGAGCGGTACAAAGCCCGGCTTGTCGCAAAGGGCTATTCCCAGATGCCTGGTGTGGACTTTGATGAAGTCTTCTCGCCGGTAGTAAAGCTCACCTCAATCCGAGTCCTCTGCGCGCTCACGGTCCAGCTCCAGCTCCATTTCCACCACCTTGACGTCGACACAGCGTTCCTAAACGGAGATCTGAAAGAGGAGTTGTACATCCGACTTCCCGAGGGTGCAGGACCAGATGCGGGGAAGATAAAGCGACTCCGTCGTTCGCTATATGGCCTGAAGCAGGCCTCCCGCGTATGGAACGACCTCCTGGACGGCGAGGTTAAGAAAGTCGGGTACCGGCGGATCCATGCGGACTATTGCATCTACGTCTTTCGACGCGGAGACACGGTCTGTTTCTTGGCGGTGTATGTCGACGACATGGCCCTGCTGGGGAACGACCTGGATGTGATGCACGAGCACAAGGCCTTGCTCGGGCGTCGCTTCAAAGTCAAGGATTTGGGGCCTGTGAAGCAGCTTCTCGGCTTAGCAATCGATTATGATCGGGACGCACGGACCTTACTTCTCACGCAAACTCGTTATATCGAAGAAGCGCTCGAGCGGTATGCTGCCAACGATGGCCGCACGCACCTCACTCCTCTCTCTTCCGGCGTCAAATTAACCAAGGACGACTCGCCGAAAACTGAAGCCGAAACCCGCCGTGTCCGCGAGAACTTTCCTTACCAAAGCCTAATCGGGACGTTGATGTACGCCATGCTCGGGACGCGCGCAGACATCGCGTACGCAGTGGGAGCTTTGAGCAAGTTCAGCTCGAACTTTGGTGAAGCTCATTACAGGCAGGCAATGCATGTTCTTCGTTATCTCGGCGGAACTAAACACTACGGCATCAAATTCGACGGGAATTTGGGACACGACATGTCCTCAATCATCCTCGGTTACACCGATTCGGATTGGGCTGGTGATCTTGACACCCGCCGCTCCACGGGCGGATACGTCTTTATGATGTCTGGTGCTGCCGTGAGCTGGAGCAGCAAACTGCAGCTTTCACCTGCTCTTTCGTCAACCGAAGCTGAATATATGGCCTGCTCTCGTGCTGCTAGAGAGTAGCACGAATATATATTCGCGAATATGAATATTCGCCGAAATCTAAAAATTGATATTCGCATTCGTATGAATATTGATGGCGAATATTTGTTGCTTAGTCAGCAATATTCGCGAATATTCGTGAATATGAATATTCAGTGAGTATATTGAGAATTCGGGGGTTTAGTAGCCACCAATGAGTTGCTGAGGACACTTTTATGCTATCCTGTGAGTTTAAACATTGTCAAAGCCTCATACAAGCCCTTGTCTCGCATGTCCAACCATTTGATGGACCATCACAGTTGCTGTGTTCAACCTGTCACACAATTGCCAAAGCAAAGATGTCTCTAAAGTGGTTGGTTTGCATATGAATTACAGATCTAGTTGGTGTAAATGAAGTGTGTTATGGTTCCAGAGAGGAGATGTGTTAAACAGACCCAAATTTACCATGCTTGACTGAAATTTTAGCCGTGTATTACAGCCACGAATATTCACGAATATCAACTTTCCTGAAAACTGATATTCGCATTCGCACGAATAGCACAGCCGCAGCAATTCACGAATACGAATATTCGCAATTCGCGAATGGACAGGCACGAATATTCGCGATATTCGCTACTCGTGCTACACTCTACGTGCTGCGCAGGAGGCCATTTGGCTTCGCAAACTTCTTGAGGAGCTAGGCTTCCCACAGAAGGACCCCACGGACCTCCTTGGTGATAATCAAGGCTCCATCGCGTTGGCGAAGAACCCCGGAGACCACCCACGCACCAAGCACATCGCGCTTCGATACCACTTCATTCGTTTCGCTGTCGCAAATGGTAGCATCGACCTTGACTACGTCCCGACAAGCGAGATGGCCGCGGATGGGCTTACTAAAGGCCTGACGGGCACGAAGCATGAACAATTTGTTCGGCTACTTGGGATGGAACCTCGCCCGAGTGGGAGTGTTAAAATCTCATCCTAGATGTGTTACGGTCTCGTTCCTTTCCCTTTTAGATTATTTTACTTACCGCACTTACTGTGGCTCAAGTCACTCCTTCCTTATATGATCACTCGTTACACGTCACACTCTCAGCGTCGTTCTCTTTACGAAGTTCGCTGAGAGTGAGTCTTATTACTTTATCCTACACATACCTTACTTATATCCTCCCGAAGGATCTCTGTCTTTTAGGTATTGATAATATAGCGTCGTTCTCTTTACGCGTTCGCTGAGAGATCTCTGTCTTTTACAATTGACGGCGACCTTGAATAAGCTCGCCAATGGCCGAGCAAAACTTTCAAGTTTCAAGTCGCCGTAGTCTACTAGTTTCATATATCATTTAGAAAATCAGGTTGAATACCAGAGTTAGCCGAGTGGCGTGCCAAAATGGCTTGCGCCGCTTAGCAGAGTTTAAATTGGCTGGGGCGGGCGGGTGTGGCGTGGCTTGCGGCGTGGCTTGGCTTGTGCTCGGCTACACTACACCTTCCCACTGTAAATATCGCGATAATTTCTCAATATTGGTGCCTTGCGAGCCTCTCCTTTCATCATTGTCGTCTCCACAACATCCGGATCAACCTCGCCGCCGTCATTGACAGCGCTTGCGACTTTTGAACCAGCAACCTTGCGGTTGGTGAAATGTTGCACCAGTCGTTACGTATCCCTTACAATACCAAAAACACTCTTTTGCAAGTTCTTTCTCCATTTTGCTGACTGCTTGAGCTTGCTCAGCAGAACTTGCAGCCTCAGAATGTCTGAGAGGTAATCAATCAACCTACCACAAATATTAATGGCCTCTGTTGAATTCCAGGAATCCGATGAATTAAAGTACAAGTCCGTCAACTTGAGGCCAAGTCTCGACCAATATAAACGTCTATATTGAACAAGGAAGGTTGGGGGAACTTGAATTGGTAAGTTCGGACAATTTATTTAGTACAATGTACCATATTTTTACTCTGCAAGATAAGAAACCACGTAACGGGTAACAGGGAACTGAATAAACTATAAAGAAGTCAAGGGTACGAGCTTTGAAGGTAGAAAAAAGGACGGTGAACACAACCACAATCTGGGATGTTGCCGAGCGGCGCAGCAATTAGAGTTGTGCCTGATCCTAAACCCAGCATCCAATGGTATTGAAGTGTTCCAGAGGCTCTTTGATCCAATTCTTCTCTTCCTTGCCACGATTTCCGATGCAAGCCATATTCCCCGCCCAATTGATGGCATCAGACAAAATGGCTTGCGCACACCATGTGACATGTTCAACTCCGTCCAACTGAAGGCGATTTCGAAATACATACCGGCAGCAATGATAGGAGAGCATGAATACGATATATGGTGTGTGGATCTGACCTTCTTACTGTGCAAATTTCTATACTTTTCGATACAAGCCATGCCCACGCCCAATTTGATTGCATCAGACAAAATGGCTTGTGCCCGCCATTTTGTTTGCGACGAGCACATTAACTTCGCTTGTGGTTTCTCCACATGATTCGACACTGAAATACTTGAACAAGCCTGTAGAAATCATTTATTTGAACAAGTTGGACTTATTCAACATTTTCTTGACATTAGTAAGTTGAACTGAAGTCAACCAACAGCAGTGAGCATGGGAATATGCTCTATACTGATTATATAGTGTGGGTGGAAGTATACGAACCTCATTATGTGAAGAGAGAAGTCAGATTCTGTCTGACACCCAGAACTATTTTGCGTGCGAGAAAACATGTAAGTTAGGTGCTCGTTTGGTGAATGTCAGTGTATCTGGGATAGCCTTTGCGTTACCTTATATCTCGATAAACACTAAGAAGCATCAACTATCGATTTAACTCCACAAGCCCGCCGGCTTGCAAGCAGAGCTTCAGTTGAGTCCATTATTACTCGCGTCGGTCACGGGTACTACCAAGATATAGACAGTACATGAGTATAGATGTGGTGGGGACCTTCGGGCACTTCAATGTAATGTATCTACCATATAAGGTATGTATTGTAAGAGCTAGTTGATATGTACTGGTAGTGGTATTAACCCGAGGTGCGCAGTACTAGCTACAACTCTGAACCGTTTGAGAGCGAAGTAGAAAGAAGAGAAAATTGATTGCTCTTGGGGGCTTGAGGCCCTCGTATTTATACTACTTGGAAGACTATCTAGAATATTCTACTAACTACTTGTCCTTGCCCTTTATGGTGAGCGAGGTAGGTTCAACTCGGAGAACATTCCCGAATGTGCCGGATTGCACCCGCATCACCACAGCCACTGATGCGCCTCCAACAGTATGCCACTAGGAGTCCCTACGACGTGTTGAGAGCGCAAGCCACTTCTGAGTTTTGGCTGGGACCAAGTTGGCGGAATGGCTTGCCAAGCCATCAAAATGGCTTGCAAGCCGATCGGCCGGGCGTGGGCGGGTGATCACACCCAAATCCACGCCCCCGCCCGAAACAAGCCATTCGGCGCGGGCGCAAGCCATTCGGCCAAGCCAAAAATGTCACTCTCGGTTGAATACGAGAGGATGAGTTTTCTTGGGAACTGAGTCAAAGTAGAGTTGGGTCCCGAGTGAAAGAGTACGCCAGCTCCGGAGTCCGGACAAAGAACTCAAGAAATGACAGAGACGCCTCCGAGGCACGAGGTCCTGCACGAGGTATACACGCAACGACACAGAGGTGGCAGTCACTGACTCACTGGTCAGTGCCAGACTCAATGGTGTTACGGTCCGGAGTCCGAATCAGCTCTACAACGTGTGGGCGGTTCCGATGTTGTAAGTGGTATGTCAACGCCGTCCCTTCTGTTGCAGACTTGACCGTACAGATGGAATGACTGTTCATATGTGGGCTCTCGGCTGTGTCCTGATGATGGCGAACAATCATTTTTGACTTTCTAAACTGATTTCATTGAACGATATTACTCTAGTTGAAAATCTGATCGGCAGTGGGCCAAATTCCGGTTTCTTAGTGTTGAGATGTTTAAGTTGGCTTCGTGAGGTCTGGTAAGGTACCGTAAGGAAGGTAGAAATACTTCTTAGAATTTAATTGACGCTGATTCATACAGTGAGAGGTCGCGGAGCATGCTCCATCCGGTCGAATTCTGCGAAGGTCAGTTTTCGTGACATGTGAAGCAAATTACTTCTCAGCCTCATGTTGAAGGTGATGACTTTCCCATCCAAGTTGAACAGATATTAATTTGTCTGCCCCGCGATAGACCAAGCGCTAAAGAGGCGTCGAACGGGGTGCTATTTACCGTCTCTGTGAAGGTTTCGGGTCCCAAGGAACGATGGCCAGGAGAGAAAAAGGAAGAAACTGTTTACATCGTCTGGAAGAAAACGATTTCTATATTGTCAGGCACTTCGACAACTGGAATGTATGTTGTCTATATAGGTTGATACCACATGTTTCGACGTCAAGAGTGAAATTATTTCTGATGACCTCTTTAATCTCGCCACAATCAGGGCAACTCAAATACTTCCGCTCTCGAACCAACCGCGTCAGACATCGAGTTCGAAGCGCTCGGGGAGATAATGTCTTAATTTACCAAGCTCACGGTCCCTGTTTATTCATAACTGCCGGTGTACGCTTGATTTATTTTTTGTCAACACCAGTGCTTGGTTCCCAGGATTATATTAGGAGCACCGCACCGAGAATGTGAGGGTGCTGCATTGGCGGGAGCAGAGAACAAACGCTCAACGTCCCAGTACAGAGTAGAGCATCCGACATAAATTCGTATGGGAGCTGTCCTGGACCACTCGCAGAGCACCACGACCATCTGCTACCAAGAGTAGTATAAATATGCATGAAACCCAATTTGCAGGCAGGCTTTGGTTATAGATTCCGGAAGGGGTTTATTCAAGTTTTTGACCACTGCCAAGGAGGTTTGGTTAAATCCAATCTCTCGCAATGGCTGAGCGGACACTAGAGAATTCGTACCCACCAAAATGAGATGATGATGCAACCAAGAAGTTAGTGGAAAACCGATTGTCCATTGAGACAAGACACCTGCTGCTGTTATTGCTCCGGCAGAGGTTGCACACTGTTTCTGCGTTGCACCCCGATGACAGGACCTTTACCAGCCCCACCTTTACCCCCTACTTGAAGCCCTGCTCCACCATCGCCACCTGTTCCTCCTATGAGATGTAAGTAGGTAGTTTCACACTTTGATGCAGGGACTTACCAGAAACCTTTCGGATTTTCAGACGTTCCTTGAAGTCCAGCTCGAGGCGTGGACCTGCGCCTTCACCCCCTTCCCCACCAATGTTTCCGTAGCCTCCTGTGCCGCCAATGCCTCCTAGATCCAAGTTCACTTCAGTTCTTGGCTGGAAGCTGTCTTTACCTGTGATATCTTCCATCTCAATTTGGGCTAGGATGGGATGAGATGATGGTCCGAAGCATCAAAGGACAGCTTGCCTTCGTTATCGTGTCCCAACTTCACCTGTAAATGCAAACATAAGATTATCACAGAAGGCTCCTACTGAAATTGAAGACTACCTCAAGAGCTTTAATGCTCTGGAAAACCTCATCAACACCGACGAGCTATTGCATTTAACAAACCTGAAGCACGCTTAGAGAGTTGAGTGCATACCGTGGCTATAGAAATTATCTGAGTGAGATTCATGCTGTGCTTGGCAAGACATGCTGCATTGTCAGCACTGTTGAAGAACCGTTCCAGTGTCCCTCGAGATTTTGCAACTTGTAAATCCGCTGCAATTGATTCGAATTCCCTGGACCTGGTTAGTCAAGGTACACATTACACAACATGTATGTAATAACTCACTGCCGAAGGGCTTCCAGGACAAATTGGCCTCTACTGGGTGCGTCGAGGCCGGCTGGACTGTCGCTTGACGTATTTGCAATGTCAGTTGGAATTGAGCTGGGCTGGGTCCCCATTTCATATATGATGGGGGTGAGGAGCTTGATCCGTGCAGCCAGTTCCACAAATCCTTGTGCGTTGGCAGAAGTTTGCTGGATACGAATGGGCATCAATCGAGTGTTGAAATCGAAATATCTGACCTGAATCCGTGTCATAACAACTAGAATAGGTTCGATGACACCGCTCAGGCTCTGCGCCAATGGAATGTTACTGGAAATGGTGCTGAGTGTCTGCAGAGCGAATTTGAAGACATTCAGCGCGGTGTGCGGAAGGTCAGCGTGGCTAGCTTTGCCTGGCGTCTGCTGAGGCAGGGTCTGTTTAGATTCATGGGTCATATCCGGCGAGGAAGCCTGTGGAGGTCCGATACTGGTGACCTTTTTGCGACACAGTAACTTCGAACGCCACTTGAGCGAGAAGCCCTTCCACCTAGAGAGCTGGCAGAGGGTCATGGTCAGATCGCAAGGAGCACAGAAGGGGGCGGGGCGACTTACCACGGTCATTGTGGGCCTTTGAGAGACGTGTGACGTGTTTCTTGCGCCACAATGAGCAAACCAACAGTTTGGTTCTCACAATTCGGATGATCAGCTTACCACGGCCAGGCGACGCCAATGGAGCCCGTACCTGCAGGACCGTTTCCGAGATTACGCTTCAGATATCGTTTGGGTCAGGTTCTGAAGCACACGAGACTCACATAAAATGATGGCAACAGGACGTCGGCACTGTTACGCCGTAAAGATCCCGCTCTTCACCACAAGGCCGGACAAAGCTATTATTTACCTACTTACCAAACCAAGAGGTTGGCTACCAAGAATTTAGGTAAATGTTTAACTCGCCATTCTCACGTAAGCGGCCCTTCTCTTGGGAGTCTAGAAGTAATGTTTTCCTTCAGGATTTTCTGTTCATAACCCGGTCGATGAATTCACCCTCGCAACCTTCGCGTTCATCTGAAGTGACTTGTGGACTTAGCCTTCATCAATATCTTCAAGAATATCTCCAAGAAGTTCCCAAGTTGTCCCCGATATGGCGCGATCTAGGTGCTCCATATGTTCAGGTAAGGCAGGTAACACTGAGATAAGACATTGACTTTGCATACACACACCTAGCTGAATCCGACCAATCCTCTCACACGCAAGGCTTCTCTACAGGAGTAATTCGGACCGTCAATCCCACGGGCGACGACAGTGGCGAGTCAGGGCGACTCGCAGCCATTTCATATCCACGGTAAGTTCAAATGTACCTTCCCTCGCACCTAAGCAAAACAGGACCGCCGGATTGAGCCCGGTACGACGCCGAGGCCTCGGTCACGACGATGGATAGCCTGAGGTCCTCTGAGGTTGTCGTACGGTTCATCAATTGAATCTCAATGGGAATAAGACCCTGAGTTTGAGTGAGCGTCAATGCCAAGCTTCTGAAAGCTATGTAGCAGTATGTAGCGCCGTAACGAGCATGGAAAACGCACCGCAGACTCAGTCGCGTAATAATCGAATATCATCGGCCGTACGGTACGTCGTCCGTGGCACTCGAAGTATGCGCGCCCGGGCCGTTTTGCAGGCGAAGAACTATCCAGGGTATCACGATAAGTATGCAGTACATCCACAACGAGCGGCTAAGCGAGGTTCGGGAGCTAGGTAGGTAGGTAAAATGTCAGCGACATGTTCAATGAGCATACGACATAAACCTACAGATAAATACACCTTGCTGGACAGGCGTAAGATTGCATGAGTATGTATCCTTAGCCTAAAGCTCATTGTTATGCGCGTGGCGAGGTCGGAGATGAATTGGAACCCAAGGAACAAGTCGAATGCAGGCTGCAATAATTGAAGTCAACGTCACGATGAGCGTTCAACAGGCTACTTCATGCCGTGATTGGCTCCCACAATTTCCGCCGAGCACCTAAATCCAGCCACAATGAGGCTATTGAAGCAGCAAGGAGTTTTGAACGAAGGCCGTGCGTTACTCGTGCGTGACGTCAAGCAACAAGTCGAATCGTGAGTCGGACACTCTGTGAGGACAAGTCGAATCCGTTGTCCGATGACGGAAGGGAAAGTTGAGAAGGACCAAGGCGAGTTGAACTATCCTCCAGCCAGTCTTCTTGGTCCCGTCCTGGCGTTGGATGGGCCGCCGCTCGATGTGGCGATCAAGCTCGGTCAACGTTGTCCAGAGATCGGATCACCGTGCCGAATCGGACATTTCGGCCTCTTCCGGTCGAGTTGGACCGTCAATGAACCAATCGCGATGGTTGCGGGAAAACGAGGGATATCTGAGCGAGAGAAGCACCTGGCTCAAGGCCCGGTGCAAGTCTGGTGAGAAATCGCGAAGGCCCTCAATCGCTCTCGGCCACGGACTCAAGTCTTCAAGCCAAGGAGAGAGACTTCGACTCGAATTGTTTGCCTCGTTTACCTCAAGTTGAAGCCAACATAGATTTAATATATGATTGGCGCAAGGAGGCTTTCAACTACATAGCCCCCCCTAGGGTATGAAGTTTAACCACCACGAACTTTCCAATCTCTCCATTTCCTGCAGAAATTTCTTCGAGGCACGCCCAAGGTCGACTTGTGCCAAGCTTGGATGGCTCCCGGTCCAGATCGGTGTCGTAGATTTCCAAAAGTCCTCCTACTGTCAGAAATCATCGTACCGGAGGCTATTAAGTTGAGTACTGATGTTGAATCTTGATTGACGAATCTTCTCCGTGATGCCGCTTTATGGGCAGTGTTATAGATTTCGGGCCGTTGCTGATACCGTCTTTGGCTTTAATTTGGTTATACGGCGAGTTAAGTCGGAAGTTTTCCCTTCAACAACTTACTATGTTCTATTTGTTGTTCTATATCCGGAGAGGCGTCTCCAGGAACTGTAATTGTACGATTGACTCCTAAATCCGAGGTGGGTATCTGCCTTCTCACAACTTACTTGCCCGTGCTTGTCTGAGCTTGCACAAGCGCGGCCGAAAAAAAAACCGAAAAGAGCACAAGCCCTTGTCAAAAATCGGACAAGCCTGGTTTGTTTGTTTGTTTGTTTGAGTGGGTCCATTGCTATCTAGTCATCATTTCTGTACATTCATTTATTTTGAACAAAATGAACAAGCCGACAAGCTAATTGTGTGCTTACGAGCCGACTCTCTTTCGGGTTCATTCCTGACGTGCGAATTTCCAATGATAAGTTTCAGTCTGCTCCCATTTGTTGCGCCAAATATATGTATGGTTGCGGAGATGATAAAGGTTAAAATACGGCGCAAGTCGAAACTTCCTCCGGTCGCTTGTCCAACACTTCCCGGTGTCATCGGATGCCAGTGTTGAGACCTTGAATCATATGATTGGTTGTAACGTCGAAGAGGAATCATATACATGATCTAACCTTGAAGCAACTTACAGGCTGCGGCGCACATTCAGTTGGCATTCTCTTCCAGCGCGGTTCAATGCAGCGGTCCCCACCCTCAGATTTGTTTGCAGACTAGAGCGCTCCGCCGACATGAACAGAGCTATCTTCAAGAAGGACATTTCTGACTCAGACAGCTAACCAGATGCGGCAACTTGAAGTTTCTCCAGTATGTACCGTTGCTAGGCAGCCACATGCCTCCGTCGCAAGAGGTAGAATTCAGGGGTTGTGTTAGACGCCAAGGCGCTTGACTCTTGATTTTAAAAAGTATTCGAAGCGACTTCCGCGATGCGAACTGATTTTGGAGATCTCGTACCGTTCGTTGGCCGCAAAAGCCGAGGATTAGAGAGAATAGAAGGAAAATGGTTGGGGGGTCAAGATCCAAAATTGAAGATTGAAGACAAGAAAAGAAGTTGCACAGAGGATCCCGTTGAGTCGTATTTCGCCTCCACCAGAGATTGAAGTCTGGACTACAAATGTCACAATAGACAAGCCAGCTCCGAGCGGCGCTCCGAGTCCTTTCTATTTGAGTACTGCCTGAGATGAATGAGAGGCATTGAGATTCAAGAGCGCGCCTTCGACGTTACGGACCAGGCTGAACGTCACCCTGATATATGCCTTGCTGCCATAGCTTTAGAGTCATGGACTCGTATATCGAGGTGCATCGTGACCGTTGGAGACAAGGTGGATCGGACAAACCCGAAATTATTCATCCGCATCAAACTCATCAGTCCGGCGTTATTCTCTATGAGTCGAAATTGCCGTACTTTGGCTATCCTGATACGTATCCGGGGCCGAATTTGCGGGTGGCACTGGCAGGATATATACTTGCATTCTCAAAGCCGCCGGCGGAAATTACGGAGTACACTGAGCCATATTTCGCTCATGCAATACTAGAGATGATCGTCTTGAAGAATTCTACGACTTGCAGGACTCCGAACTAGAAGGACTTGAATTCTTTCACGAAGTCTGCCTGTCTTTCGTCGTTTTCTGTATCTCTGGCCGCGCATAGAGTTTAATACTTCCCCTTTCCATTGATAGGCATGATGAACGACAAGACGAACACAAAGCTGCTATCCCCGTCACTATTTTTATTGGCACTAGCTCGCAGTCGTCACCACCATCTTCTCTGACAGAAACTCCCTCAGTGCCCTCTTCAGCTCGGCGATTTGGCCTTGTTTCAACCCGGTTTTCTCCAGACTGCTCTCATCTGCTTCGAGAAGAGCCCCCGCCGTTTCGAATTTCTCGTTCTGGAGAAGTTTGCGGATGCTATCGTCTAGGCGGTATTGCTGGCAAAATTCGGCCACCTTCAAAATCGGCACGGAAATAGTCTTCCCGTCAACGGATATCTTTTGTTTTTCGCCTGTTCCACACAAGATAAAAAACTTTGTCTCAAGAAAATAGGCTCAACTTACTTTCCCCCATGCTGCGGACGTTGGTTTGGTTTCGGCCTTTGGACCTTTAGGATTGGGCGGGGACTTCTGAAATTCTGACGGGCCAACGATCACTTTATACCCGTGAACGAGTGTTTAAAATATGGAGACTCCCCTCCGCGCTGTCATCGGGCATCGCCCCCACAGGACATACATCATACTCGGTTTGGTCTGAATTCCCCAGGACGTAACGCTCAAACTATCATATTAGTACAATCTTACTGTCAGGCTTTGACGCAAGCAATCGTCGGCGCTAAAGGGATCTATTCCAATTGTTCTCCCTCTCTCAGTGTCATCAGCATCTGATCGGGTATTTGCAGTGAACTGCGACACATCCGATCCGTGATTCAACTCAAAGAAACGTGAAGGGAGCGACAACCGTGTATAACCACCCCGCGCACGCGCGTTATCTCCGTGCAGATCTGTGGCGTTGAATCGACACTGAAATTTGACAGATGGAAGTAGTGCGAGATGTTGCATATAGCCGCTCGTACAGGCGCTAGGCCTACAGAGCGGCGCGTTTGACGAAATCACCGTTGTGGGCGTTCGTGGCTCCACATAAGGTGCGACGTCCGATACTGCTTTTTCAACTATTCACTCTCCTTTCCCGCCTGCCTTTCACAATGGAGTATAAATCCACCGAGATGCTCATACAAGGCATGGATGTAAATGATCAGACCGCATGTGTTATTAAAGTCTCCACAGTGGATTCAATCGGAGGAGGACATGGCGGTGCTGGGGGAAAAGGGGCAGATCATGGCATTGGCGGCGAAGGTGGTTATGCCGAGGGGGGTCGCGTATTCAACGAACTGCACACCGAGAAAGCTAACCTTGACAACCGTGTCATCCACAATCTTATCCACAACCGTATCATAATCAACGTTGGTGACCCACCACCGGGCCTCCGGCCTAAGCATGGCATTCTTCCTCAGGCTTTGACCCTGCCGGCAATTCTCAGCAAAATATTGAACTCCTGGAATGGTATTTCTGGTTGGTTCTCTGTGATCTTCACAGCTCTCACCTGGTTTCAATAGGGCTTGACTTCTGGACCGGTGGTGAAGACACCGATATATGGGGACTCTGATTCCGTGCTTATTTCTTTCAAGGTTGGACTGACACAGGCAGTGGCCCAGTATCTGGTAAGGGGAAAGCAAAGGTAAATATCTAGTTAATGTTTTGCCTGTGGTTAATCCTGGTCATGAGAACAGTGCGAGAGTCCTGAGGTAGAGGATATAGATGGCGGTGGGAGCTCAACGAAAACGGTCAGCGACATGGTCTACCGTATTATGAAAGATACTAACCATCATTCACAGAGTGCGGCGAATACAAAGCAGGCTGGAAGGCCTTCTTCAAGTGCTACCGCTATCACCGAGGATAGCACGGGCGATGTTAGGGGTAACGTCGGCAAAGAGCATCCAGGGAAACGTGAGCGGGAAGACAAGGTTAGAATGGACTGACTCGCGATCTTGAGTACACCAGCTGAAGTATTGGTAGGATGAGTCCGCCAGGCCACCGCGCAAGAAGCCGCACACTGAAGACACACCCGTCCGCAATGGTAAAGTACCGGATCCCCGTTCCAATAACAGGTCGAGACCACCTTGGAGGTAATAGCAGGGTGGCGACGATGGGGGAGGATGCTTTGGATTTTCAAGTAGGGTTATTTATTGTGTACTGAAAGCAATTCCTTTCTTTCCGATGGAGTTTGCCTGTTTTGCCAAATCACCTAGTATAATGGTGCTGCGCTCGAAGTTCGGAACGGTCTCCGAAATTTGGCTTGAACACTTTGTTATCCTGGACCATTATGATAGTACGTGGTTCAAAATCTCTGAATTGGGTCCAAACTCTGACTCTGTTCATAAACAGGATCTGCGTTGGTCGGTACATATCGCGGTTTTATTTCTAAGTCACTATCCCGATAAAGCACCGGACTCGGAGCTCTTTGGATGGCGTCAATTTGAATTCCTTTCGTTCATCAAATTTGTCTTGTAATTCCTGCGAAGAACTCTCAGATTACCTCGATGACGAGATCCCTTCCTCACATTGGATCCCTGTACCCTTCGCCACGGGATATATTGCCTCGCGGATCGAACTATCCACACGAAGCCATGGATTTGAGCACACTAAGAAACGACATAAGTGGATTACAAAAACATGGGTGTCGATCTAAATTTTTAGGGATATGATTTGTGCGTAGTTGAAACTGCAGGAGGTTAAAATGAACACCGCAAGGGGCGCGATTGGGACCCGTGTCGGAAATTTAAACCTAGATGAGAACGCTGTAAGGCCTTGTACTACAGAACCTATAAGGTCTTATCAGAACCTCGAGAAAATATTATAAGACTGTTATAAGCAAGACAAGAGTCCCTGGTGACACTTTAATTCCATTATATGAGTTTTTCTGACACAGGAAGATGGCCGAAGCCGAAGCGATCTTCGAATCTCTACATTCAGTATAAGGGAAGCCGCAGCAGACCCTGTTGGAGTTACGACGAGCCGTGCGGCACCTTGGTGCCAACATCACTCGGCACAGCTCTGTCGCATTGGCGACGTAGCTCGGCAGAGTCCTTTTACCTGAGCCGCGAAGTTGTTCCGCCGGGCCGTCTGAGCATATTCATTGCCCCTGGAAATAGTTCGCTGGCACCGAATATGCAATTCCGGATGTCTGAACCGGAAGCGTTGGTACCATTCAAGTCGCGGCGGTTGTATATTTGATATAGGCGGAATCCTGCCTTACGGGGAAAAAAAGCCATTCCCGGCTTGTCTTCGAGAGATGGTATGTACTTGATGGCAAATGGTCAGAAGTGCGGGCCGTCGTTGGGCCAGCGTCAAAACCAGCCGTCTGAGTTATTTCCTAAAACAGACCGTTGTCAAGTCGTCATTTGCGTCCGATGATCCCGGATCATTCTATAACACTAGCTTCAAGTCGTGGCACCAACGTGGTATCGTCGCTTCACACCCCTTGGCCATACCACAGTTCCATATATCGGCCACAAACCAAACCTCGCATGCCGAGAATGAGAAGAGAGCAACCCCCTCCCTCTCGTAAGCCTACAGATATTTGATTTAGAATCTTTACTTCAATGCAGTATAGGAACTGGTGATAAGAGAATTGAGCAAAGAAGTGGCGAGGTTGGGTATACTGAGCTATCTCAGAATGTGCAACAAACTGAACAAAGTAAGTCATCGGTTTGTACAGATTTTTTCAAAGAACCAAACGTAAGCAGCCTATGAGGCAGGTGGAAGAGGAGGAACAGCCAGCATCGGGGAATGTTCGACGTATTCAGGGCTAAAGGCTGACCTGCCAGATTTGGAAACAGACAAATTTTGCACACGATACAGTCTCGGTGATGAGATCTGTAAGCTTCTTGAGGAACAAGGATTTAATGAAGCAGCCGCTGTTCTGGACGTGGGAGACCTTGGTCTCCAGGAGCTAGGCTTCAAAGTTGGACAAATTGCTGAACTGAACTGGGCTTTGAACAAGATGCTGTTGGAAAATTTCAAAACCCTGGGAGGTAAGGAGGAAGAGACTTACAAGCCCCGTGTATCTGGTGGGCCTCATAACTGCTTTCTCTTCGCAAGTTAACCTCGTAGCTTGGTAGGCGGGACAGGAGGTGCCGGTGGAAACAGTGGTCGGGAGGGAGGCGATGGTGGGTTTGGTGAGGCCCCTCGGATTGCCATTGAGCAAGTCCATCGGTTTCGTGAAATTCACGGTAGGCCTTTACATACTTGTGATGCACGCAGACTCACCAAAGTTTGTTCAAGGTGGTGTCGGTGGTGAAGGTGGGGCGGGTGGTGAGGGAAGTGCCTATGCTGGATGCATGGAAGGGGTGACGCCGCAAAATCCGATCTCAACTGGAGATAGTAAGCACACTGCGGAGGATTTTCCCGCTCTCTTTGGTATGCATACCTTCGTAGTTTCAGACGTCACTGCCAATTCAAAACTTTCTTAGGTGCATCAGGAGGAGCTGGTGGCTGGAGCCATAATGCAGGCGGTCCCGGTGGTCTCGGCGAGGCAGCACAGATTCCGATAGAGGATGTGGGTATTTTCAGGAAGATCACTGGTAAAGCAGTTGTCTATCTTCATATCTTACATGCACCTTAATTTTCTTTTGTGCAGGTGGCTTCGGCGGAAGAGGTGGAGCGTCGGACAACAAAGGCGGCTTCGGCGGAACAGGTCAAGGCTCCAGATTTCCGAAACTCCTTGTATCCATTGATGAAGAGACTCGACGTCGCGTACCTTCCACGAAATTAGAAGATCTAAAAATCAGTGTTGAACTCCGCAAACGGCTGCAAGACGTTGGATTCCGGACGGCGGGAGGACTGTTGGAGGCCCATGACACAGATTTCCAACCACCCCATTTCAAGCTTGGACATGTCCATGTGCTGACGGCGACCTTAAGGAAATTCATAGCCCAACATGCACAAAGTGCGGCCCAGAGGAGTTCAATCTGATTATATTCTCTTTGTTCCATTTGTATATACTAGTAGATGAGTGGTAGTATCCGTTGTATCACAGACTATCGTGCGTGAGCCTCGTGTTGTGTTTTCCAAGACACGCCACGTTCTCGGTGTTGTCAAAGAACTGTTGGAGCTTCCCAAGAGAACTGGCGGCCTCTAGATCCTTCGTCATGGAATTGCCCACAGCTAGTCAGTCAAAGATCTCGGCAGTCGGTCACTGACTGAGGCAGAGGTTGGACATTGAATGGAAACATAGCGGGGGTTTCCTCACTTTTGCTCTGCGTGCACGCCATTTCAGATGCGATTACGAACGTGAGTTCTATTAGTGCAGCCAACTTGCGCGTTGGCCGAATTTTGCTGAATGCAGATGACCATTAGTTTTTGTGGGATGAATATGGTGAGTCTGACCTCAATTGAAGACACGAGAGCCAAAAGAGGGTCAATGGCGGTGCTCAGCGCCGTGGGTCCGGTACCGTCGGGAGTATCGTCAGAAACAGAGCTAAGGGTCTGTAATGCAACTTTCAGGGCATTCCCTCGACCATATGGGCCAGGAAAGAGGTCGGCTGCGTTTTCCTGAGGGGGACATTGTTCGGACGTCTGTATCGTGCTCGGCGAATGCGAGGCAGCCTCTTTGGGTGCTGGGGACACTCTATGCATCTCTAGAAGATTTGCAAGCACAGTGCCTAGACAAGTGGGAGAGCGCGACGGAGAGTCTCTTCGGTATCAGAACCTTGAGAAATTGTTGGGCACGCAGACCACCTGCCAAATCCGAGTCTGTACGTATGTGCGCCACCCTTCCCAGGCTCTGGTCTCGTGCACGGCGTCTAAAAGGGTCGAGGAAAGGCAGTTTATGATAAAAACTTCCGGAATCGTCCAGGTAAGGTTGGAGCTACGATGACCCGTCGGTATTTACCTCGATTTTCCGATTTCCTTTCACTCCGCTGCCAGGATCATGAGCCCCAGAGGTGGACGCCAGGCGTATATTTTTATGTCGCATTCCCATCCCATATCGTGATGCAGACCAAACCCTCGGCGCAGGGAGATAGAAGGCGCATAGCGCCTCTGCTGAGAAGCCCAAGACGGTCATGATCATAGACTCTGGGAATGGAGGGACGACATTTGGTTCGTCGCCACATCAACAGCGTGATATCGATATGTCATTCGTGGGTCTGGTCTCCTATTCACGTTCGCGGAAGCTTCTGTCGGCGGAATAGAGGTGATGGCGTTGCTAGAAAAATCCGATGACAATAAACTACATTGCATGTCAAAAAAAGATAATAAACATCCTCCGTTACATGTAGTTGAGCCGGCAAGAAACACCAAAGTAGGCCGCAGGATCGAGAATGAGGGCTTGTCAGGCATGAAAGAGGTAAATAGGGATTCGAGACACGTGAAATTTAGTCATACTAGTCGGCGAGGATTCATCTCGGAAGGCGGCGAGGATCTGACGCCAGGACTTATTCAACACGGCGAAGCTTGGAGGTAACCTCCTTATCTGATATATTCAGAATGCCTGTAAGTATTGAATACTGCAATACACGATAGGCGTGGCTCACCTCGACGATGCCCATGAAGAACCCGATGCGCCAAAAGGATGTCCAGTGCGTGCCTCTTGTTCCCAGGGGCCAGACGAGCGGCAGAGTGCGGACGAGTGAGGGTGGACTTGACCATCGTGCTCCACCGCGTGTGCGCTGCACAGGTCAGCTCCGCACGCAGTTCCGATTCGGAGCGCGCTCTCGACCTCTGCATGAAGATGACGGTCGAGCAGCCTCACAGACAGTCGGGGGCCGTGATTCTCGTCTGGGCGCGGTCCGCGCGATCTTGAATGCAGAACCTCGAGAATATGGAATGATTCATGCTAAAAATCCTGGCGAGAGAGAAATCAATGAGAACGTTTGACTATGCAAGTTTTCTTACACTTTGAAGCTGCGCAGGCTTGATAGAAGCAGAGACTCTCGAAAGCGGCGGCGTCGCGGAAGGCTGGATGTGGCACGCCTAAAAACACTAGCTGCCAGCTGCGTCGCGCCAGGTTAGGGAACATTCTTCGTGGCCAAGTAATGGTTTCGTATCGCCAGTGGTCAGAGGTCAAGGGTGGTCAAAATCCCGGTGTTTTGTTAAGCCCGGCTGCCCATCAAATTGTCCGTGTCGTGCTTTTTCGTGCTGCAAATATCTTTTCGAGTCCAACGCCAAGATCTCAAGGGATACTAGTGGTCCTGTCGAGAGGAGACTCAGACAGCGGATTGTGCCTGGATTGCGCTGACTAAGCGACGGGCCGGCCCTCGGGAAGATCAAACCGAGATCATTGATCGAATTGACGAGTAGTCCTGTGTTTACCTTACGACGCTGGCACCCAACTGGCACCTTGGAATATACGTTGAATTTTCCTGCCTGTCCTGTGGCGCGTGGCTTACTGTTTCCCCGGCTGTCCTCCCGAGCCTCCCACATGTACATGTCCCACTCAAACCCTTCTCATCGCGAATTAATCAATCCCCGCTGAATGGACATCTCAATGGATCGCAATGGATCTCTACTCTCCATTAATACGATACCCAAAGAAATTAGCCGCTGGAGATGATGCCGCTTCGCTAGCTTGGATTCCCAACCGTCGAGAAACCAAATATTTAGAAAAGTTGTCTTCGTTTCAACATTTCTGACGCCTTCAGCGGGATAAACAACTATCAGCCGGCCACTGTCAAGTGTCAATACACACCGACAGGCGCTCAGCAATTTGCTACAAGACTTCCTCCAAGATGCCCCTCAGACTGCGTTATTCGTCGCGTGTGGTTGAAAATCCAGCGTCAACTCTAATCTTTCCTGTGTCTCACTATGAAACACCCGTTCCAAGGCATTCTTCGTATTTTTTGAAGGCTTATTACGCAGACTTTAGCTCATAGGCCCCATCACCATTCTTGCCGCCAGAAATTCCTTCAACGCCCTCTTCAGCTCCCCAATTTGTGCCTGCGTAAACCCGGATTTCTCCAGACTACCCTCAGCCACCTCGAGAAGTGCACCCGCTGTCTCAAATTTTTCATTTTCGAGGAGCTCCCGGACATCGTCACTGAGGTGGTATTCCTTGCAAAAATCGGCGACCTTCAAAACCGGCACGGAAATGATCTTCCCATCAATGGATATACTCCGCCCTGTGCCTACACGAAACGTGAAGGCTGTTCGCGGAAAAAGGCAAGTAGAGCTCACTTTCAAACTCGCTGTCCATGGGTGCAATTGTCTGAGTTGGTTTCGGTTTTAGACGTTCGCTGAAGGCCGAGAGGTGTGAAAATTAACGTGACACAACTATGCCCAGTTTATAACGGGGGAAGATGGCGAAAATATTGGCAGACAGATCTCAGATCTGAGGTGTCGGACATTACGCGCATTTAACCGTCCGCCAGAACCTATTCACTGGATTATAATAATCCACTTTAGCACCGGGGCACAGGCGACATTGGACACGCCGATCATGTCGTCGGTCATAGCCGATAGGCTGGCAATCCGCGTATGGCTTGGTCTCTGACACGCCAACTCTTACAACACTAACGGCATGTGGAATTCCGGACACTTGGATGTAGGTCCTTCACGGAAGAAGGTCAGTTATTCGAAAGTGTAAGTCTTGGTTTTTTTTAACCCTTTGAACCGTCGGTGGACTGACGCTTTTGGTGTTCCGAACCCCTTCATAGGAGGTATATTTGATTCAATGGTTACCCTCTATTCTTGAAGTAATTGAAATCTGTCATTTCAAAGGCGCCTCGAACCGCATCTGGCGCCTATGAGGGCGATTCAGATGGGGAAAGGCACAGTCTATACTGTGCGACTTCCCTGGATTCCGAAGTTGCGGGGGTAGTCGAGTCCGTTGTACATGGAAAGCCCGCAATCCGGGTCTTGGCGGGGACTGGTTGACAGCGCATAAACAGTGTAACTTATTCACCTCGTTATATTTTTGCTGCAGCATGGGACGGTCATCCTCTGGAGAGAGAACTAACTGTAATTGTGAGCCAGATCCCGCGATCAGAATTTACCGTCGACTTATACAAAATGAAGTGTGACTGTTTCAATCCTTCAAACCGTTGAACTGGACCATATCCCCATTCCGGTCTGTTTTCAGTACCGCATAAATACTAGGTGTGGATGTCTCATGAATTTCCACCCACCAATGACAAGATGTCTGCAATTCAGGCTCCATTCCACGGGATACACGGTGCGATTTGAAACGATTGATAGATGACAGCTATAATTATTTCCCTTAGTAAATTCAATGCAAGGAGGTACTGGTGGCAATGGGGGACCAGCTACAAATGGCATTGGCGGACCCGGTGGTACCGGCGAGGGTCCTCGATTGTTTGATAATTTGTTTACCACCCAAGCGAACAATTACGCCAACCAACGCAACTTCAACGTAACCAGTGTTACCATCATGATCTTTCCTCCGATACTGGCACCCGGGAATCTGGTCTCAGAGCATGAAATGAGGTCCATGATCCACGATAGGTTTCAGAACTCTGTGAATGGTATGTACGATTTTTGCTTTGGTGCTCCAGAAAAATGAGTATATACCAAACCCGACACCGCGACACGGCGTGTCAAACGTCAGAAAATCCGACACATCTAAGAATCCCCGCACGTAGATCAGCAAATCCGACACATCTGGCCAAATGGGACGCACACCCCAGCAAACCCGACACAACTTCAGAAAATCCGACACGCACAATCAGCTAGTCTCGAGAATCAACGGCATGGCACCGTGCCAAATATTTACATCCCTCTCCCTTCCACACCACCACCATCCCGCAATCGCCCCCGCTTCCTCCCGCTCAAATATGCTTGCGAGACGATGCCCCATGGAGGAAAACCCGCTGGAAAGCGACCGTACGGCTTCGTGGCAACCCCGGTCCGTAGTGCCTTCCCCAGGAGCGTCCCGTGCGCGTTTGACACCCCCCCGCTGCAGGTGAAAGCTGGTCAACTAGGGCAGGGTTCCCCCGAGGTGCGCAGTACCGCCCCCCATCCGATGAATGTGCTGACCCTGGCCCAGCGCAAGCGCTTGAACCGGGCGCAGGAACGGGGGAAACCTGGTGAGTAATTTCACCGCCTGCAGGAATTGGTTCATCTTCGCCTCAGCGCTACTTCTTGACCCCCCATCGAAACCCCCGCCCAAGACGCTGTCAGAGGATACGAGGATGACGGGTTCGGGGTCAGACCGGAGCTTCAAGGGGGCTGAGGTCGAGGAGCGGGTCTTCTTCATGTTTTCAAACGTCCTTCAGTGCGATGTGTTCATTTTCCCTTTTTTGTCTTGCCCCTTCTAATGAATTGTAGCGGTCCCCGTCTCGCGTACATACAGCAAGGCGGGTAACGCTGACTGCGCTCACTCCGACCGCACTCACTCCGGCTTATCAGTCACGAAGTACCTGAACGTAGATATATTTTCTGTCAGTAGATATTTTTCCAGTAGATATCAATGTCCGAAGAGAGCTACGGCCTTGGTTTTTTTTTGTACGTTCGAATGCTACAAGGCTTTCGTATAAATCCCACGAGTTCCATAAGGCAATCTGGTAGAAACTGAGGTGACGCGAGTCCATTTTGCACTTGGAGAACATTTGGCACTGCAAAGAGTGCTAAGGAAACTTATGCCATATGGAAAGCAATAGATAACTGGAATGGACCAGGGACAAATGGTACCTGAAGACGAAGTGGTCGGAAGGTTTACGCGTCGCGTCGTGGTCATGTGCGACCATTGCCGATCGCTGAACACAGCAGGCGGAGTGCTTCATCCGGCGAAGGTTCCTAATCAAGAGCAAGAAGGAACCCCAATTTGGTCTTACGTGCTTGGCGATGTGTCGGAGTTGGAAGACAATCAGACCCATGTGTCGGCCTTTCTGGAATGTGTCGGACATGATGAACGTTAGCCGCCGTGTCGCGGTGTCGGGTTTCAGGGAGCCTCAGAAAAATCTCACGAATTTACCAGGTCGTGGTGAAGGTTGGAGCAACAACCATCGTACATTGTGTTTTTGTATATACTCTGGATTAATCTCTAATTTTCTTTCTCTCCCATAGATTGGGGTGGGAACGGGACAGCTGGTGCCTACAACGTCAGAAACGAGGTAAATGTCCGATATCTAGAGTGTTATAATCTATGGCTAATCTCCGTGTCGTGTTCAAGAATAAGCGTGTACGTGACTTTATTGTCCCACGGACGTGAAAGGGACCAACCAGGCCTTAAAGACCGTTTTTCGGACAATGATTCAGGGGGTCCGTAAACTAGCGGTGTTTTGCTCTGATCGGGGTGGCAGCACAACAGAGTAAATGAGTGGCTCTCATGCAGCGTATTACAGTGACTCCGTGGTAGGTAGCTATGTAGTCGGTAGTAGTGGAATGGGTCCTTGGAGGTCCAAGTTCAAAGCGGTAATCTAATCTCGGAGTAACTGATCCGACATGGAATGGATCAGATTAGATCAGATTACACTAGATCAGATTAGATTGGCTCAGATTAGCTTGAAAAGTAGCATTTTTAAGCTCTTGCCTTGGGTTACAACGACTTGAATCGCCAACAAAAGGCTGCCGGGGAGGCTCCTACACCTCATCCGCCTTAAGCCTTTCCTTGCCTGAAGCTCTCTTCCGGCTAAACACGATCACTGGACCTTTTCCAGTCCCACCCTTCCCGCCAACATCATCCCCCACCCCGCCAGGACCACCTTGACCTCCTTTGGAAGGTGTGTAAATGCGTTACAAAAGATTCCAAGAGACTAACCGGCAATTTCCCCATACCTGGAAGGCGTACTTGAATTAATTTCGAGTTGTGGCCCTTCCCCTTCGCCTCCTTGACCACCAATGCGTCCATTGCCGCCCGGACTGCCCTGTGTTCCTAGATATGGCATTAAACAGACTGAAAACCGACAGACAGGCATCCTCACCTGAGATATTGACTATCTCAATAAACTCTAGGATAAATCACAATAAGTCCGAGTCGACCGATCAGGAAGTAGCTTACCTTCATTTCCGTTCCGCATAGTAGTGGGATCCATGTTGTATTTTGCAACGGATGATTTGTCGTTCATGCTGGCGAGAAACTCCGACATCGATTGTAATCGCCTGCGCGTAACAAGTCAACTCAGGGGTCGAGACCACGGTAGATGTGTGTCTCTGACTGCTGGAGGTCTGCAATGACGGCCGGCCCATTATTCGAGCCCATTCCACTGGCAGCCACGGTTGGTGTGAGAGCCTTTATATTTTCGGCAAGGTCCATAAAGCCTTTCGAGTTGGCGGCAGTAGGCTGGATGCAGCAAGGTATCAGTCTTCGTTAATTTGACTATGGTCGAGTCTGACCTCAATCTGCGACACGACAGCCAAAAGCTGCTCACTGACACTACTCAGCCCATTCCCATTCGGAATATTCTTGGACATAGAGCTGAGCGATTGTAGTGAAGACTTCAGGGCATCCCGTGCGGTGTGTGGCGCGTCAGCGCCGTGTGACGAGACGGGTTCAGTACGGCTGCTATAGCATCCGAAGAGACTGAGAGCTTTCCGAAAGAACCTGTATAACCAGCAGTGTGACATGAGAAGGAGGGCGGGGGATGAGAAGGAGGGAGACAGAGAGAGGGCTCGGGGGAGAAACGCGTAGTACTACTACTTCTACAGGCGTGTACACGTGCTGTGTTTACAGCCGTCTTGAGGTGACTCTTCTGCTACCAGTGCTATGATGAAGCACAGCCGACGCATTTCCCATACTCCGAGTTTGCTTTGTCGCTATATCAGGTGCATACCTCTACGGGTCAGAACAAATGAAAACTTCCTTCCTGCCTCGAACCTGCCAAATATCTCCACAGCCTGTCATCCATTCTCGTGCATCTCTAGGGGCCGTGTCTTGACTCAAGACTTCTGCTATCCTAGCCCGAGTCATTCTCGCGATTTACTGATGTCTCATATAATAGAAATACAATGGTCACAATAGTGGAAAGTCCATCTGCTGACCCTGAGCCCGCTTCGGGTCAGCAACCAAAATCGTATTCCTGCGAAATACGATCACTGGACCTTTGCCAGTCCCGCCCTTGCCGCCTACCTCGACCCCTGCTCCGCCAGCGCCGCCTGTCCCACCTGTGCGTGGTGAGTGGACATATACTTGTCGAGCCAAACAGTATTCACTCACCAGAAATTTTGCCGAATTTCAAATTCTCGCCATGCTCGATGTCGAGTCGCGGCCCTTCACCCTCGCCTCCTTCACCACCAAATCGTGCGTAGGCCCCGGTACCACCAAACCCTCCTGCGTACAAAGTTGAGTTCAATTCTCGTGGATAGAAACTGCACTCACCGGTGATATCTCGCATCCCAACTTCTGCGACAATGAATTGAGTCGGGAGCTCAGAAAATACGGCTAGACTCACCTGGTCTTCTTTTCATGGGCTGGGAGGAGTTGAAGTTTACTTCAGCATTTTTCAAAATCTCGCGAACGTCGTGGACGTTGGCAAGCTATTTATGCAATTAAGAAACTGGGAGCATGTTTCCGGAGGGGAGAGCGTACCGTCGCAGTAGAAACTATCTGCATGAGACTCATATTATGTCTTGCAAGACATGCCGCGTTCTCGGAGCTGTTGAAGAACTGCTGGAGCTTCCCTCGCGATCCGAAAGCCTCCAAGTCCTTCGTGATTGATTGTAATTCCCTGAACCTGGAGGTAAGTAAAATCATATATCGCAGTGGAGTCGTGGCTGACCGTTCCAGAGCTTCCACGATTCGACTCTTACTGGGCGGGCTCGCAGTTTCGGACACGATAATGGGCGTAAGAAGCTGTATTCTTTCTGCCAGTTGAGCAAGACCTTGTGCGTTAGCCGAAGTTTGCTGGATGGGGATGGGATTAGTTGCATGATGAATACAGCTATGATAATCGCCGACCTCAATCCGTGCCATAACAGCCAGGAAAGTGTCAATGACACTGCTTAGCCCCCCACCGATTGGAATGTTGTTGGAAATAGAGCTAAGTGTCTCTAATGTAAACTTCAAGGCGTTCAGAGCGGTATTCGGGGGGTCGGCAATGTTTCCCGTTCGTTGATGAATTTGCGCAGGCACACATATCTCGTCTGGTGAAGGTGCGTGCATTGCGCGGCTAGTGCGACTTTTTCGATACCGTGAAAGCTTCCAGTGCCGGTGCTGCGACATGCTGCTAGTGAGAACGGAGGGGGAACAGCAGGGGACGTTGGGGCATGCCCAAGAAGAGACGTGCACCGTTAACTAACGGTCGTATATAAAGCAGCGAGCTTCACCTAACTTCACAGCTCAGGAAGTTTCCGTGTTTCCGAGGCGCTACTAGGCTCTTGCTATTTTCAGCATGACGCCCATGGCGCTCAATTGCGACGCCAGGGCGCCACGGTGTCACTATCAGATTCCACGTCGCATCGAACTGCAGAGCTGCAGTAGTCGATAGGTCGGGATGAACAACCTCCGCCGTTTAACCGCCGCTAGTACACTGTAGCTAGCTGTAGTTGTCCTTGGCTGTCGAGGTGTGAACCATGTTTGGCAATCACAGCCGAGCTGATCGGCCGTCACCGTCATCACGGTCACGGTCGGACTGCCTTTTCACTCACTCAATGATCAATCCGGTCTTTCAACAGCTTAGGACGTGGTTGTGGAGCTTCTTTTTGTACTGTATCGCGTCGGATAGCTGATGTTGGTCACTCCCAGATGGCTTAAGCGCTTGCGCGCTCCGAACGATTCGGAACGAAGTTTCTCTTCTCCGTCTAGGCCATGAAACTTGTAATCAATTGTGCTTTTTTGGCGCCGCTGGATGGACAAGGACCAAGCATTGCGGCATATGATCTCATATGATGATATTCCGGGATAGGCCAACAACGATGCCACCGATCCCCACGCCACCAGTCTTGTAACGTACTGCGGTGATCATTTTTTTTCGGCTATAGAGGTCTACAGGACCGCGGCGCTCTGACCTTCTGCAAATAGCTGAAACACAATGAATCTGAGCGCCCGGGACCAACCTGTTCCCAACTGTCACAATCCCGCGACGAAGCCCGAAACGCTGCCGTCTCCACTTCAGGAATTTTCTTACAGCTGTTCCTTGTCAATGATAAAGGTGCTGGAACCGTACGTATTCTTCTCGGATGCAGTGATCTGCTGTGTGCAGTCTTGGTGTCGTTGACTTCCATGTCGCTTGCGAGCTCTCGGTCAATGACAAATTTTAGCAGCGGTGTTCACTGTTGATCAGTGATGTTTTTCATCTTTTTTTTAGGCAGGGGATACAAAGGGGATACGGTAATTACGCTCTCCTAGTTCGGTGCCGGTGCAATTACCATCCTTGTTGACAAAAATTCTCTCAATGCTCTCTTTAGCTCCGCAATCTGTCCTTGCTTGAACCCGGCTTTCTCCAGATTGCCCTCAGCTACCTCAAGAAGTGCCCCCGCCGTCTCAAATTTCTCGCTCTGGAGGCGTTCAAGGATGCCGTCACTGAGGCGATACTGCTTGCAAAAATCGACCACGTTCAAAGTCGGTACGGAAATGATCTTCCCGTCGACGGATATCTTCTGCCCTCCGCCTTTCAGCGAACGGATGTAAGTGATTTTTTGTAACAATAAAGGCTAGTAGAACTCACTTTCTACATCGCCTTCCATCGGTTTTCTGGATCGATTTTAGTCCGTAATTTCAGACCTGCGGAATTCGGCTGGGCTGGGTTTCTTGAAGCTGACGCGGCATTACTGGTGGCACTTTATAGCGTGGAAGGGCGCTAAAGATATGGCGTTTCACGTCCGGAGACCGAGTTGACATCGGACATCACTCTACATATTGCGGCTGTCCTGGATCCGTCGAAATCGTATAATAGAATCGCTTCGGGCTCTGGACATCCCCCAAAAGGTAAGCTTCAAGCCGTCATTGATTTATTTGTTAGTCAATGCCGACGTTGTAGTAAGGCACCGGCGTTCAAAAATCACGGAACGTAGGTGCTAGAGTTTGGGGCCCTTAAGATCAGGGCTCCCGTGCACTGTATCTGGGCCTTCAACGGGCGAGAAGAACTTCATAAAACTTTCCTTCGAGCCGAACTTCAGGGTGCGTAGAAAGAAAGTATCTCCTTGCAGACAGCCGTGTTGAACACCGAAACATGACAGATTGAATAACAGACATAGCATATAGGCGCTTTCAAAATGGTGATTATGACAGTATCCCCGTTATGGGTGTACTCCATATAAAGAAGCCTCTGGCCACATTCCGCCCTTTTTTTGCCATCCTCTCCGTTCTTTCTCGGGCTGACCATCTCCTGCGTCTATTCACTTCATACTATGATGCCCGAATTGCCCGTATACGAGAGCATACTCCTCCACGGTGCGAGCGGAATTGATTAAATGATTCTCGTTCATAACCTCTCTCGTAGTACCCCCAATGCAAGGAGGCGTCGGAGGAGCCGGCGGAGGGGCGACCAACGACGCCGCTGGTGGCCGTGGTGGTGACGGCCAGGGTCCTCGGGTAATTGACAATTTGTTTGCCAACCAAGTTGTCATACTGTTGTGCCGCTATCCGGACAATTTGCTTGACGAGCTATTGCCCTCTTTGCAAAGTATCTCTGGTCTATGGCAACAGGGACTGGACAGCTTCAAATTTGGACGCTCGTGTGTCGTAAAATGATTCGCGAGGATGATGTGACGCATTTGGGTGTCGGGACCCCGGAAACGCATTCCTCAGGTCTTGCTCCCATGTACACACTACTTGCCTCTATGTTCAATTTGTGAAATTCAGTTTAGCTTCCTTTCGTGCGTCCAGCAAGAATTCCTCTTGAGTACGTAACTAGCACCGCCACATCCCTTTTCGGGAAAGTGGTTGAATTTTTGTTGAATTCCAATGCTGCGTCTCACTTAGTCCTAGGAGCCGCCGAATTGGTTATGTGGGGACCTCTTAGGGACCTTTTTGTGTAGTAGCAAAAGATACCTAATAGGTAGCCCTCCAGGACTCGGGGAGGCCCGGGGGTTCTTTTACGTGGTTCTTCAGACTTCACTCACGTGGGGGGGGCTTGTTCGTCTCGGCTGCCTCCGTGGGTGGTCTTTCGTAGTCGAGAGGCCTTCCTGCGCGAGCAAGTCCACATTTACCGGCGATAGAAGTGCATTGTGGATGTGAAGAATGGTGTCTGATACATATACACAAGTGATTTGCCATTTACGCAAAACAGATGAGATCCCAGGCACGATCGAGTGGCAGAATACGGGGGCCTCCGCGCTGGGTATTCAAGTACTCCTCCAATTCTCCTCCTTGGTGCACACTGTACGGGTCACGGTAGACTTGGGTGAGCGGCCGGAAAGCCGATGAACGTGAGCTGCAGGGGGTGCGGCACCGAACGCCCGGTGACGGCGCGACATAGAAAACAGAGGCATGCGCAGAGGGACGTGAATACTACGCAACGGGGCATGAAGAGATACGCGGGCGGGTGCGACTACTATGCGGCAGGTACAACGCTGGCGGTACGTGCACAGGTCAGCAACGCGAGTAAGTATCCCTCGGTTTCAATTCATTTAGATGCTCACTTTGAGATCTTGACGCAGTCATGGCGTCAATGTACTGCGGCAGATGCCTTGGCAAATTTTTAATACCTCCTCCGCGTTGTCTCCTCGACCTCACGTCGTCTGGAATCAATGTCGACGATTGAGGTGTTTCACAGCGTCCGGTCTGACAGTAGTTAGGTACATCCGGGAAGAGGTTCGGTGGTCTCCACCATTTAGGGAGAGGGTTCCGCTAATCCAACCCGCGTCGGGTGCTCCCTGGAGGCACTGTATGCAACGCACTGTCCGTGGAAGCACGATATGTTGGTTAGCAACAAAACAAGGAAGCCAGAAAATGAAAATAGGATAGGCAGAGACATCTCCGTGGAGACCTCCGCTTGCGTGCGAGACAAAGGAAGATACCTGCCTCGAACAGATAGGACCGTCTTTTAAAATGACATTCCAACGAACTGCTAGATGCAAGACAATCAATGAGGGAAGACGGTCGGAGACGTTTGCGAGGCCTCCGCCTACGTGCCAAACATAAAAGATAGTTGCCTCAACCAGACAAAGGGCCTTTTGAGAATAAAACACATCGTTTCAATGGACCGAATGCGCGAACAGAACTTGAAGTTTGAAGACCAGCTGAGACACGTTTAAGGAGGGTGGCAATTCGGAGGCTCAAATTTGCCGAGTATCTCCAAGAATTCCATGACACGACTAGACTACTATAGAGGATTTGAGGCAAACGAGAACACACGCAAAAAATGCGAGAGTGAGTTAGGGAGACGAGCTGAGATTGAGGTGAGATGACTGTTCCACGAGGGCCTCCTCTCTAGTGGCAAGGTTAGGTTCAGGAGATCTCTGTATCTTGAACCGGAACTCGTGCTTAGGTTCGGTGCAAGTTCGAATGCGGTTCGGACATGAAAATCAACCAGTACCAGATAGGCCATTTTTTGGATGGAAAATCGTCAATACTATTGTATCTGACCCCGAAAATTCTGAACTATGCCTCAGATGACACTCCGAGTCTGCCATCCGGTCCTGAACAATATGCAATATCAAACCTGGAGTACTCTTTTTTGAGCACATCCTTGTCGTATACCCCGCTATTCTGGTCGGTCAAATGGCCACAAATTCCTTGGCAAGTACTGGTCAAGTTCCAATCATAATTTGAACATAAATCAGAGAGAACGTCCGTTGGAATGGAAAACTTGAGGTTCGAATTCGGGTTTGAACCGAACCTTCGATTCAGGTTCAGCACTTTTCCAAACCTAGAACCTGAACCTCACGTTCGGTTTAGTCCAATTCAAGTTCGAACCAATTTTTGAACTGGACCTTGCCACCACTACATCCTCGGAGTCCTCTCCTTCGGGCCGAGCCCACGCTTCCACGTAATACTCACCAACCATTCAGAAGCCGAATGGAGGTCAGTAGAATTGATTTATTTTCTATCTCACTGAATTCTTGGGTTGAGTCCTTCAACAAATTGGTCGTTGCTACTTCCGGGTGGCCTCCGATTTTAGCCCAGATTTTTACAGGCTCCATATAATTTGTATTTTACGTGTGCAAAACTTGACTCAGATGATGTTCATAGTTCTAATATAACGTTGCTCTGAACCACCGCCTACTTCATTTCCCGCTGCGCTTTTCACCTCTTTACTTTACCCCCGAAGCCCATGCCTCCCTTGATGGTTATAGAGGTATACGGCATCCTCAGACTTTTTGGTAATTCTTTTGTGCCTTTCCTCGACCTGTACTGGCCGATGAAAAGCGACCCCTACTTGTACTAAATCCTCCGCGCGTGCACTCTACAAGCTCCAATAGGCTGTGTTCTCGCCCTCCCCGTTCTCTTTTCACAGGTCATTAGATCGGTGCAGTCAACGCTAGCCGTTTAAGCGGACGTCTTCCCCACACATTGACTCCTGTTAGCTAGATCTCACCAACAGGCACACCTGAAACCAAGAGGCATACCTAGGCATATGCATTTGCTGATGTGTGCCGAACTCTGACGACGCGCGTGAGCACAACCTCTGCCTTCGGGCATCCTGAACGCAGTGAATTATTGGCAAGAGAAAATTCACAGTAACATACGGGGTTGACATTAAAATCAACAAAAGAACATCGCTGATAAACATTAGGTCTATTGCGGGATCGGGGGTCCCTTTACCGACAAAGACGGTCTGCGCGACCAGACCAAAGTCATAGAACATCGCCGATTGCGCATCACTTCCTCTGGCTGGGGTGACGCGGGCCCCGTAACAGTCGGCGTTGCCATAGCTTAGACTTAAAAATTCGAGAAAGTTGGCCCTCGCAAATGGAGGAGATAGAAATGGGAGTCAGAGACTCAGAATAGCGACCGGAAACAAAGAGAAATAGGGCTGGCTTATTTTACAAGACCCACAATCCTTGGAATAGCCCAAATGGCAGCACAGATGTACCTATATGATGATCATTGATTTTTTGTCTCGAAATTGGGCAGAAGGCGTCTAACATGATGTTGCGAAACTAACACTGTGGACCTTTCTCAGGCTGAAACTGCCGTAATTGACTCAATCTGACAGAGTGACTCCGAGAATGACTTAGTAACTCGGGAAGAACTCAACTAAGACTCAACCGGTAACCGCCGAAATTGGCTAGTGCCATAGGTCAACTCTCCCTTCTACACCCAGTTCTTTGGTGGTAAATTGAACCTGCTATTGCTGTGCCCGTTAGTACCAGAAAAATAGACAGACAGAGACCATTCTGCAAGCCCTCATTGAGAAACAGAACACCGAGGCTCTTATCTCGCTAAGACTCGCAATCTAGGGACTTACAATTCAATCAAAAGTTTAGGCGGGAGGTAATGCTTGAGTACGTAATAGAAAATGGTATTATCAATGACCGGGTACTGGGCCACCTTAGGATTTATGGCTAGTTCTCAAAGGCCGTACTGTTCCTGAACAATCCACTGTGTGGTGGAACGAAGGCAGGTATCCTGTGAATGATTCAAGACGATTTTCACGAATTTACATGGGGTGTTGATGGACCGGTGAATTTCTTTCTGCCGGTACCCCCAACAGATGCAAATACTAGCTAGCGGGCCACCCCGTCAAACTGAGTTCCGCAGGCCCAAACTGGCAGTCTATTTGTTCAGGAATGATACAGGGGAGTACTAGGGAGGATTTAGTGTAGTTCCTGTGCACATTGAAGTAATGAGATGGCCAAAAAAAAATGCCTGAGACGGCAGCAGAAGTGGCGGAATCGTATATCCCGGACTACATAGGCGCTTCGTCAGGACCAGCAGCTGTAGCGGCCCAAAATCAGAGACATATCGTTTTATATGAAGCATTTCGACATACTTGGAGCCCCACTCTCATTCCGGGATGTCTCTAGCTCCCAAAGAAAATTCAAATGTCTCAGGCCCCGAATTTGGGTGGTTTGAGATAATGGACAACAGTGAGAAGGGAATTGATGGGGAAAAAAGTAGGAGGACACACCGAGCTGGAGTATGCCCAGTTTCAGAAATCCTTTCCAAATCCCAGATCCATAGCATGGATGGGTCGCGCGCTGGAGACGTGGCGAGCCTGAGGCACTCAGGATTCAAGCCGCAGTGTATCCGTGTCATAGCAAGAGTTCGTGGCGTAAATTGGCCCCATATTATATCAGGAATTGAAGGCCTGCATCGTGCGAGTAGAATGAGCCCAGGAAGTCGTCGAAAGACGAAGAACTGGCAGAGAAAGAGGGAGAGGGGGGATAAATCGGCAAGAAAACGGCGGTCGGAGCCCTTCGGCCGATAGTGCACGTGCCATAACTTTTGGCCCGAACATCACTTTCGGTTGAAAAACGGTATGAACCATCAACGGAGGTCCCACTCCATCCCCAACCCCAAATCCAAACATTTCAGGAGGTCCTGCCTCGATATATGCCAAGTGGCCCACTACCTAGTGTGGCCCGCTAGCCAGTCGCAGATAATACCGATCGCCAATACACTGAAGAATTGAAGAGAGTAGAAAAATTAGCGAAACGAAGCTATCATCCGAAAGACGATCGTTATGGCTCTTCTCAGGAATGACCGGATTCCTGGAAAAATGTATAGTCGGGCTTGAATCGTGGCCGGCTGTTGAACTTCCAAATGAATTCCTATTGAGTTCAAGTATGTTTCATCTGTAAACATTGTCTCGTCGAGTAATCGCTGTATGCTAGCAACACGATCGTGGGGTATGCGCCCAAGATGAGTGTCACACTTGGGGGGAAAAAATTAGAATTATGCGAACCGCAGTTTGGGCACATACAGATCGCACAGGGAACCTTGATGTAGTCATATAATGGAAGCCGATTGCACTGTGAACTGAACGAGAGCATAAAATGAGTTCATTCAGGGGAGCTCCGACTCGGCGACACTCACGGCAGAAATGCAGTAAATGACACCCGACTCTACCTGAAGATGGGGTTCAACATAGGGTTAAAATGTATGCACCTACGTTGCAGATGCGTGTAGTCGGATTGGAATGGTATAAACTATAATAGGACCATGCAGCCCTTTTCAGGCGGAGACGCGCAGCGTTGGAAATTCAACCACTTTCCCGAAAAGGGATGTGGCGGTGCTGGGTACGCACTCAGGGAAATTCTTGCTGGACACACGAAAGGAAGCTAAACTGAATTTTACAAATTGAAAATAGAGGAGTGTGTACATGGGAGCAAGACCTGAGGAATGCGTTTCCGGGGTCCTGACACCCAAATGGGTCACATCACCCTCGCGAATCATTTTACGACACACGAGCGTCCAAATTTGAAGCTGTCCAGTCCCTGTTGCCATACTGGTCAGCTCTTCGTTGAGGCTCACGAGTCTCACCGGATTTCACAGATAATGGCGTAGGCAGAAACAATCACCGTCGTAAGCGTCTATACACGAGCCTGTGTCGTGGTGCTCACTCTTTATAAAGCAGCGACCCCAGCCACATTTTGGTCGTCCTTTTTTCCCATCGGTGCTCTTTTTTTCCCATTTGGTGGAGCATCCAAACCATTGTCTGGTGGATTCTTAGGCCTCGTGGTTCTCACGACTCTCACGAGTCTTACCATACTCTCCTTCCGCCCTTCGACCCAGATTCATCGAGGGAGCTCCGGGTAACAACGATGCAGATACTCATATTATGCTTAATATGTAAGTACAATACTTCATCATAATCAATAGGAAGGATTAAGCACATTGAGGCTCTGAAGGCGAAGGGAGATTTCAAGGACTGTGCTATTCAAACTTGTAATTGGCCGATTTTTGTGAGCGCGATGCTCGCATGATGTTACCGGACTCTGACGCGTCCAACACGCGTCATTTTGCTCAATGAAGCTCCACATTCTCTGCCAGAGTCGTCTTCCCACATAAAAATAATTTACTTAACAGTTGATAAATATTCACAAAGTAATTCCCTTGAGCATGCGGCGCCCGGCCCGTTTAGGGACCGGGCCGGGATTGATGTAACCCGGAGAACTCCGAGAAGCCTCGCAACCCTCACTCCCAAACGCTCCTCCTTCGTTCGGTTGGCAACCTGTCGGATATTTGCTCACAATCTGGACCGAAATGGGTCTAGGTACTATTGTTGAGCTACTCGGCCCACCTCTCCGGATCTGAATTCCTCAAAATCAGGCAAATACACCCGAGGGTCTCTCATCTAGCTATAGTAGCGACTACGACCGCGGCAAGTTGGCAAGGGACGCCACTTGTTGCTCTGAAAGGCGCTTAAAGATGACGCATCGTGCTTCTCTACATGACCTCGTGCTCTCAACTGGCGCCTCCCCCTCCGCCTCCCCCCATTTGTAGCCAGCACTCAGATACCGACTCAGACCGTAAAACGATCGGTATACGGTCGGTTTATAAGGCTCGCTCACTCGACGTGGCCATACAAACGATTTTGTTGCTCCATGCGGCCTGAGGCTCCTGCGGGAGAACCCAAGTCACTCACGGCAGATTGACTGTCAGTCGTGGCGTAGTCCTATTCCTGTCCACTGGACCCTTTTCTTGGTGGAAGACATACGAGGTCGGTAGGTTGCGGCCATTCACATCTCGAGATAATGATAAATGAACTGGGCACTACCCTCAAAGACGAAGGAGAGGTAACTTTCTGAAGGCCCGATGATGCTGGATGATTATCATCCGTAACAGAGGTGTGTCTTCCATATCTGAGTACCGTATTTTTATCCTTCTTCCCTAGGTATATATCATACCGCAATAAGAACAGGACGAACCCCCCACCTAGGCTTCTTGATGAGATCTGGGAGAGAGAAAACCCATCGTCTTGGTATGCATGACCTTATCTCGTGCACAACACTGACTCGAAACGCAGGAGTCAGCTCCGAAGCTCAAACTTGTGAGTCATTTGACAGGAGGATTCCCGACTTTTGATCCAAAGTAACCTCAGTTGGCGTTGGCGCCGCCGGTATAACCGTCAGAAGCGAGGATATCCCAAGGCCCCTGACGTCAATCAACAAGGCTTGGAAGGTTTACGTGTGGGATTTGGACGCAGCCACTTTTTGTACAAAGTACCACCTCGGCAAAGAGATTCACCAACTCCTCCACAACAACAGACTCAATACGACACATTCCCTTCTCGACGCCACCGACCACTCGTTGAAGACAATGCGCTTCCAAGTTGGCCATATCGCTGAACTGAAATGGGCTTTGAACACGATGTTGTTGGAAAACCTCGGAACAATAGGGGGCGCCGATGCGAGAAGGGATTTCACCCCCGCTATATTCGGTACGTGTACAATTCAAAAACATATCTGTGTTAATGGATTCTCGAATCGCATAGGAGGGACGGGAGGTGGCGGTGGTCGAGGTGGTCAGACAGGTGGTAATGGTGGATATGGCGGTGCGCCTCAAATTCAGAGTGAGGACACGCATCGGTTTCGTGAAATTTGGGGTACGTCATTCCGGACTGTCGACGCGCACAGACTGTTCACTTGTTCGGTAAAGGCGGAACCGGTGGTACAGGTGGGGTGGGGGGCCGGAACTACGGTCACAGTGGAACAAGTGAACAGGCGAGATTCCCAAAACGGGCTGCAACAAGAGTCGCGGCAGTGAATGACGCGAGTTTGCTTGCTCTATCCGGTATATTTGGCTTCATCCCTTAGTATTTGACACTCATTTCGAGATTTCCGTAGGCGGCACAGGAACATCAGGGAGATGGGGCACTTATGCAGGTGGCGAAGGTGGCGAAGGTGAGGCGGCGCATATCGCTTTGGAGCAAGTGAGGGCCTTTCAGACGATTACTGGTGAGCTAATCGAATCGATACTATGCCGTCGATGCAACCTGCCTTTATATGTATATACAGGCGGCTACGGCGGACCAGGCGGTGGATCCGAGAGACAAGGCGGTCACGGGGGAGGCGGTCAAGGCTCCAAATTCCCAAAACTCCTCTTATCTATTGACGAGGATACTCGACGTCGGGTGCCATATACGATATTGGAGAATTTTGCGATTGGGGCGGAACTTCGGCAACGTCTCCAGAACCACGGATTCAGGACGGTGGGGGGACTTCTCGAGGCTTATGATTCGGATGTGGAACCGCCGTATTTTAAGGCCGGACATGCTAGTGTGTTGACGGCGGCTCTGAGGAAATTTATCACCAGAATGTAGAGTTTGAAACTAAAGGCGCACAGGTCTGGAAGAAATTCGAAGATATCTTTTTGTATACATAGCTTGGTTGACCGAAGGGTTTGGAATATCAATCTAAGATCTATTTGCTCGTGGACCACTTTGTATATCAATTAGTTAAGATTTTTTTTAAATCCCAAAATGGATATCGGCGCTATATCGGCGCATCGTTGCGTGTTCCATCCTGAGTTCCTAGTAACGATTGGCAATAAGCTTGCCCAATTCTCGCCCGACCTGTTTCGCACGTCGTTCGCCGTAAATTCCGTCACACATACAGCACGGATTCCCATGGAACTGAATAAACACCGCATCATATGGGTAGGGACTAGATGACACCGAAAGTCAGAAGGAAAGATCATTCCGTTCTTCAGTCCCGATGTAAATATCCATCCCGTTTGCTCCCAATCGGCCGAATGCAGCACAGAGCTCATCATCGGGCGGCGGAATCCCCTCCGAGATGCGTACGATCTCGACGTTGGTGATTTGGGTCCGACGTGCTGAGAGCGCACCAAGCAAGGTCATCCAAAAGACGGCCGCGGAATCGATCTCCGAGTAGAGGTGAATGGTCAGACTGCGTAGGTTGGGGAGCATGTGCGATGGGGATTCTGCCAAAGCGGCTACCAAATTCCCAACGAGAAGATGACCTCCCCATAGCTCGAGTCGTATGAGGGTGGGGACGAGATGAAGACACTCCTCCAACCTCGGGAAGTGTACAAACCCCATAGAACCTATTGCAAGAGTATGAAGCCGGGGCGAGGATCGTTTCAAGAATGAGACAAGTTCATCGGCCTTGATCTCGGCCAGCGGCAGGGATAGGGTCTGCAGATTAGGTAACGACAAGCAGGTCAGGATTTCGTCATCCGTGTCGACATCGGTTTGTCGTCCAAAGGCCAGGTGGCGCAAAGCCGGAAGCACCAGCTTTTCCGTGGTGGTCGAAACATTATATACAGGATACATCTGGTCAAAGGCGCAGTGGACCAGGTTGGGAGCAAGTCGCAGCAAATCTAGAATCTGGTAACACCAGTATCCCTGCCGGTATCCTGAATTGCCACGGATCGCCAATGTCTGAAGCAACGGGAATGGACCCACGCTTATCCCTCCCAAAAGACGGACTTCGTCGGAGCCTTCGACTGCATCGTCAGGCTCATCATGTTCTTCATGATATATTTCAAGGTTTTTGAGCTGGTGACTGTGTCGCAAAACGATGGCTGCCACATCTTCTTCGAATGTTTTATGGAGCGAGATAGACAAGGGTCGATTACGCGCGCGTTGAAGCCAGACTCCAAAGACTTCCTTAAAGCCTTGGGCGCGGGGGAAAACGACACGAATCGCAGCCCACAGGACGGGGGTGGATAGTGCGATGTCGGACCATGCTTTGCAGATGTTCAGGAGGAGCATGGGGATATTATGAGCACCGGGTTCGGGGTGGGGAGGAAGGCAGTGAATGAAAATCTCGGACGAGATTTCGAGTGGCAGCCGTGCCACAGGATCCCGGATAGCGTTCAGCTGGCGTTGGACAAGGATTCTACTGATTTCTAGCCTTTCCAAGGCTTCCTTCTGTCTTTCGATATCGGCAGAGATCTTCTCGAGGCGCGCCTCCAGCTCTTCTTCGAACATGACCTATAATGCAATAAAGATACAACACGGAACGCCGGGAGAGGTTATCTCACCAGCAAATTAAATGTGATTTTGAGAAAAGCCGAGAATTCCTTGGCACGCAGATGCTAGAGACTGGAGAGATTACTGACAAAAAACGCGTCAAACAAGATAAATAGTCCCAACCTCTCACTCTTTCTGTTACTTTTGAGTAAGTCAGAGTAAAAACCAAGGAACAAAGAGTTTTCACAGGTAGTGAAGCCAGCAAATTCAACCGCTCTCGCGACGACGTTGGTGGCACGGAAGAAAGCGAGATTTGTGACAGTTCGTGTCACCCCTGGCACATCATGATCATCTGATCTGCCATCAGTTTGTCAGCGTTCCCATCGTTGCAACGTGGGAAGCATTGAATGCTGTCAGCCACCCACAGCCATCACTTGCTCTTCTCGTCCTGCTATGCTCGCCCGCCACGTCCACCGTCCTGCCTCAATTCCGCCCGCCTGTCAGATTCAGCATGCTGTTGCGGGACCGCTGTACCCCGCTTCACGGTATCCGCTTTGTCGTCCCGCCATGTATAACATAGCTCCCAGAATCATAATTTGCTCTGTACACCGTTCCTGCGAACCCTGAAGCACCTTGCACTGGGCTTGCAATTTTTTTTCGCCTTCACCAAGTCTTCACCAGCTGCTTCGGCAAGATCGACACTGCCCCCATCAAATTCCCTAATTTGGGATCCGACGTTGGGAATGTTCCTCACAGCGCCGGTCCGGGAATTAAGTCGGCATTTTAGTTAGGAACGCTTCTTTAAGTATGGTAAAACAAATGATTCGGCCCGAAACTCAATTTAATATATCTGATTTGGGACTTAACAAAAGTTAATTGTATTTGGTTTACAATACTTAAAGAAGTGTTCCTAACTAAAATGCCTACTTAATTCCTCAGGAGCTGCTCTGATTGGCTCCTGAGGAATTAAGTAGGCATTTTAGTTAGGAACACTTCTTTAAGTATTGTAAACCAAATACAATTAACTTTTGTTAAGTCCCAAATCAGATATATTAAATTGAGTTTCGGGCCGAATCATTTGTTTTACCATACTTAAAGAAGCGTTCCTAACTAAAATGCCGACTTAATTCCCGGACCGGCGCTGTGCCTGTATCATCGGTTCTATCCTATTTTTAATGCCAGGTCGGGGGCTGTAAACTCCACTGCTCTCATGGCAGTGTTTAGGGGACAAGGTCGACAAATAGTGGCCATTCTGAATCGCATTTGCATTTGATTGAACTGGGCACTGATACACCCACAGAGCCGGAAGAGAGACGCTGTTCTAACGGCGGGCGATTACTGTCCGGTACCGCTGTAACAAAGCTGTATCGGCACCGTATTTTAATTCCGATTCCACAGTATATATATCATACCACCAGACGACCGAAACGAACACTCACCTCGCGATGATGCAATGCAGAACAGAGAAACCCCCTCATCTTGGTACGCTTAATAACTCTATATTGTATGCACTCGCTGACTTCACCTATTCAGGAGGCAGCTCCGAAACTCAAACTTGCAAGTCATTCCATAGTAAAGGATTCCGGACTTGAATTTTAATCTCAAATTGATCACAGTTGGCGTGGGCGGCGCCGGCGGAATCGGTGGAGGCTCAAATTTTCCGAGGCCATTGACGTCAATTAATGAGGCATCGAAGGCCGACGTGCCGGATCTGGATGCAGACACCTTCTGTACAAAATACCACCTCGACGAAGAGATCTGTGACCTCCTCAACGAATACGGATACGAGACTGCAGACTCTCTCCTCGACGTAGGCGATCTCTCGCTGAAGGCATTGGGCTTCCAAGTTGGACATATCGCTGAACTGAAATGGGCTTTAAACACGATGTTGTTGGAAAACCTCGGAACGATAGGGGACGCAGATGTGGAAGGAGATTTCACCCCCGCTATATCGGGTAGGTCTACAACTGTTTCGAAGCTGTTTGTGCTGATCAAACATCGAACCACATAGGCGGGACAGGAGGGGGCGGTGGAGAAGGTGGTCACAGAGGCGGCGATGGTGGATTCGGAGGGGCACCTCGAATTTGGGTGGAGGACGCGTATCGGTTTCGTGTACTTCGGGGTATGTTCCGGTTCTCTCGATGGCGCAGACTGCTCACTGTTCTTTTCAGGAGGTACCGGTGGTGTGGGTGGTCCGGGGGGCTCAAAATTTGGCCTCGCTGGAACAACTGAAGAGACAAAATTACAACAACAGGCTGCGAAAGAAGTAGCGACAACTATTGAAGAAGAAAGCCTTCCTGCTCTATTTGGTATGCCTGCCCTTCATCATTTGGGATGTCGTCCTCACTTTAGATTTTTCAAGGCGGCATAGGAGGATCAGGCGGATGGGGGACACATGCAGGTGGCTTTGGCGGCCTAGGTGAGGCAGCACACCTCGTTTTAGAGGAAGTGAGCTGCTTTCGGATGATTACCGGTAAGCTAATTCCAGATTCAGCATCTCGTTGATGCGACACTCATTACTTTTGAAAGGCGGCTATGGCGGGTCCGGAGGTGGATCCGAGATTCAAGGCGGTCACGGGGGGATCGGCCAAGGGTCCAAATTCCCGAAGCGCCTCTTACGCATCGACGAGGATACTCGACGTCTGGTGCCACATACGACACTGGAGAATTTCAAGATCGGTGCGGAACTTCGACAACATCTGCGAAACCGTGGATTTCGAACGGTCGGGGGACTTCTCGAGGCCTATGACACGGATGTGGAACCGCCGTACTTCAAAGCCGGACATGCTAGTGTGCTGAAGGCGGCCCTGAGGAAATTTGTGGTGCAGAAGCAGAATGCGGGTGTTCAAAGTTAAGGACCCATGGTCCGGGACTCATATATATACATCCTTTCTTTTGCGATTATTATACACATTTTGACCGTAATATTTTAGATTTAGCAGACTGAACCCTTTTGTTTTAACAGCGCCCTAATTGGACTTGTGATTGGCATTTTTGCTGTCGGGACTTGTGCTGTGACCTTGTTCAGATAGTTACTTTTCCCTGAATACTGAGAGAACGTGCTCTCCTTGGGATCACCTTTTGCTTCGCAAGTGCAAACCAATATCCGCTCCGCGCCTGATTATGTAATTACACTAAAATCACGTGTGCGCGATTTGACGCGTCATTTTTTCCCTCCAACCTCTAAGCTTTCTTTCCACACCCTTCCATCGATTTCCATATGAATTCTCGACGCCAGTACAAGCCCCCGCCCCCAGATTTTGGGCCCGAACGCCGAGACCCCAGGTGCCAGGAGTTTGAGGCGAAGAATCTGTGACATCCCAAATTCTTCCCCGCATACAAGCACTGCGCGCCTTACAAAGCATACTCCAAGAAGGAAGAAAACCCGCCGAGCCATCACTGGTGCTATCTTGGAGAGATCGTGGAAGACGAGAGCTCCCCGATTCGCGTCGTCCTCGGCGTCAAAGACAAAGACGGCGAATATGTGCGAGTGGCGTTTTACTTTGACGACAGGAAAAGCTTCGACTACAAGAACGTGAAAATTGGCTCGACCATTGCTGTGATGTATGCAGAGAAACACTATTTCCTCGACGGTAGCTACGGGCTGCGTCTGGAGCATCCTAAATTCGTCAAGGTGCGAGTACCGTGGGCTCGTTTAGGGAGACGATGCTAATCCTTTCTCTTCTCATAGATTTTCCCGTGCGGGCTGAAAACTTTACTCCGAATCAGCGATGATATCGAGAGCGAAGCCCCAGTCGATTCAGCTCAGAAATGCAAAGCGTGCGGCAAGGAAGAACATCCCGATAAGATCAGCCTACTTCGGTGCTCACGTTGTCTCGGTGCCTCATACTGCGGAAAGGTACGCGTTGTTCACCTGATCTGCGTCAGGTTTATGCATTATTCTCCAGGAATGCCAAACAAATGCGTGGAACGCCGGACACAAACGCGAGTGTAAAGTGTTCGCGGCGGTGAAGGAGCTGAAGAGCAGCCGTGACTGGAGGAGCTGGAAATTCACAGGTGAACCGCTTGAATGGATTGCGTTCGGTCAGCGCGAGTCGGGCTTGGTAGAGAAGGAGCTGCGGCCGGTTGAACCAGATTATCGTCCCAACCCCGAGTGGAAGGACGCCACGCCTGCAGTGGTCACTGAACTCCAAGGAACTTTTACCATAACATCGGGTATAATTACTCCAGTTCTTTGTATCCACGTCTTGCCTGACTGTCGCTTTTTCTAGGCGAATTAATCTGGGGGCAACTTGCGTCCCTGCTGGAAGGACTTGTCAATCCAGGTCATGATCTCCCGACCCCCGACCACGACAAAGCCGAAGCCAGCGGGACTATTCTAACCCAGGGCTACACCTACCGCGCTCCCGCCAAGGTCGGAGTCTGGAAGGTATCAGATTTCATTCTCTGTATCTGTGTCCTTCCGCACTCATCTACCCTGCAGCTCGCAAAAGTGAATGGATACGGATTCGCAGATATGCCCAACGATTCTTGGATCGCATATCATTCATCCTACGACTCCCCGCTTGAATTACTCCTCCTCGCTCGCTCCGTCTCCTGGGAAACGCGTACAGAAAATCCCCGCGTATGCTGGGTGAACCGGTACGACTGGGGCACTCACTGCGCGAAAGGACTCTGGGCGGCGCACACCTTCGCGGAGATCGATCCAGAGTCGGGATGGCCTGCGGCGAACGAGCGATACAAGCGCCTGGCGATGGTAGACAAGTATAGCCGCGCGGGCCACCCCGACTACGACCGCTGGGAGAGGCTGTCCGAGTACGATTCGCATAACATTTTTTTGGACGCGGCACATGGAGCGGAAGTGCTGAAGGTCTTAGCCAGGTGCGTCGTCCGATCTATACCTGAGCAGATTCCTTATAGAGTTGAGTTTTATAGGCCCTCCGACCTGGACGCACATATCGCAGAGAAGAAGTCGACCTCGTTCTTCGCGAGCGAGGGCGACAAGGAATCGTTTGGGTGCAACCTTGCGTTCATCGGAGAGGAGTGGGAGTTTGCACGCCTAATTTTCAGCGAGGGAGAATCTGAAAAGTTCCTGGGTGAGAAAGAGCTCGTCGGTTTCTGGTACGATGCAGACAACCGCTACAATGACTCGGAGATGGAGCTGGAGCGCAAACTGGAGAAGCCGACTTTCGATATTATTTAGCACCCTTTGCATGAATTGAATCCGCGAACCCCCGTTTCCAGGTTCAATTGCAAAGATCCAAGAGTCCCTGGTTTGCGATTGTATGCGCTGGCTTTGGCTGGTCAAAGTTCGGTCAAAGTGAGATCTGCCATCAATGTGACCAAAATGTGACCGACTTGTCAGCGATCATTCCGTCGACATTCCGTTACTCGAACTGTGAAGACTCTCCAAGTGCTTCGTTCACAATTGACCTCAGCACCAGTACTCGCTTCATCCTGATAGGAAATCCTATTGTTATGAGCACTGCGAACCGCGCTACACTTTGGCCGGGCCCTTACTTTAGCTCGCCTTGTGCTTTGGCCCGAAACCTGACGGCCAAAGCGTAAGGATATAGTATAAAGCTAACTGGATTCAAGCGATGCCATTCCTTAAAATTCCCCCTCTGGAATATCGCACTCGCCAATTCAATCAAAATGAACCCAGCTCTTGACGAAACTCTCCAGAGCAATATCAATGCAGATGTCGACACCATTCTGGATACCATGCGCCCCATGGTTTCGACCTACCTTTCTCGCGGACACGCCCAGAGTGACAGACATCTTGAAATCACAGTCCGGGTACGCCTCCTCATATGATACTCATCTCCTTCTCATGTCCGTCTGCTAGCCCTTGTTTGTCGTTGGCAAGGTGGAGGTTACTTCCCGGACCCCCTACAAGGAGGACCGAGTTCTGACAAAGATATACAACGGGCCGCCGAGTCGTAGAGCCGGTATGCCTTCTCCGTCGCCCGATCTCCAAGACCACACTAACTCGGACTCCCCCCCTCAGCTCTCATCAACCCCGTGCTCGACGGGGACCTCTATCCGACTTTCGGGTGCGACCTTGATGTCAAGCCCGGCGTGGTCGAACGCTGGATAAGACTGGACACCGCCAGACCCAAGAGGAAGATGGAGATCGTCGTATACGAGACGGCCCACGATCTGGTCTTCGAATGGCTGGCTGGTTTCCACAACCATATTCCATTCGAGCTTCGCTTTATCAAGGGCGAGTCCATCGCCCGCAAGGCCGGTAAATGGACTTCGGACCCTCCGGTCGACGTCGATTATCCATCGCTCCCGAGATGCGAGCTCCGAGGTACCAGTGCGACGCCCATCCTCAGGTATCCAGCTAATCATTCCCCTGTAGCGCTGAAGATGCTTTTCGGGATGTACGCCAGCAAGGCGCGAACGCCCGGTGTCCGTCAAGAATGCGCGGAATCCGGCGAGACGGTCGTGCATTACAAGACGCTCGAAGACATGTTAGTCGAGTGGCGTCTCGGTAAACACCCGGATATCCCGCATTTCCGGCGAATCGTCGCCCAGACCACGCGCGCGGAGAAGTACAGGGCCTCCGCACGAGTTCAGCCGTCTGATTATCCCGCCCGCCCTCTACCTTTCGACCAAGTTCCACCATGCGAGGACCCAGGTACGCACGCGCTCCCCACACCCCCACCCTCTATGTACTGACTCTCCCTCTCCCAGAAATGGCCCGCCTCTTCGGGTCCGAAAGATACAACGTGGTGGAGGAGCACGGCTTCCCACGCTGCATACGTGCCTGGTGGGCGCGGGGCCCCAACAAGACCCGGCAGCTGTGGTACGGCGACCGCCCAACGCTGATCGAGGAGTGGCTCCTCGGACACGACCCGGAAGTGGCGTTCGAGGACCGGTTCTACGAGGGCCAAGACGTCGACGAGTCGAGGCTCTACAAGCCCGATCTGAAGGACTTGGGCCCCTACTCCGTGATGGTGGGCGGGCAGGTCTTCACGTATCTGGGCGCGGAAGGCGAGGAGCCGCCCCCGCACGTGGCGGAGTTCCGGCGGAGATTGGCCGCGCAGGCGGCGGGTGCGTCGAGGAAACGTGGAAGGGAAGAGGAAGGCGCGGCTGACACGAGTCGGTCGCGGAAGCGTGTCAAGGCCGATGTCGAGCCCGTGGTGCCACTGCGCAGGAGCGGCAGAAAGAACAAATCGCCGGCTTAAGCTTGGGAACAGAACCCGAGCTCGCTACCTTGCGCTGACTGCATCTTAGTATTCGGATTTCGGTTTCCCTTATCTATCTGTATTTCGTCTGTACAATCGCTTTTGCACTACCCACCTTGGTGCCATCGTAGATAGCCCCCCCTCTGTCGCCCGCCGCTCATGTATCGATTGTAGAATCTAGCTCTTTTATTCGGGATTCTGTGAGGCTCGACGGTCCGAAGAGTATGCGAATTGAGAGCAGTACTGTATAATCCAGGGTCCCGCGGCACCGAAGCACACCTATCTCTCATCGATCTCATCTCTCATCTCACCTCCTTCCGCGCACTGGCAGTGCCTTGCACCCAGGTCGTGTAGATAGATCCACGCTTCGACAAAAGCGGGACCCCGCGCGCCTCTGTACCACGCTGAGCTTGTACCCGCCTGCAGGCTGCATCCGCAGCCGCACCGTGACACGCCACGCCTGAGGCGAATCCGCGTGCGGTGTAGGCTCAGGTCCGGCGACGGCCGCACGTGAAGATCTGCGGCGGATATACGTGTTAAGCGACCCACGTACTAGTAAGTTTGCGCAACACCTCCTCCTCCTAGAGCAGCCCATCTCGTGCGTGTGCGCGAGGAAACGGCACATCCCCTGGACCGCGCAGAGCTTCATCCGCGCCCACCATGACGGCTCGACATCGACTCAGCAAGGATGGGAGACTGAGAACAGCCAGACTTGGTCGTGATGGCTCCTGGTCTGGAGGTAACAGCGTGAGTGCCAGAAAACCAGTTGTGGAGAAGCGGTTTACCTCGGAGGTGAGTGCGGGGAGCACACACTAGTACTGATCATAAGTCCCAAAAGGAAACGGTGCGCGCAGGCGCGGGGGGCTCGCACGCGCTCGCGAGTATCTCGATATCGTTTCCCAGCCCACGACGGTGCCCCGACGCCTCTAGGATCCGATGTAGAGTCTCGAGACGCATCTGTAGCTCCACGCCCGTGGAGGGTGCTTCCCATGATAATATAGTCCCAGACGACCCTGCTGTGCAAGAACGCAGAGGACGCGTTTAGACGATGACAAGGAAACCACCCAGGTCCTGCGGATTTGTTTGCGGCGCGTACGAAAGACGGATACAAAGAAGTCGTGGCATCTGGGGAGCGACGTATGCGGGATTGCGACCAAAGTCTCCGAAACGCTGAATGAGTTGACTTAGAGGTCGTCCCACTGCCATCGTCAAATACTCTGAACTCACAAGGGTACGTAGAAGGCGTTGAGCCATATTTTCATTTTGAAGTTCTTCGACGTGTCGCACAGGATCAGGGTCCGCTCACCGCGGGGGTACGCGCGTATCCAGCATCTCGAACCAGCTCTCACCGACGCTGCGTGGTGACGAGGCAGGCCCGCTTAGTGGGAGACAAGAGACTGTCAAGAGTCTAGCGCTTATGCATGTAACTATTCTTGGTTTATTCCCTCGTTGGCTCCCTCAGCTCCTCCTCCACCTTATATCTCATTTTTCGAGTCCCACCCATCCACTCCTTTTGCTTCACGCTTGGCTGTTCCAGGTCGCCTCTTTCTCATGGCTCGGACTCCCATTGCGTACGCCGTACCAGGATTGAGCATCCGCTCATCCTCCCGGCCCGATCCGCAGCCCGCCCCGTTTCTAGGCGCCCAGGCGTTGCCCTCAACCCAAACCCATCTCTCATCCTGCCCCATCCCATACCGTATTCCGTAGCGGTCGAAAACCGCACATCCCATACTCACAACATATCATCTCTTTCCATCCACATCCCAGGGAACACTCCGCAGCCCCCTTATCAAACGGATTGCCGATACGCTAATGTCTGGCTTCTTCCCTCCGTTTTTCGGACCTGGACAGGCTCCAACTTGTGAGTCATTTCACAGTACAGGATTCCCGACTTTTGGTCTCAGAAAAGTGACCTCAGATGGCGCCACCGGTACAACGGGCATAGGCGAGGATCTTCCAAGGCCCTTAGTGTCAATCGACAAGGCTTGGTTGAAGAATAACGTGCGGCCCGATGTGGCTGCAGCCACCTTTTGTAGAGACTACGACCTCGGCGAGGAAATCTACTGGCTCCTCCGCAACAAGGGAATCAATACGATACATTCCCTTCTCGACTTCACCGATGTCTCGTTGCTGAGATTGGGCTTCAAAGTTGGCCATATTGCTGAGCTCAGATCGGCATTGAAAATGTGGTTGATTATAAAAATCGGAACGACTGGGGGCGCAGATGCGACAAGGAATTTCACCCCCGTTATATTTGGTACGTGTACAATTTTTAAAACCTATCTGTGCTAATCCTCTAATTGCATAGGAGGGATAGGAGGGCGCGGTGGGCGCGGTGATCAGAGAGGCGGCAATGGTGGACATGGCGGCGCGCCTGATATTCGGAGTGAGGACACGCATCGGTTTCGTGCAATTTGGGGTACGTCATTCCGGATGTCGACGCGCCCAACCTGTTCACTTGTTCGTTCAAGGCGGCATCGGTGGTGCAGGTGGGGAGGGGTGGTATCGCGGTTACGATGGAAGAAGCGAACCGACGACATTCCCAACACCGCGAGCCTGGCCAAGGAATGAGCAGCCTTCTCTATACGGTATCCTTGACGTCATCACTTATATTTAACCCTCATTTCGAGATTTCCGTAGGCAACATGGGAGGACCAGGCGGATGGGGTACTTATGTAGGTGGCAATGGTGGCCTTGGCGAGGCAGCGTATATCCCTTTGGAGGAAGTGGGGGCCTATCGTATGATTGTTGGTAAGCTATCGAGATTATGCCGTCGATGCGACCTGCATTTTTTTTTACAGGCGGCCACGGCGGACAAGGCGGTAGATCCGAGATTCAAGGCGGTCTCGGGGGAACCGGCCAAGGCTCCGCATTCCCAAAGCTGTTGTACCGCATCGACGAGGATACTCGGCGGCAAGTTCCGCTTGCCAGATTGGAGGCTTTGAAGATTAGTGCGGGACTTCGACAACGTCTCCAGGACCGTGGATTCCGGACAGTGGGGGGACTTCTTGAGGCCTATGATACGGATGTGGCACCGCCGCACTTCAAAGTCGGACATGCGAATACGCTAACGGGGGCCCTGAGGAAATTTGTGGTGGGCAAGTAAAGCCCACAGGTCTGGAAGACATTCAAATGTATCTTGTTGTATACATAACTTGGATGACTGAAGGTTTAGAATATCTTATGTACTTATGGACTACTTTATAGAATAATTACATATAGCTTGAAGCGATTTTCTCAAAAGTGGGGGGACCATTCCACAAGCAACGCGGCCACCGTCGCTGGCAGCCAGCCCCTCCGCAGCGAACACGGAATGACTCAATAATACCTCTGTATGACCATTTCTCCTAGTCTCTCTAGACAGAGGCTATAAGGCTCGTTCGTCGCCTCTTTTAGTTACCGCGTGATGGGGATACACAACCAAACAACTCATTTATTTTACGCGTCTTTCACGCGTCTTGGTGCTATTCAGCACGAATCTTGAGCCTCAAAGGAATTAAAGAGCATCCAAAAAGTTCAGTCAGCTTTGAAAAAAAGCGGAAACACTTCTCTGGTGCATTTCTTTCATCCCAGGCTCTTTACGGCCATATTTTAATTAGTCATCATCCTCAGTTCCTCAACCGAATCTCGGTCAAAATAGACCTCCGCAAATCTTCTAAGTTGAATTAATATATTTGCATGATTAAGAGTCCCTGTACCCATAAATTTTATGCTCTATGCCGCCGTCAACGCGTCAAGTCGCGTCGATGTACCACGCACGTGACTTCCCACAGCGGTGCCGCTTGTATTAGTAAGGTCCATGACTTGGTTGGCAGTACTGTACTATTTTGACGGGGATGTTCAGTGACGAGTGACAGAGGTGAACCTATTTGAGACCGGTGACGGACAACCGATTCTTCGCGCCTAAATAGGCCAAAAATGCCAAAATTTACGATCCGCTATTCGCCGGACTACCATTTATGGGAAATTTCCGATGATTGCCGAGTTTTGAACATCGAAGAAAATGAACATGTTAGGTGACGGGTGACACAGTACTGCATTTCTCGTCTTACACCTCTTGACATCCTTATCTCCCCCCCAGCTCCTCCGTAATGTCTACCTCCGAAGTCGTCGCTGAGGTCGCCCCCGTTGGCACCGAGGACTCCAAAGCCCATGTATGCCTCTTTCGTTCTTTATCGCCGCTTTCCTCAATCTCACCCTCGCGAGTCGCTAGGCCGAGGCAGCGCCCAAGAAGGAGGAGCGCCGCAAGAGCCCCAGCCTGCTCGCCAAGCTCCTCGCCCCTTTCAAGAACGAAAAGACCAAGGTCAAGAAGAAGGTCAAGACCCCCAAGAGCCCCAAGGAGAAGAAGGAGGAGCAGCCTGAGGTACGCTTATCCCGTCTGATTTACTTTTCCACCCTCACCAGCCTTATCCAGGCTGCTGCCCCCGCCGCCACCGCTGTCGAGGAGGCAGAGCCTTCCAAGGAGGAGGCCACCGCCGCCGAGGCTGCTCCCGAGGTTCCCACTGAGGTACCCAAGGAGGAGGTAAAGGAGAAGGTGCGCGACAGACCTCCTTCTAACTTTGTCTCGCAGAAGGAGGAGAAGGCTGACGAGCACCTGCCCAAGATCGATGAGCCCACCCCGATCGCCCCTCATCTTGGTACGCGTAATAACTCTAATGCAGCACTCACTGACCTTCCCCAGAAGGCAACCCCGAAACTCAAACTAGTAAGTCATTTCATACTACAGTAAAGCATTCCGGGCTTGAATTTTAATCTCACACTGATCGCAGTTGGTGTGGGCGGCGACGGCGGACAGGGTGGAGGCTTCAATCCTCCGAGGCCATTGACGTCGATTGATGAGGCCAGGAAGGCCGACGTGCCAGATCTGGATGCAGACACCTTCTGTACGAAATACCACCTCGACAAAGAGATCTGTGACCTCCTCAACAAACACGGATACGAGACGGCAGACTCGCTCCTCGACAGCGATCTCTCGTTGAAGGAATTGGGCTTCAAAGTTGGACATGTCGCTGAACTGAAATGGGCTTTAAACACGATGTTGTTGGAAAACCTCGGAACGATAGGCGGCGCAGATGCGGAAGGAGATTTCACCCCCGCTATATCGGGTAGGTCTACAACCTTTTCGAAGTCGTTTGTGCTGATCGAACATCGAACCTCATAGGCGGGACAGGAGGGGGTGGTGGAGAAGGTGGGCAGAGAGGTGGTGATGGTGGGCCCGGAGAGCCACCTCGAATCGGGATCAAGGACGCGTATCGGTTTCGTGGCATCAGGGGTATGTTCTGGACTCGATGCACGCAGACTGCTCACTGTTCTTTTCAGGAGGTACTGGTGGTCCGGGTGGTCCCGGGGGCTCAAAAATCGGCCTCGACGGAACAACTGAAGAGATAAAATTCCAACAACAGGCTGCGAAAGAAGTAGCGACAACCAATGAAGAAGAAAGCCTTCCTGATCTATTCGGTATGCCTGCCCTTCATTATTTGGTATGTCGCCCTCACTTCTGCATTTCCGAAGGCGGCGTAGGAGGACCCGGTGGATGGGGGACACATGAAGGTGGTCGTGGCGGCCTAGGTGAGGCAGATCACCTCCTTTTAGAGGAAGTGAGCGTCTTTCGGTCAATTACCGGTAAGCTAATTCTAGACTCAGTATCTCGTTGACGCGACGTCCATTTACTTTTGAAAGGCGGCTACGGCGGTTTCGGAGGTGGATCCGAGATTCGAGGCGGCCACGGGGGAATCGGTCAAGGCTCCAAATTCCCAAAGCGCCTCTTACGTATCGACGAGGATACTCGACGTCTGGTGCCACATACGACACTGGAGAATCTTAAAATTAGTGCGGAACTCCAACAACTTCTTCGGGGCCAAGGATTCCGGACGGTGGGAGGACTTCTAGAGGCCTACGATACGGATGTGGCACCGCCGGACTTCAAAGCCGGACATGTGGGTACGTTGAGGTCGGCCTTGAGGAAATTTGTCGAACAGAAGAAGAAGGAGCAACTTGCGCCCCTGCCGGAAGGACTTGTCAATCCAAGTCCTGACCTCCCGACCCCCGACCTCGACAAAGCCAAAGCCAAAGCCAGCAGGACCATTCTGATAACCCAGCGCTACAGTCGGGGACAATCAAAACCCACCTATTTTGGGACCGTGGGAAACTAGGACACATATGTCGACACCTGTACACCTACACCAACGTCGAAGTCTGGGCTGCTCAGTAGCGGCAGAAAGAACACATCGCCGGCTCAGCTTGTGAAAGTAAGCCCAGAACTCGGTACCTAAGCCTCACGCTGACGGCCTCCTAGTACTTTGATTCCGGTTTCCCTTCTCTGTATTTTGTCTGTACAATCGCTTTCGCACTGCCTTGGTGCTGTCGTATATTTTAGCTTCTTTTCTGTAGCCCGCCACTCGTGTATTAATTGTAGAATTCAGCTCTGTGATTCGGGATTCTAGGCTAGACGTTCCGAAGTATGCGAATCAAGAGCACTGTACAGTTGACTATCTCACAATGCATGATGTAGCAATGCATACCTGCCAAAAAATCTAACAATGCATAGGATTCTGGATGGAACGAGTGGCCAATTCTCACCCAAAACCCTGTCTGATATTGCATAAACCTGATAATGCATAGTTTCTGGAGATTTTGGCAGGGGAACGAACAGTATGCATTTTGAGATAGTTAACTGTATATGCACGCCGTACGTGCATACGTGCGATATAACTCTTTAGGTCTCAGGTCCTGCGGCGGCGGGCATGCGTGCGGTGATATTTACAAATGTTCAGTGAAGTAAACGCAAGATCGATAGAAGTGATAGAAACAAGACGTACGCAAGGTAGCGGACACCTGGAGCAGCGCGCGCCGTGCGCGAGGAAACGGCAGATTCCTGGACCACGTAGACCTTCAAGTTCGTCCGCGACCGCCATGACGATCCGGCATCGACTCAGCAATGAGGGGACACTTACGGCAGCCAGTCGTTGTGAGTGCCCGGAAATGCGTTATGAAGGAATATCTATTCCATGTGGAAGACCGTAAGCGAATTATGAGCAGTATATATATATTATTCAGTGTCCCACATCAGTGAAGCATACCCATTTCTCGTCCCACCTCCTTCAAACAATCTCTAGCTAAGACTCGTGCATCTAATTCTGTAACTTCGTCGCGCTCAGGCGAAGAAGCTTTGTCAGCGGCTCTTGACAGAACCCAGGACGACGGCGTCTTGCGGGGTATTGACGCAATCTCACAAAGCACCGGATAAAAGTGGAAGAGATGAGCGACGGAGGATCGTTTCACGGCGTCCGCAATGAGCAGTGACGGACTCAAGGTCGCGTCGATGGCTATCCAGGCGTAAGCGACTCGGTTATGCAAGAGCGAAGACGTTACTGACCAGGCTGCTCGACAGCAAATGCCGTCGGCTGTTCCGAGAGTGCGGCCCACAAGGAGCCAGGCCAGAGCCGCAGCTCGAGGAGTTTGCGCAACACGTAGAGCAACTCATCCTCCCGTGCGCGAGGAAAAGGCAGATTCCCGCGCAAGGCTTCATCCGCGACGTATCCCACCATGACGGTACGGCATCGAGTCATCAATGATGGGAGACTGAGGGCCGCCAGTCTTCGTCGTGATGGCTCCTGGTCTGGAGACAATGGCGTGAGTGCCCGAAAACGCGTCGTGAAGGAATAGACCTACCCTTGGTCGTGTTCGAGCATATCAAGAAGAGGAGGTCAAAGCACCAGTACGAGAAGCGCTCCCTTGGTAAGAGAGTGCCGGACTGCGTGCTTCCATTCTCGTATGGGCCATCCAACTCGATCTTCTCGAATTCTCGCGACCCAGACGATGACACGGGGGAATGAGGGTTGGAGGCCAAATCGGATTCGTATAGGCGGCTTCCTTGCTGAAGTACTTTCGCAAGCTGGCCGACAAGAGAATCAGGCACGCGCTTATCCCCGAGATGGGGAACGACATCGATCTCCAGGGCCCCGATGAGTGCGAGGTCGAAGTTCTCTTCTGCTTCCTGCACTTCAAGAGTGAAAGCTTCGGTCGCCGAGCTTGAAAGCCATACATAAGCATCTAAGGAAGACACCAAGATTCACGCATGCATACCAATCAGCGAGGATGCCGCCTCTGAAGACGTCGAGCACCTGTCTCCATATACCCTCTATATGCTGATCCGGAATGACTGCGAGTCGAAGAAGATCAGGGAGCGTACGAAAACTTAGTGCGGTACTCACCGCTGCCCAACGTCTCTATAGAAAGAGCGCATTCCTTCACGATTTTCAGGAAGTTTGAGGTCGCGGTTTTCCAGAGCGGAAGATCGTGACCAAACTTAGAGGCCGGAGGGCAATCGTATTTCAGCTTGACTGGGATCGAATACGCCTATAGCCATGCGTCGATATCACCCCGAAGGAATAACGAGTAAGAAACGCACTGAAAGGACAGCCTCAATTGTACCATCCGTATATATCTCTTCCCGGTCTTGAAATCGCAGGAAGAGCTCCACCAACATCGGCATGGTCTTCTTCGCAAGTGCGATATAAGTGATCCGTTTCTGCGGTGTCTGTGTCTTGGGATTTGAAGGGACATCGAACGCTGCAAGGAAAGGGAGGGTAGTGAATTCCGACAAATCCTTCATGACAAGAGATGGAGAGCCGGGCGCTGAGAGATCGATATCGACGATGGTGTCGACAACGATGGTCTGGAAGCAAAAACTATCAGCGTGAAGCTAGCCGGGTGCCAGTACTCCGTACCTGAACTGGAGGTAATTGATCTATATCTGGCCTGTAGTCCGGAGAGCTTGGATATGTCAGAACGCCTGGACAGATTGAGTACTACGACAAGAACGATGCACGTGCGTCAACAAACCTTTGAGGATGGCCATGAGTCGGGTGAGGCGTTCTAGAGGCCATTCTACCCCATCGAGGGCGCGACTGGTATTCCTGGTACACCGTATGACATCCAAGAAAGCCACGAGACTCTCCTGCGTGAAAGGCTTGTGAGGACCCTCCGCGCCAGGCGCGTGTGAGACCGTCGCGCTCCCTCTTCGCACTACAGCGTCTCCCACAGTGTCCGACATCGTCCACACACGCTCCCATATCTCAGTAACCTTGGTCCTGACGTCTGGCGAAGCGCCGGAGGACGCTTTGACCGCTTTCTCCAAGGATCGAAGGGCCGGCGGGCTGATGGATCGGTTGTCGAGCAAGACCGTATCCTGGATGTGGTCAACGAAGACGTCCCACGCCTTGACGAACGAGTCCAAACGAATGATTTTGGACGCAAGGAAATCGTGCAAGATGGACCCGATGGAGTGCAGTGCGAGTGTCTTCGACTCGTCCCATGCCTGCTCAGGCGGGACAGGCATCGTCGTCGTCGCTGCCTCCGGAGTGCGCGATGGGGAAGTAACAGCAAAATGCCGAATTTCCGTCGTAAGCGAATCGAGCAATGGGAACGTCACTTTCCATATGCATTGGTCCCACGTTTCCTGGCTCAGAGTAGCGCCATAGAGCTGCATGGTTCGGAACAGCGTCTGGATAGCGCCGTCGCGGACTTCCGGCCGCGCGTCGGTACACAGGCCCAGCACCTCGAGGAGAAGGAACATCCACAAAGCGTTGTACTCCGGCTCCTCCTCGGCGTTCTTCCGCTTCGACTGAATCGCATCGGAGACGCTCCACAACAGGCTCGCAGCAGCGGTCAGCGCAATGTTGGTATCCGCTTGGCGGCCAAACTGCCCGAGAGTGCTGATACAAAGCCGGAGGTGGGCGGGCGAAAGGGAGGAGACGGAGTCGCAGACGAGCGTCAAGGACTGGAAGGCGATCTTGACGAGGGCAGTGTAGCTCTTCTCGCTTGGGATGCCGAGGCCAAGGGGCATGGGCTTGATGCGAAGCACAGGTGATGGCGGGGAGCTCAGCGCCGATACAGAGTCCAGGGAGGCGGTGCGGGCGGGCGGCGGTGGTTTGCACACGCTCGCGAGCATCTCGAATATCGTTTCCCAGCCCACGACGAGAGTATGCCCGGACGCCTCGAGGATCTGATGCAGAGTCTCGAGACCCATCCGTCGTAGCTCCACGCTCGTGGTGGTGCTGCCCCCGCTAACAGAATAGTCCGGGACGACCTGCTGTGCGAGGACGTCGAGGACGCGTTTCTGCACCTCGGCCTGGAGGTCGCCGGTGGTTGTGAGGTTCCGCGGGACGATGACAAGGATCTCGTCCAGGACCCGTGCGGCCTGGACGCGGATGGCTTGCGGCGCATATGCAAGACGGATAATAGATAGAAGGTGGTTAGTAATGGTATCCCAAGCGACGTCCGGGGAGCGGTATATGAGGCGGTAGATATTCAGAAGGGCGACTCCCCCCAGTTTGTTGATGCCAAAGTCTCCGGAACGCTGAATGAAGATTAGACGTGGGGCCAATCACTGACAAAGGGGGGATGCTCACAAGGGTGCGCGGAAGGTGGATGCCACTGACCCGCCTCCGATGCGCAGCGTCAAGTCTCGGAGACAGCGTGCCACTGGGCGCTTCCTCCAGACTATTACTGCTGTCGGTCGCATCCATAGTTTGGGCGTCGCCTTCCGTTTGCATCCCCACCATCTCCGCACTCAGCCGACACAGCGCGCTCACAAAGTGTGTGAACGCGTCGTCCTCGAGGTTCTTCGACGCGTCGAACAGGCGCTGAATCGCGCCTTGCAGCGCATCGGGGTCGAGATCCGAAAGCAGTGCGTGCCGTGTCCCGGCGCTGCCCGACACCGCGCGGCTCCCGGGCCCACGCTTCGTGCCCGCCCCCGCCCCGGCGCCCTTGGACGTCAGCACGTAGTCCGCGTTCTGCAGCGCTTCGAGGATGCCGAACCAGCTCTCGCCGAGGCTGCCCGCGAGGAAGAGGGCGCTGGCGACGAGCACCTTGAGGCAGGCGAGATTGCGCTCGGAAAGGCTGGGCGGCTGAGCGGGGCCCGTCGAAAAGCCGAAGTTCTCCGATAGCGAGGCGGCGGAGCGCGGGGTCTGCGCCTCGGCGCCGTACGAGTGGTCGAGGCTCGAGACGACGCGAGTGGGGACCGCGAACTTGGACAGACTCGTGAAGAAGGCGTCGCGCGGTGTGGTGAGGCCGAGCATGCCTGCGACGTTCGTCATCGCCTGGTAGCTCGCTAGTACCTCGACAAAGAGGTCGTCGGAGAGGTTGGTGGCGATGATGAAGGAGAGCGCGGCGAGGAGCGCGGGCCACCCACTCTCTATGATGGCGCCGACGATGCGAAGCTGCGCCGTTGAGGGATCACTCTCCGGCAGGGCTGCAAGGTCGAGAGCGGGAGGGGCGCGAATGACCGCCTCTCCCGCGGCTCGCGGTCGCTGGATCACGATGGTGCTGTACAAGGGTCCCGTGAAAGCTGCGAAGCCCTCGCATAGCGAGACAAAGCATTGCACCGCAAGGAGATAGATGTAGGGTTCGGGAATCGCTGGCGCATCCGCCTTGTCGAGCTGGTCTATGCTGAACCCCTTGTCAGTCTCGAAAGTATCGTAAAAAAGATCTAGATGTACCATTGCAGCTTCATCGCCGATCCCTGCAAGCTGAGGCCGCCACTAGAGCCCATCATGCCGACGACGCCAGAGACCGTCGCACTCGCGGCATTCGCCACTATCCCTGCCATCCCCGCGACGTCGAGCCCGTATCCCGAGTTGGATGCGGCGCCGCTGTTGGCGTCGGGCTGCACGCCGACGCCGAAGATCTGCGACGAAACGCCCAGCAGCGCGGGCTTCTCCGTGACGAGGCGCTTCAGCGCCGTGATGAGCGCGGTAAACACATTCGAGCCCGAGTGGTGCGCGTCGTACCGGGCCCAGACATTGCGCATTAGCTCCGCGTCGCTGCACAGCCTGGGGATGCTCATTGGTGGGTACTGAAAAGATACATGTACAGGTAGGACTCACCCCCGCATGATTTCCATTGCGAGCACGCGCATCCACTGGGGGCGCGGCGGTTGGTCCGATTGCTCCGAGTGGTCGTCGCCGATGATTTTGATGAGCAGCGTCAGGAAAATCTCGGCCTCGGTCTCGAGCTCGCGCGCGAACTGCTTGAGGAGGAGGAAGACGACGCGCGTGCAGCGGAGCGTGAGCGGGAACAGCGGGCGGTCCGACAGCGCCTTGAGGAGCAGGGGGCAGAGGTGCAGCTGGAGGAGCAGTACCAGTTCTGTGTGCTGGAGGCAGTCAGTCAGCAGGGTTGTACCGCCGCCACGAAACCAAAACGCACCTTGCGGAACAGATCGTGGTAGTTGGTGAGCACGCTCTCGATGAGCTCGAGCGCAAAGGTCTTGTGGAGAAACTCGAGCTTGAGAAAGTTGGGCTTTTCGGAGTTGGCCAGAAGACATAGATCCTCGAACACGGAAAACGCGTCGCGGGCGGAGGGGCCTAGGGATTTTGTGGTCCCGTTGGGGAGCTTCATATCAAGCCACTGCGCGGGATCCGGGTCATCTCGACGGTCCTCGTCGACCATCTTGTCAAACACGAACATGACGAGCTGCCGGAGCGTTGCGGCCGCGGTCGACGACACCACCGCGATCTTGGATTCCTGCAGTTTGAAGCAGAGCAGAAGCGCCTGCTCGATTGAGAACGTGTCGAGAACTAGAGAGAAAACAGACGCACTTCGCCTAATAAACTACCGTGTACCGCCGGGAAGTTGGTGACGAGAGAGAGCAGCGTCTGCAAAATGCGAAGCTGGATATCAACACCCTGACTCATAGCATCGCTCATGGTGTTGATGATAAGTTCGACCGCAGATTGCGGGACGGCTTTGAGAGCGATTAGTCGCTGGAGCGAGCCAAGTGAAATGGCGACCACTTTGGCGTTTTTAGTCGCGCATCCCATGAAGACGGGTCGCAAGAGATCATCGGATTGGGGCCCATCTGGTGAGTAAGTGAGCCTCATGCGAAGGGAGAGTAGAAATAACGAACCCGACGCCAAATTTGCGGTGGCCTGTTCGGGTGAAGCTCTAAGAATCGCCAACGACTTTTCTGCAGCCTTCGGACTCAGTCAGTCGAGTTTAAAGGCTAAATTAGAGGTGCTACAGACCTCGCGGATGTCGGGATGCTTCCTCCGAGTTTCACTGGCCAAGGACTAGCAGTTCCGCGTTAAAGTAGTACATATTTTGAAGCTTGAACTGCATACGTACCTGGAGCTCAGTCACTAGAAAAGCAAGGGAGCTCATTATCGTGAGCTACACATTCAGTGTGGGTAGATTAGGCCACCAGAGGCTAGAGCTGCTGAGGATGCAAACGATTGCGAGCGTGGTCAAGGCGGTGGACGGTCGCGTGATCGATCGCGTCTCCCGGAAATGCCAAACACGCACATGCAAAGTCTCAGCCCAGGAAGTCAGATACACAACAAGTGTTTTACGGTGACGAGAGGGCTAAGGTAAGATAAAATTTGTGATATGTGTGGTATGTAGGGTATCACCATTCCCGAAAACTTCAGACCAAATTCTGCTCCTCTGGGCCGATGTAGATCTTCATCCCGCTTGCTACAAGCTGTCTCAGTCCGCCCATCACTTCTTGTGTAGGTCTGAAGTCCGCCTCCTCTGGGGCATCTTTCAGCAAGACACGTACGAGGCATAACTTGGTACAGCGTGCCGAAAGAGCCCTGTGCAGTTCCTCGTACCACGAGCTAACTGGCATACGATGTCGAAACTCAAACGTTAGGCTGGTGAGATTTGGTAGTAGATGGGGCGAGTCTTCCAGAATATCGACCCCATTGACTGCGGTGGTCGGATACGGATTCGATAGCTTCGAATTCGTGAGCATGGGTAAAAGCGAGAAGAATTCTTCCATGTCGTCCATTCTCCCTTCTAGCCTCTGCCTGTAAGATCCGAGGTTCACTTGTGCCAACGGAGGCGAAGAACGAGCCAGGAAGGCGAGGAGGTTTGGGGGTGGGATATATTCCTAAGGAAAGGAGAGGGTTTTGAGCCCCGGCAGCGTTAAGTACTTCAAAATGTCATCGCGGCCCGCATAGATCTCGAGATGCTGCAAATGCGGAAGAACGAGCATATCTAGCTCGTGGTTGGCGTCGTACACCTCGGAAATGTTGCATTCCACGAGATGAGGCAGGGAACGGAGTATCTGCATGACGTCGGAGGCGCTGGCCCCCTCTGAAATTATGATCGTTCTTAAAGCGCGGAATGCCCTTTCAAAGAGAAGAGGTATTAGAAGTCGACTGCCCAACCTAGTATCCAGCTCCTTCACACGATACGCATGGGTTCTGGCCGCGATGACGGCGACAGCGTCAGCAGTCAGATGTCTCTGCCAGCCTCCAGAATGCGAAGATATGGACAATGTATGAGTGCTGGCTCGTTTGAACCAGGTGTTCATAAGGCTGGGTAAGTCGGGGGTTAGATCACCGTTCAAGTCGATTGCCGCCCAAAGTTCAGGAGTGGAGAGAGCGATCCTGGTCCACGCGCTGCATATATTGAGGAACAGCATCGGGAAATAGATAGCTCTGGGTTGGGGATAAAGCTCCAGGCAGTTGACGAAAATATAGGAGGAGATTTCGAGGGGAAGCTGAGCGACTGGGTCGCGGATGGCATTGAGCCGGCGTTGAGCAGCGCTTCTGCGGTGTCGCAGCTGTCGTAGCACCTCTGTCTGTCGGTCGATATATTTTCGATGAGCGCCTCGAGCTCTTCCGCAGACATCGAGAATATAGAGCGGATTCAGTTGGATCGATTTTCGCGACTCGTCACTCGCGACTGGTGGGCCAGCGCGGCGATACTACTAGTAAGTGTATCTGTCAGCTGGATCAGGAGAGAAGTGAGGCGCGCAGCATCGTATTCCTCACCTAGCCGCGAAACCCTCAAGTCGATTTATCGAACACTTGTTCGCCCAATGTTAATGAGGACCCTTCAGGCGACTGAAAAAGCTGTCGTAGTATGATTATCGGAACAAGATTTGTGGTTATGTAATCCCAGCTCGCTTTCTCCACCACCCTCAACTTGCCACTCAAGTGCGACTGGATAGTCGCTGGCTTGGCAGTCTACAAAACTACTTTGTGCGTTGATTGGAGAACGAGTACGAAATCTTTATATCATCGAGGACATTCTGACGCGTTACGCACTGTTTAGTAGGTTTTTTTTGCCTGCGCCGGCTCGAAACAGGACAAAGAGAGTTGGTCAAAGATCCCTTGGCTGTTGGCCGTAAGAAAAGTCCCTCTAATTTCCCTCATCATAGCTCAAGGAGAATATATTATAGGTCATGTCCGTGGAGGAACTGCAGGCACGGATTAAGAAAATCTCCGCCGATATCGAGCAACAGAAGAAGATCTTGAATGATCTGGAGCGTAGTAAACGCCTTGCCGAGCGTCAGCTCAACGCGGTCCGCGATCCAGTGGCACAGTTACCTCTCGAAATTTCGTCTGAGATTTTCCTCCAATCCCTCCCTCCTCTCTCGGAGCCCCGAGCCCATCATATTCCTATGCTCCTCCTGAACGTATGTAGCGCATGGACCGACATCGCGCTATCAACTCCGGCCCTTTGGGCTTCCATTCATATCGGTTTTCCGCGCGCCCAAGGCTTCCCCGAACTTTTATGCACTTGGCTTCAGCGTGCCCGCAATCGCCCCTTATCCGTATCACTTTCTGGAACCCTCGACGAAGAAGTCGCCGCCATCGTGTGGCGGCACAACCAGCAGATACGGCACCTCACAATATGCCAGGAAAACGGCGAAGATGACGACGAGATCAGTGACCTTATCGGAGGCCTGACTCCAGGGCCACTGCCGTTGCTTGAGGCCCTAGCGATCCACGGTTCAACCGACCCTGGTGATGCACGTCAGGAGTTCCCCAACTTTCAAATCCTTCAATTGCTGCGTCTGGCTCCCAACCTTGTCGAATGCATATTCGAAAATGTGTGCCCCGTGAGCCCCAGGTACGGTGGCGACAATACGCAAAATACGACCCTTCCATCTCTGCGCCGGTTGCTGTTCGGCCCGAATGTAGAGGACCCCGACAGTGACGACAGTATACTGAGGCATCTCACACTTCCGCGTCTGGAAGCCCTCTCGCTTTCGATGATTGGTGTTTCTGATGACAATTTTCTCTCCTTCTTGAAGCGTTCGTCACCGCCACTGCGAGACTTCGTCGTTAGTGGACGCGGTCGCAGTGACTTCACCCTCCTGGCGGAGTGTCTTTTTCTTGTCCCCACCCTTGCCCGCTTCGAATTGTGGTATCCGAATACCACATTGGCCGAAGATTTGTTCGCTGCCTTAGCGAATCCCTCACTCCGCATACTCCCCAACCTTGAAGATGTGACCATCCGCCACCCCTTCTCATCCACTGTTTTCTCTGTTCTTCCCGGTTCCTTCTGGGAGATGCTACTTCGCGCGCTCTCAGCTCGTCGTACTCAAATCCGAGTCGTCCACATCGAGACCTCACGGCGACCGGAACCCTCCAAGCCTGCGGCGGACATCCTTGCTGCGTTCAGAGAATTGGCAGCGGATGGGATGGATATTTTCGTTGGGACTGGAGAGCAGAATTTACTCACCCTCTAATCATTTTCTATGGCGCACGCAGCAGGTAAGTACGCGGCAAACTCCTTGAATTCCCATCTTTCCCGCTCGCAAAGTTCACCATATCCCCTTCCACATGAGATGCAGATAGAGTAGCGCATCCGGATATCTCCCGCCGTTTTACATACCTGGGTACACGTGAGCCGAGGTAACCAACCTCGCAAGCTTGTCGTGCCGCCAGCGGCACTCGGACTCAGCACGTTCCCCGCGGCGGACAGAGCCGGGTGGGCGAAAGTGGTAGGCTCGACGGCTCGACGGCCAGGTAGGCAGCCCACTGCCCCCGCAGCTTGACCTACAAGTCTAGTCGTATTACACACGCTGCGTTTGCCGCCTTCGTCGAGACGTTACACCCGGCTACACTCGCTCTGTGCGTTCCACGAGCCTCTCGACGGGAATTGGGCCCCTCTGCGGAGTAAGCAGTGGGTATCTGCTGCACTATTCACTACCGGCTCATTCTTGATTCATCTCGTGCGCTTCCGCCGCGCGCGTGGACCAGAACGCTTGTTAGACTCTCGACGACATTCTCAAGGGATATCTGCGGCGACTCCCGCAATCCGGGGCCGCCATATCGAGCGCGGAGACTACAGCATTGTATCCGAGGACGGCAACTTCGTCGTGCCTAAGGAGTTCGCGGAGACAGTGAAGGCGGACATGCTGCTTGAGATAAACATCCTGCAGCGGCAGGTTCAAAAACGCAGCGCGACGATCCAGAATAATACGTGCCCATGCTGTGGTTATTCACAGGCAACCGCAGGAGACGGGTGGTTCAAGTGGTACGTCGCTCGTCCTTTCTTTTGTACCAATGTTGTCATTTCGATTCAAGTACCACCTGCGCGAGAAACTATCGAATGGATGGGCAAGAGTCAAGACGTAGAGAAGATCATGAGCCCACAAATTGCGTACGTCGATAGAGGTCTTATTGTTTATTCGAATTCGCCTCTGCCAGTGATTCTCGCGACTGATTGTTCTTCCTGCGTACAGTTTTCAAGACTCAGAAGATTTAAATCGGAAACCTCGTTCTGACTTCGGCCCAACCCAACCCAACCCAACCCAACCCGCCCGCTTTCTCCGAGGCGTCGTTTGTCCATGTGGACGTGTTGTTTGTGGCTGTGTAAAATGACCCTTTCACTACACTGGTACTTAGCATCGTATGTATCGAGTCCTCGCTGCGATTACTGACTGCGATTGCTAGGATGTTAGTTATTTTCAGCGAATCGCGTGCTGCATCACAAGATGGGAGAATTCGGAACATCGCCGCTCATCCCCGGTCGATGACTAACTTGTACCGGAATTTCTATTTAACCCGCTGGACTTTGACTCGTCCTCAAAATGGCTGAATCTGTCCCCGTCGTCCAGATCCTCGACAAGTCCCACTTTACAAAACAACACCTCGTCTCTCTCCCAGACGCGTACCCGCTTCCGCCTCTTGCGGCCGATTCAATCCGCATCGTCAGCCGCCTCATCTCGATAACAAGCAACAACTTTACCTACGCCCGCCTCGGGCACTTGCTTGGCTGGTGGGACGTCTGGGCCCAGCCGCCGTCGCTCCCCGCGCCGTACGACGACGGCTCCAAGTTCGGGCGCATCTCTGCGTGGGGGTACGCCGAGGTGCTCGAGAGCACGCATCCCGGCGTGCCCGCCGGCACGCAGCTGTATGGATACCTCCCCATCGGGACACTCCCGGAGGATCTGCACATCGCGCCGACGGAGGTGGCGAGCCACTATGTCGAGGTGAGCCCCCGGCGGAACCACCTCTGGCCGATCTACAATCGGTACATCGCCTACCCGCCGATTCAACTCCCCACAAAGACGGGCCGCGCATGGGACGCGCTGATGCGCGTCCTCTTCGAAACATCCTACGTTACCAACCGGTACGCGTTCGCCTGGGCGGGCGGTGCCCCTGTGCACCCCTCCGGCCCGTCTTTAGCGTGGACAGCACACGACGCCTCCGTCGCAGACGCCATCGTCGTCCTCCTCGCGCCCTCCGGCAAGACCGCCCTGGCACTCGCGCATCAGCTCCGGCACGCGCGCCCCACCGCCGCGGCCCCGCGGCGCGTCATCGGCGTCGGTTCCGCGTCGTCGCGCGCCTTCACGCGAAGAACGGGTCTGTTCGACGACGTCCTCCTCTACGACGACTTCGCTGCACGCGATCTCGCGCAGCAGCTCGGGCTCGCGGAGTCCAATACCAAGATCGTCTTGGTGGAATTCGGCGCACGCGGGGACGCCGCGCTCGCCTGGTTCCGTGCGCTCCAAGCTCTGTCACCAACTGAAACTCGGGCAGTCATCGTGGGCTCGGATCCCGCCGCGCCCGGGCGCAGCACGCTCGCGGCGCTCACGGCGGACCCCAAAAGCGGGGTCGTGCAGTTGAGTGTGGATATGCTGAGGACAGGCGCGATGCGCGCCGACGGCGCGGCGCGGTATTTCGCGGACCTGGAAGCGGGGTGGGCGGCGTTTAAGGATGGGGGCGCGATTGCGGGCGTGGGGTTGAAGTGGGGGGAGGGTATGGAGGCGGTTAAGGAAGGCTGGGATCGGCTGGCGGAGGGGAAGTATGGGCCAGACGTGGGGTTGGTTTTCGAGCTGTAGATATAGTTACGGTTTTCTAGCTGTAGATGTAGTTACTTGGTGCGTGAGCTCTATTTATCCTCCGCGCTTTATCCGCGCATTAACCCCGATCCAGGTCCATGGAATGAATGTAAATGAAATCGACACAGATTTTATTCGGGCTTCGTTCGCCGTTCGACGTTCAAGAGATCAAGTTATATCGAATCAAAGGCAGTCACTCTCTCCGCGCGCCGTGAATAGTCCGATCACATGCAAATACACGATGAGCGTAGAGACGCCCGGTGGTACATGGCGTCCCCCCGCTCTTAGTAACTTCGGTCTGGTCTCATTTACAAACTCACCCGTTCGATTCGGGACCAGATCTTGAATGTCGTGGTTAGTTCTTTTAGTCCCTGCCTTACCCTTCCTTTCATTGACTGACCCGACTTTGTAGCAAGGATATATTGCCAATCAAATTCAAATCAGGCCGATATCTGCCGCCGAATTCTTGGATCCCCCCGGTCAATGTTTGATGTTCGGTGGTTGAATCCAACTGCGCCATCAATCCATTTCTGTCCAAGCCCCCTTCCGGAATCTTGAGAGTTTCCTCGATAAATTTCAATTTTCCTTGCTGTTTTTGATACGTTTTCCTAATTTGTCTCCTGGCCAAAATTGCCTGCATTTTGGACCAAGGCCCAAGCATCCTGGTTGTCGAAGCAGGACCAGTGACGGACCACTATGCTTTGATCCTCGCCTATTTTCAAGCGGCCCAGAAAAGGCTCTACCCTAACACCGACTGCGCCACTATGCAGTATACCCCAAATCCGCTTTGGGACCTCACTCTTTCGTTCTCAGCTACGCTTTGTGATCGCTGCATTGTCCCACTTACCTATTCGGTGACCTTCGGAGGCCCGTCAATTTCCTGTGCTTTGGTCGTCCCCCCACTATATAAAGGATGCATTATTCTCTGCCACCCTTTGCTGTGAACTCTTACCGTCTTTCTTCGAACCATATCTCCGCATTCGTATCCCGTCGCAAGTGACTTCCCAGAATGATCTCAACTCGAAAATCCAGCCAGTCTTCCCTTCTCGCCGCAACGACCTCCGGTGCGAGAAATACCACTAGCACCGGCACCGGCGCCCCAGCCCCACCCGTCCTCCGTCCCGTACGTCCGCCGCTCCAGTTTGCCACCACCTACGATCACGTCGACTGACTGCACTCCGTTTCCTCTTTTTCTAGTCCAAGTCCACCCCCGTCATCGGACGTAAAATCATCGAATACATTCCCGAAATGTACGCGCCGCTGCCCCCGCCCCCGCCCCCACCGCGCGCACCCATCCCGGCACCGTATGTACCGCCGCGGTGGGCGAATCCTGGGCAGCAGGAGCCCTGGATGACGCCTCTCCCCCTTCCACCCCCGCGCCGCAGCAGCCGTAAACGCGACGCAGAGGTGAAGGAGCAGATTCGCATTCAGGGACTTTGTCGGTGCGCTGCGCATCTATTCCTCATTAACCCACGGTAGCTGATCCATTTTTTTCTCGCATTGCAGACACAAGCGGGAGAAGTGCGGGAAATGCCACCCGGTTCAACCGATCCCTTGGTTTTGATTGTGATTCTGGCTGGGTATTGTAACGTACCTGGGAGTTCAAATAGAGAACCAACTTGAGCCGCAAGTAGGAGTTTGTGGGATTTGAGAAGTCTGACGAATACTTGCTGGTCGTAAATTTCAATTGAGTCTTGAAGCATCCAAGAGGAAGATATGACTATTCAGTGGAAAGTCAAAACTACCGCGCTCGGACTTGCGCTTGGACCCAAGGTTCAGATCAACCAAGGTTTGAGATGGATCGATCGATGAGTCGACGACGACGAAGTCGAGTCAAATATCGTTCAGCTGAACCAATTCAGAGTCAGTATGACAGTGGCACAAGTGAAGATTTCAACGTACCCAAAACGTACCTCGAGAACTCGAACACAAAACTAAGACTTGCCTTGCATGGCTCCAACAAACGAAGACTGAGATACCTTTGGCGTCTTTGTCTTTGACGCCGAAATTCATCTTCCATGATCAGTACAAGATGTAACCGGTGATTAATATTCGGGTCTCCTCATTCTTGGAGTATGCTTCGTACGGTGCCCAGTGCCTTGTGCGGAGGAGGTTTTGCAAAGATTGTGGGGTGTCTCAGATTGTTCGGGTCAATCTCCTGCGCATGGATGCGCCGATTCTTCTCGTCGTTCTGCGGAACGTCGAGGCCTCGCGACCTCCAGGCCGGAAAACGTGTCCTCGACGTTCTCGCCCAAGTTCCAACAAGTCGTCCCGAATCATTTTTTTAGCGAAGACGAGTGTGAAGCTGCGGCGGATAGGTCTTCAGACGTTGATCTCCGGTGGAAGCAGCGCGCTGCACTGCACTTGCACTGCAGCACGCAGTGTTCACCCAAAGGGCTAAGGCCTTAAATGTTTAAGCCCTTAAAGAGGCCTTAAATAAGGCCTTAAGGATTTTTTGGCCAGGCCTTAAGCTTAAGCCCTTACAGCTAATGACAGTACCGAAGGCGCGAACGAAAAATTTCTGTTTTGGGACATTTTCAAAGAATTGCCTGTAGCTCAGTCAGTTTCTCATGGATTTAGATGAAACCATGCTAGGTAATTCGGGCTAATTCATGCGGAATTAGTGATAGAGCCAAATCTGTGAAAATATTTCATATTGGATGATCTGGCATTTTGAGGCATTTTGGCAATGAATCTGATCTGGTATGCCCAATGCATGTCCCAGTGGTCTGAATTTTGGCAAGGGAAGATTTCTTAACATTATCAAACATGTCATGTACTCAAAACCTATATAACATGCTGTGTTTGATTCAATCATGGGGATATTTCAGAAACCGCTGGTTTGCCTGTTATCCCGACCTGAGCGCAAGCATCACAGACTGAATTATTCACACAGTTATGACTCTATCATAAGTTTCCAGATTTATACCGGCTGTCTGTGGCAAAAAACCACATTATTTGAACATGCCTGGACCTAGCTAGATTGCATTTATCTTGAAACAGGCCCAAAATGCCAGATCATCCAATATGAAATATTTTCACAGATTTGTCTCTATCACTAATTCCGCATGAATTAGCCGGAGTTACCTAGCATTGTTTCATCCAAATCCATGAGAAACTGACTGAGCTACGGGCAATTCTTTGAAAATGTCCCAAAACATAAATTTTTTGTTCGCGCCTTCGGTACTGTCATTAGCTGTAAAGAGGGCTTAAATTATCGGCTATCAGTTGTCTTTCGGGTATATAATCGAATTCAACTTGTCGTCGGCTACCTTGGTGTGTCCCTCAGCTAAGGCCCCCAGAAAGCTTACCCTTTTGAGTTTCACGGGTGAGAAAATTACGTGCCTACGGATTTTTTCCCGACTTGGCATTGTATTGTGATTGTAAGGCAGGGGTCGTATGCCCACTCGATTCGACATCAACAGAGCAGCTTTCCACGAGCTTAAGCAGTCTACAGCCAAAGCTCAAAGGAGCCCGAGAAGAAGACCAACCACGAACTTTTGACCTGCACCAAAATGCGTGAGAAAATACTCTTAAGGGCTTAAAATGCCCTTAAATTTAAGGCCTTAGCCCTTATTACAGCTATTTGCGGAACATAAGGCGCGGATCATTTTTTTTCTAAAAAAAGCACTTTTCACTAATGCCCCTCTAACTCACTCAATTCTTCCCCAAATGTCTTCAAACCTGGACCAAACAATGGGAAATAACTTTCTGCAGTGCTTAGGGTATGTATAATATTTATTTTACCTGACCGACATGTCCAAATGGGGCAACAGACAGTTGTCAGCTGTTGTCCCTCTATCCGTGAAGATAATGCCCAAGATCTCTTGAGAATCCATGAATGGCTTCTCAATGAGATATTACATTGCTTAGGGTGCATTTTACTGCTATATTTTGAGGTATAGGGTATGAAATATCACTCAAATTTAACATATATTTGAAATCCTCATAGATCACCATAGTAAAACAGATCTGCAGATTTTCTATCATCCTAAGCAATGTGTTATATATCCATGAGTTTTCCCAAGGCATAATCTCCGGAAACTGAAGGATAATGCTCATGATACAGGGGCAATAGCTGAAAACTGTCTGTTGCCCCATTTGGACATGTCGGTTGACTAAAAGAAATATACCACATACCCTAAGCACTGCAGAAAGTTATTTCCCGTTGTTTGGTCTAGGTTTGAAGACATTTGGGGAAGAATTGAGTGAGTTAGAGGGGCATTAGTGAAAAGTGCTTTTTTTAGAAAAAAAAATGATCCGCGCCTTATGTTCCGCAAATAGCTGTAAGGCCTTAAGAGCCCTGGGAACCCGATTTAAGGCCTTAAAGGCGAACACTGGCAGCACGCGTCGTACGGCGGCGTGGGAAACTTGTTGTTTCTTGGATCCGAACACACCTAAAAGAGGAAACTCTCAGACCTGTTAAATGCGAGGTATAAAGGTGAGCTTTTCATGGTGATTTCAGATGGTTAGAAAGTTGCTCTTTCAAGTGGACAGAAAGTGTCGTAGAATGAATCAATTTAATCGTGGGTTTCAATCAGTCAGAAAGTTTACAGCTATTTGCGGAACATAAGGCGCGGCCGATTTTTTTTCCTTTTTGGTAACTTTTTGATCGTTTTCACTAATGCCCCTCTAGCGTGCTCAGTTTTTATCCGGCTGCCATGGGACCGAGCCCAATCGATTCGCATTGAAAATCCGCAGTGCTTGGTGTCTTCAGAATTTATTTATATTGATTGTAAACCCTTTAGTAATAAGTTTTGGATATTTGGACTAATGCCCCTCCAACTATGTAAGCAAACTTTCGGAAGACACTAAATTTAAATGGAGACTACCTATGAGTATACTACATTGCTTAGAATAACTATATCAGTGGTACACCACTGTTGACTCATAGAACACCCCTGTACATACTGCCCACACCTTCGGGGGCTGCTCTACTGAGTCAACAGTGATGTACCATTGAGATAACCATTCCAAGCGATGCAGTATACTTATAGGTAGTCTGCATTTAAATTTTATGCCTTCTGAAAGTGTCCATACATAGTTGGAGGGGCATTAGTCCAAATATCCAAAACTTATTAATACAGGGTTTACAATGAATATAAATAAAATCTGAAGACACCAAGCACTGCGGATTTTCAATGCGAATCGATTGGGCTCGGTCCCATGGCAGCCGGATAAAAACTGAGCACGCTAGAGGGGCATTAGTGAAAACGATCAAAAAGTTACCAAAAAAGAAAAAAAAATCGGCCGCACCTTATGTTCCGCAAATAGCTGTAACAATCCACAGTGTTTTCAGACATGTTGAAAGAACTTCATTCCTTAAAGAGTTAATGGATTTCTTTCAACCTGTCTGAAACTGACATCGGAAGTCAATCTTTACCTCTTTATGGAGTTTAGTTCTTTCAACTTGTCTGAAAATGGTGTGGAAATTTGATCTTTCACTGTTTAGGTAATGAACTTCTTTGAACCTGTCTGAAACTGACATGGGAAGTTGATCTTTGTCTCTTTGGGGAATGAAGTTCTTTCAACATGTCTGAAAACGCGGTGGATTGTTAAACTTTCCGACTCATTGAAACCGGTTATTAAATTAATTCATTCTACAACACTTTCTGTCCACTTGAAAGAGCAACTTTCTAACCATCTGAAATTACCATGGAAAGTTCACCTTTATAACTCACATTTAACAGGTCTGAGAGTTTCCTCTTTTAGGTGTGGAAGTCATTGATGATCAGTTGCCGGATCAATCTCACTACAGATCTTAATTTTCCCGATTTGGTTTGACACTTGACAGCTGCTTCTTCGATCACAGCCGCCGCGTGACGCCTGCCGAGATTTTGCCGCCCTGACATCAGGCCCCATACCCAGCCTTACCCAGCAATACCGAGTTACTTCCACTCAAGCCAGCCTTGAACCTATTTTATCTTCCATTTCAACGCCGTTTAATCAAAAGGAATGATAAATGTTTAGATATGGTAGTAATTACAGTGCGAGTCAAGGCAGTCAGTCAGTTAAGTAGGTAGGTAGGCGTATTCCGGCGAGACATGTCAATATTCCGTGAGCAAATATATGTCGCCTGTGCGTTTATCAATTAGTAACCGCGTCCTCCGCGTCCCCTGCGAGCACCACGTGCCAGGCTCGTCCGCGGGAGCCGGTGGGGGGAGTGAGGTGGGTGTAGGCCCCATCCAGCCAGGGGCATCGGGGAAGGGGCACAACGGCGTCGGGTGGTCGATCGCGCGGCATATGCGGCAAGACATGTCCTCGCGTACACGACCGGTGTTGTTAAAGGCCGTGACGAAGACGGCTTGGCGGAAGGCGCGGCGGATCGCGTTATAGCCGTCGGCACTTTTGGTGGTGACGCGCATGTAGACGCGCCAGACGACGCGCAGGCTGCACGCTAGCTCGAGCGGAACGACGGAGACAGAGCCCAGAACGGCGGCGAGCACTTCTTGGTGCGATGAAAAGTTGGCGGGGAGCGCGTCGCGGTGGCTCATAACGAGCCGGACAAAGTCGGTGTTGGTGCTGAGCGCGCCAGTGATCGCGTTGGCTGCTTCCTTCGCGCCGCTGGCAGTGTTCTCGAAGGTAAGTCCTTCGACAATGCCGAGGAAGCCGGAGCGTGGGGAATTGAGGGGGAAGATGAACAGGGTGATGCGGGGGGTGCAGAGCACGCCTCGGCGTACCAGCTCTACGCCAAGATCGGGAGGGACACCTGTGATCCCGAAGGCATTCGGCGCGGGGAGGCGGGGGTTGGCGGAGTTCGCCGCGCCCATGCGTACGGTGCCGGGGGGGAGGTTGAGGGCTTTGGAGACGAGGTCCGCCCCTGCGAGGGCTTCGGCAACGGGGTCCGTGCTTCCGCCAGCCACAAACGCAAGGAGTGTGTGTGGGGCGTTCGCCCACAGCGTGATGCATGCGGGGTCCACGTTGTCGAGGATGATGTCGGGGTCCACGGTGGATTGCGGCAGGGTATCTGTCGGGGTGTAGTATACACGAGGGGGATTGCGGTCCGCGGTGATGTAGACGCGTGAGGGGCGGGCGGGTACGACGGGATCCAGGCGGGGGCACATCGGAGGGGACCATGACGAGCCCTCAGGGCGGCGGGACGTGGAGGCTCCCTGAGTTGTGTAGCAGGGGTCCGGGCGAGCGCCGTTTTCGAAAAATCCCCCGAGATTCGCATCAGCGAGGGGTTCGATCTCGTCGAATCCGATGAGGGATAGAAGGGCAGATTCGTCCATTAGCAGGGTCGGAGACAGCGCGGGCGGCGGGATAGACACTGGAGTCCGTGCTCTCGCTTTGCTCTTGGCTGCGCATCGTTGTGCTGCGGTGGTCTCATCCATACCCTCGTCGTCGGTGGGCGACACGACCTTGATTGCGGTTTGTGCGGAAGGGGCGGGCGAGACGAGATCGATAGTTTCCCCTGCACCGGCGGGGGTCGCGTTGTCTGGGACAGTTTCGGTTGCACGGGCGCGGCCGAAATCGGTGGTCGAAGAGCGTTGCGCGTCCGAGCGCGATTCGGTGCGTTGGCAGTCCATTTCGAGCGACGAGGGTGTGGGGAAGAATGTCGATGGAGAAGTTGGTAAGATCAGTGGTTGTACCGAGTTACATCCAACACAGCGAGTTCTTGAGCCCTCACCGCGACCTACAGAAATTAGTGAGATTTATCTAAAGACCAGAGGTACCGATGGAAATACCATTCAAGGTTTCGTCGACGACTCTCATTTCATGCTGTGGAACCATATACCCGGCGCATAGAGGGTCTAAGAAAGTGCCAATGTTGGTGATGTAGTAATTATTGGCTTGACGGGCAGACAATTGAGGACCCTCGCCAGTACCACCGGGTCCACCACTACCAGCAGTGGCTGATCCTCCAGCGCCTCCGGCACCTCCTTCCATAGAGCCGACTGCGAAAGATTAAAAATCATCGTGTATCAATCGATTGAAACCGCACCGTGTAGCAATTGAGAGGAGGACATTCTGTGAGGATGAGTAATTCATGCCCACTGTTATAAAGCGCGATGAGGAGGATGTCTTGCTGACAGATTTACATCGCCGGCGATTCGTTACGGAGACATGTTGGCTCTGCTGTTCAGTGCAGTAACTTACTGTACTGAGGGTGAGCTGAGTAACTTGCACAAAGGTTTGTCACCTTTTCCGCAGTGTTTGCGCTGCACCGGATCGGATCAACTTGGTTCCCGGTGAGCCCGATTTGGATGATACTCGGACAAGTGGCTGTAGATTGCATATATGACCGGACACGATATATGCAGTGCGGACTTTCTTAACGGGACCGCACCGCAATATACCTATTTACCCACCACTGCTTTGAAATGGTTCACCCGCTGATGGCTAAACGCAAAACGATACTCTGGAAAACTTTGGTTTGGGCCTCCCAAAAATTGAGCGAGGTGGGCCTCCAAAAAATTGAGCGAGGAACGAGCTAGGTACACTAAAGCGTCTGTCAAAGGAGACTAATCTGGCCTCCCAAACATCAGAATTTCCGGAATGATAGATGGTTTTGATTTTCGCAGTTCGACCGACATCGGCGTGCGCTTGGGCGGACGCCGCAATTTGGTAATTCCCCGTTAATCGTTTGTTCTCCCAGAGAATGAAAATGACGCAGAGACTAGGAGTTACCCGTGCTTCGCTACGGTCGGAACATACAACAGCTAACAGCGTGCGATAGACTTGATTGACAGTTACCTGTACAGTACTTCGCTACGGCAGTCTCAGAATCAAAATTTCATTACAGTCCTACAGATGTGAACATGCCAGATTTTTTTTTTGTCGTCCAAATACCTTCCGAGGCAAGGCAAAATCAAACCCATTTTTGATGGGGCTGACACGGGCATGCCGGGGATTTCAAAGACGTGAATTTCGAACCAGGCACGTTATTTACATGATCCTGGTTTGTAAACCGGTTTTCCTGGTACCGACTTAGGTTCCAGGTCTACTTACGTTTCACAATCCTAAACTTCGATCGTGCCGGCAAAAAGAAACGATCTTAGATGATCTGAAGCTTTGAATACACTACTTGAGATCCATCTTGTCAAGTACTAAGCAATAAGTTGAAATCTGCATCTCGAGAGTCGAGACCTATCCGCAGTAGCTCCGCACTCGTCGTGGTGCTTCCCCCGCCAACAAAATGATTCGGGATTGGTACCCCCTGCTGCGTGAGGACGTCGAGGTCCCGTTCGGTCGCTGTCGGAGGCTGTGAGGTTCCGCGGGGCGATGGCAAGGCCTGGACGCGGCTTGCGGGGCATACACAAGAAGATGGTTAGTAATCGTATCCGGGGCAACATCCGCAGAGCGGTAAATATTCAGAACGGCGACTCCCCCGAGTCTGTTGATGCCAAAGTTTCCGGAACGCCGAACGAGAATTAGCGCCTCCGATGTTGCGCATCGAGTCTCGGAGACAGTGTGCCACTGGGCGCCTCCTCCAGGCTATTACTGCCGTCGGTCGCGCCCACAATTTGTGCGTCACCGTCCATATGCATTCCCACCGTCTCCGCACTCAGCCGATCCAGCGGCGACGCACAAAGTGCGTAAAAACGACGTCCTCGACTCGGAGGTTCTTCGACACGTCGAACAGGCGCTGGATCGGAACCAGCTCTCGCCAAGGCTGCTCGTGATGAGCACCTTCAGGCACGCGTGCTCCGAGGGGCCGGCGCGGCTGCGCAGGGCCCGTCGAAAAGCCGAGATTCTCCGAGAGCGAGACGGCGGAGCGCGGCGTCTGCGGATCGGCACCGTACGAGTAGTCGAGGTTGGGTGGGGACAGCGAACTTGGAGAGACTCTTGAAGAAGGCGTCGCGGGGTTCGAGTCTTAGACACACTCGAACTCGGACGAAATAGCCTGTCAAAAAGAGTATATGGCGAATTAGTACGAAGGATAATGACCAGAGGTGAGTCGGGGGAAGAAAAGAGGAAGGGAATGGCACGCGTGGAAGAGAAATTCAGGGAAGTTGGAGGGGGGTAGAAACAAGACACCAACAGAAAAGGTGCGTGATGGAAAGAGGCGGAGAGCCGAAATAACGTTCTGTTCCCATTTCCCGAATTCAAGACTGCCGGTAGGGGGCGGTAAGGAGGGTGCGGGACGCAGATGCCAAGGATTCAACCTGCGCGCCGGCAAGTCCTGCGTTGATCTTGCGCACGCGTTGGCAGCCCACGGCGACGTGGCAGCGCCGCGAGAGGAACACCGTTCAAATCAATGGGGTGGCGGGTTGTATGTATGCCATGGTAAGTGAATGTGTAGTTGAAAGAAGGGTACAGTCAAGAGACTGTATTACATCTAAAGAAATGTTAGATGCTCCCAGCCAAAGGTATGGTGTTGATATGATAGAATGGCAAGGGAGTACAAGTACATACTCACTTGCGTCGAAAGCCCCGGACTGAAGTGAGCACATGAAACATGCCGGAAGTTCAAACAGAGAAATCTCGACTCAGTCGGCTCACGTTCAAATAGAACCCCGAGTTCTGGGACCAGACAACTTGTCCCGAGATAAACTCAGACCGAGATGAACTTAAACTAGAAGTCTCAGACCGAGAACTTGGACTCGAACCGAGATGAAGTCGAACTCGAGAGTCGAGACAGAGACCGCAAAGGTGAATGCAGGATCTGCGAAGCAAATGGTCAGTATAGAAATCGGAGATAGCTATAATGAACACGGATGTATTCTGGTGTAACCCCACATGGGCTGGGAAAGTTCAATCGAGGGGTCGCCTTCATTTTGAACAAGATCTAGAAGTTAACGAAGATAGTGTGCGCGTCAGTTCATGAAATGATAACTCGAGATATACATACCGAGTGAGAACCTGCTGTATGCAATCACACCACAGGCGTTGGGCCGTCGCAATAAGCATTGAACTAAATCAAACCGAAGTCAACGAAGCAGCGCGAGTGGGTATCGTAACGTACCTGGGAGCTCAAACAGAGGATGACTGCAAGTAGGAATGCAAGACTTTGTGGGATTTGAGTTCTGGCGGGTGCTTGCTGGTCGTGGATTTTAACTGAGTCGTGAAGGATCCAAGGGGAAGATATGACTGTTCAGTAGAAAGTCACAATTACCGCGCTCGGACCCAAGGTTTGAGATGGATCGATCGACGAGTCGACGACGACAAAGGCAAGTCAAATATCGTTCAGCTGAACCAATTCAGAGTAAGTATAACATCGGCACGATTGGATATATCAACGTACCTCGAAAACTCAAACACAAAACAAAGACTTGCCTTGAATGGCTCCAACGAACGAAGACTGACATTCGGCGTCTTTGTCTTTGACGCCAAGGTTCATCCTTCATGATCTTCAAAAGATGTCACCGGTGGTGAATATTCAGGTCTCCTCGTTGCTGGAGTATGCCTCGTACGGTGTCCAGTGCCTTTGTGCGCCGGAGAAGATTTTGCAAAGATTGCGGGGTGTCGCAGCTTTATGATTGCTCGGGTTAGTCTCATCGCATGGCACTTCTGGCTGCCTGGGAGTGCGGGACCAAAGTCGAGAGGCGGAGGTTTGTACTACCATCGAGATCGAAACATGAAAGGGTTGGAAGGAGGAGTGAAAAACGGTGCGTCACCAATCGCGCACACGTGATCCTGAAGCAAACTATTATGTAATCTCCAAACGTGTCAATGCGAAGTGGACATTGGTTGTTTGCAAAACGAAAGGCGAGCGCAAAGAGTACAAATAAAGTCTCAACTTACTGGTATGTTCGCGTCAGACCAATCCAGCCATGCCAAGATTCTGCGCATCCTTGGATTCCGAAGGGCGGATATTGACGGTGGCCCTGTGGAGATTTATCATTTGTGGCACGCGAGGATTTGAAGTTAATGGCACGAGTTTCAGAAGAATTTCCATTTCTTTGAACTCTTGCACATATCTTCTGTCAATGACCCAGTTGAAGTATACTTATCAGACAGACGCGCCTGCCACGAGCTCATTGAAGAACGACGGTTCCAGATCGGTATCGGAGGCCCGGAATCCACGGTCCTACAGACGTTTGTGGAGTTCTGGGTTAATCTTGAAATCCTCCAATTTCGTGTGCGGCACCCGACGTCGGGTATCCTCGTCAATGAAGAATAGCCTCTCTTTCATCTCGGACTGACCCATTGATGTATAAATTCATTATATTCATGCATGATGGTGTTCAATTCAACTGAAGGCATATCAAGCCTCTATCAACTTCGAAGTATCTACTTATCGATGACTTTGAAGGTCGACCATGCGTTGCCGACGGTCTCATCTACCAAGACTTGCGTTCCCTACTAAGATAACTCGTGTTAACTTACTGACTAACTAAACAGTCGGAACCACACCTCTACGGTGCTCGAACACCGAAACTACGAGTCTTTACATTGAGGTACATTCAACTACATTTATCTGTCTTAGTCCTTATTGACCTGGCCGATGTCTATTGACCTCTACCCGGCCGTAGATACTCCTGCTGTTTTTGCTCCCGCAATGGTTGCATGCTCTCAAACTTGCTTCTGCGTTGCACCTTGATGACGGGACCTTTACCAGTCCCACCCTTTCCACCAACTTCAAGCCCGGCCCCACCGGCCCCACCGGTTCCTCCTAAGAAATGTAAGGAAGCGGTTTCACACTCTGATTCAGCGACTTGCCAGAAATATTTCCCAATTTCACACGGTCGTCGCAGTCCGGTTCGAGGCGTGGACCTACGCCTTCGCCTCCTTCTCCTCCAACGTTTCCGGAGCTACCTGGGGCACCAACCCCTCCTGGATCGAAGTTTAGATCAGTTCTTGGCTGGATACTGTCCTCACCTGTGACATCTTGTATCTGAATTTGGGCTAGGATATCGGGTGAGGCGAAGGCTCGAAGTACTATAAGATGGCTTGCCTTCGTTACCGTGTTCTCCTAATTTTGACTGGAAGTGCATATGAGACTCCCGAGGAAGGGCCTTGGCAAAATCGACGCCTACCTCGAGATTTTTGAAAGTCTGCGAGACCTCCTCGACTTCAACAAGCTATCAAATTGAACAAACTTGAGGCAATCTCAATGTCGTAGAGTTGAGGGCATACCGTGGCCATTGCGATTATCTGGGTGAGATTCGTGTTGTGTTTCGTGAGGCATGCCGCGTTGTCAGCGCTATCGAAGAAACCTTCCAGCATCCCTCGAGATTTTGCAGCGTTCAAATCCTTTGTCATCGATTCGAACTCTCTGTCGCTGATTAGTCGAATTCATGTTACAGCGTGTGTGTCGCTCACTGCCGAAGAGCTTCCAGGACAAATTGACCTTTACTTGGCGTCTCGTGTCCGTCTGGACTGTCGTTTGGCGTACTTGCAACGTCAATTGGACTTGGGCTGCGGCGGGTCCCCATTTCAGATATGATGGGGGTGAGAAGCTTGATTCGTGCAGCCAGTTCCACGAAACCTTGTGCGTTATCGGAAGTGGGCTGGATGCAAATAGATATCAGTCATTTAATGAAAATGAAAATATCTCACCTCAATTCGTGTCATAACAGCTAGAACAGGGTCGATGACACTGCTCAGACTCTGCCCCAACGAAATATCACTGGAAATAGCACCGAGGGTTTGTAGTGAAATTTCCAGGACATTCCGTGCAGTGTATCGCGGGTCAGCGCAGCTGGTGCTCCCTGGCGTCTGCCGAGGCGGGGTCTGTTCAGATTCGAGTGTCGTGTGTTCAGAGTCGAGTGTCGTGTCCGACGACCGTGACGAAGCCTGCTGGGACCCGAGAGCGATGGCATCGTTGCGGAACGATAACTTGAAGCGCAACTTGGACAAGAGGTGATTCAACCTTGTAGAGATACGGCGGCGGAGTGTCATTTTCAGATAGCAAGGACAAGAGAAGGAGGCGAGGAGACTGACCGCGGTCGTACAGCACGACGGAGTTTTGTCTGAAAGCTCCACGTGATCGGTTTTTTAATTGCTCCGCCGCCGGGGACAGAAGCGGGTTTATCGTCGATAGGTGCTATATTTGACTGTGCAGTGCAAACTATTCTAGCAGTGCCAAATGTTGCTTTCTTGGGCTCAATTTTTGGCCGTTTGCCTTCGAAGGTGGCCCGAATGAACCCGACACATGTGTAGTATTAGAATATGAAAAAACATTCTTCTGATTCGCCCGGGACCCGGCCAAGAGTTCGGACACGAAGTGCGAATTTATTTTGAGCGCTGAGATGTCAATCAATTGTCCCATCAAACGACCAGTCGATTCGGCACATCCATAGCCTTCAATTCTTGGCCTATTTCGGCCATTTCTTCGAGGCAACGTAAGAGTGAACCTATGTAGGTCTCATCTGGGCCACCTCCGAAGGCAAACGGCCAGGAATTGAGCACAAGCGAGCGGTATTTTGCACTGCTATAACATTTTTGCACTGCAAAGTGAAGTATAGTATGCCGAAGAGATCGAACTCGAGCAAAGAAGAGTGGTGATTAATAGAGGATGACACCAGCTCGGGGCCACGTCAGATAGGATCCAGTAGACAAAATCGTCGTAAGAAATCGTTGGTTGATGTATTATACAAGCGCAGCATTTTAAACGCGCGGCCTCCCTGAATAATCGCGAATGTCAATCTCAGGAACTAGGCGTGCATATCGTCCCCGCACCATGGGGATATACCACAAGGATGATGGAAGTACTGCTCGCACAAGCAATTGATTTTCAATGGGAGGGCCGCCAAGGGCGTCAAGATAGCAAGGTCAGGGCTGAGGTTAATGTTCGCTGTCCAAAAAGGCGCCTCGGTGGATTCATAGAGCGCGCTGTGCGGGACTTCACGACCTCCGAGTATACGACAGGCACGATCATCGGCGAAGACACGGAACGGACATAGCCGACGTCACGGACTTCACAGCCACGATCGACGGCGGATTCGATCAGAATTTCGAAATCGAGTAATATAATATTATTTAAATATATTTCCCCACATTCGCTTGTAAGTTCCTCGACGAAAGCTCGTTCCTCAATGAGCACTCTAAATTTGAGCAAATATTTCTCCGCATTGCCCTCGAAAGGATATTGGGCACGGAGCTGGGTGACCTCGCAGCGTCATCGGGCGGCGACTCGACGGTATGTGATCTTGTGTAATTCGGCGATCACTAAATTCCAATCTTGTCCGCCAGTAGCCGCCAATCAACACTTGAAAGCTAACCTAAGCTAACGCATTCAATTTTGATTTACATTCGATTCCGCGGTACCAAATTCGTGAAAATCGCATGCCTTAGCTTACTACATATGTATGTCATTGTATGCTCCCACTGGGAGTCGGGACCGCCGCGACTTTCCCGCCGCTTGCCAGTTCCGGCACACAGGCTCGGGCGCTCCGAGTAGATGATCTTTTGCGTAAGGCAAGTCTAATCACTCACGTGTGTGCAAGGAATGGTTACTGGCTGTTACTACTACTAGTAGATGGAAATATGCGGACAGAGCTTGGAGCTCGTTCGCGCCCGCCTCTGGATAGCCCTGACGACGCGCGCCATTGAATTTTAACGCCACGACGTTGCCACACCAGGGCTTTGAGGCGGCTCCCGTTGTGATGTGGTAAATCGAGGGATTGATTGGTGACGCCTCCGCGAGCGCGATAGGCGAGTAAAACACATCGGGGATTATGCAACTTGCTTGCGAGTGCTTGTACGCGCGCGTGCGCGCGCGTACAAGCCATCAAAGATCGCGCGAACGCGCGAACCAAAGCTATGTCCCAAAACCCGCGCGACCCCCCAAAAAAAATTTTTTTGAGGTAGTCCATTGGCATCTAGACATCATTTCTGCACTTTTATTTTTTTGATACGCGAGGACGCGAGCCAAAGATCGCGCGCATTTTGTCATTTTGCTGATGCATATGAAGTGGGAAGTAACATTGACATACCAGGGTTTCGGCTCCCGACGTGATGTGGTAAATCGCGGGACTGATTGGCGAGGCCTCCGCGAGCGCGATAGGCGAGGATAAGGAGTAAATTTATATGAAGTGGGAAGTAACGCCGCCACAGACAAGACACGGGTTGTTGGTGCATATTTGACGCCTAGGGCACGAGAGTCGGGGTAATGCTAGTGGATACAAGAGGAGTGAAGAAGATATAGCTGAGGACGAGGAGTAGTCGTTCTTTTATAGATGTGGCGGATACGGTTGTGTCTCGATGTCGATGAAACCCGAGCGTAATCTCGGAGGGAAATAGATATTGGAAGACATCCGTACTTGGAAGGTGAATCAATCTGCATGGTGGGTCCAGGCACCACATTGGGTGAATGACAAAAGGAAGGGACAGGAAGGGACATCGTGGTAAATGCTTAAAATTGGGATTTAGAAATCGGGATCAATCTTTTTATAATAGCCACGAGTTACCTGTCATAGCTGGTAGACAGGTAGGTGTATTCCGACGCGGTCCCGCAGTAACCGCCAAGTTGTGTCGCCAAGTCACCCCCAAGTGTCACGCCCTCGCCAAATTGAACCTCACTGTAGCAGTGACTGTCAAGTTGTGTCACCAAGTCTTAAATCATAAATGTAAAATTGGGAGCCTCGTAGCTTGATGGTCGTAATGAAATTGCGGATTACGAGTAGGCGACTCGGATAGATCATCAATTCACTCGAAAGAGCGCAGAACCCCGGTTTGCCTAAGAAAACTATGGCCCATAAATAAGGCTGGCATGAATTCCATTTCTCATTCTTGTATCCCCACTTCTCAGAAAAATGGCCCCTCCAACCCAGATCCACGGTGCGGTTTGAATCGATTGATACACGACAGTTATCAATATTTTCGCAGTCGGCTCTGTCGGAGGGGGTGCTGGAGGCGACGGAGGACAAGCCACTGGCCGCGGCAGTGGCGGACACGGTGGTCGTGGCGAGGCTCCTCGATTGTCTATCCGCCAATTCCTCAATAACACCATCAACATTACCAACATTGGTGACTCTCTGCACGCCGTCGACGAAGCCCTGAATGGTATTTCCATCGCAGGTCGGGGTGAGGGCTTAAGAGATGGTACGCGCCTTATCACGTTAATGGGCACAGCCACTGATCTTTCCCACTCAGGTCCCCGCAATACTGATACAACCACAATGGCGACACGCGCGCCTGCCAGCCTCCGACACACTACTGCCCCTCCCCTCGTCGCTCCTACGCTCGGACGCTCGACGCTCTTCGACCACCGAAGTAGTCCCAGACAACGCGACTCCAGCGCAAACCATCGACCTCGTCTCGACCACACAAACCGCGATCGACTTCGTGATCACCATCGTGATCAACTTCGTGGTGGTCTTGGTTGCGTTGCTCGTTGGCCGCAACCCCGCCCACGACGTCGAGACCTTGCCTGCTGCGGCCGCGAGTCCGGTACCCCTGCCCACACCCGCGACATCGGACTCATCGGCGCACACACCCCTTTCGCAAGCCGCCGAATCCCCGGCTGACGACGAGTTCGGCGAGGAGGCGATAGATGAGACCACCGCCGCGCAGCGACGCGCCGCCAAGGGCAAAGCGAGAGCGCGGACCGATCACAGCGAACTCCCCACCCCCAATGTCGCGAGCGAGGAAGTAGACGTTGCCGCTGCCATCGCGGTGAGCCGCCTTCCCGACCGCACAACGCAGGGAGCCTCCACGTCCCGCCGCCCCGAGGGCTCGTCAGAGTCCCTTCGCCCGGACCCCATCGAGTCCGACACTAGCTCGGCCCGCGTCACCCATGCTTCCGCGGCCGCTGCGGTACGTGCTGCTGCCGCCGGAACCACCGCCGGAGCTGCAGCACCACCCGCCCCTGCCGTCGTGCCCGATTCCCCGCCTGACGGCGCCGCGCCCCTCGCACCCGCCGGCCCTCCACCCGTCCAGACGATACTGGTGATTTTTTTATGAAAACTGAAGGAGATTAGAATACGACATTTTTTGTAAATGGTAGTGCAGCGCAGAGGGTTTTGTTTTACAAATTATTAGGCGCACACATGTACGGGCTGCTCTAATCCGGCAGCCCTCCATGCGGCCGTGCCGTTCACCCACCAAAAATTCCATTTTGTACTGTCTCGGCCTGCCATTCACCTGGTGTGATTAGTATTCCAAGTTACCAACTGTTCAAGCATCTCCCATAGACTGCACCTCAGTGACTCCAGGGCCTGGCACGGTTTCGCTGGTGTGCGGTGGACCTCGCGCTCATATCGTTGGGATGGGGCAGGATCGATTGATGGGATCATCTATTTGCTTGTCTTTATTATGAATACACGGTTCTGTCACCTCCTTTGCTCTAGCCTCTTTCACCGTGCACATCCCTCCGTAGGCCGCGTGATTGACCACTGACGCTTCTGTGCCCATTACCCGATGCCCGGGCTGGATGGAGCGTGCTCTCCCTTCGCTTCCCCCGCCCCCGTACGTTCGCGGCTGCACTGTGCAGGCGCGTAAACCAGGGGTGCCGCGGTAAGTTCTAATCGATAAACACATATATCCACGGAATATTGTTATATCCCTTGACTCGCGCTGGAATTACTACTACTGAATCCTTTCGACCACAGTAAACGCGTGGAAACGGAAGATAAGTTAAGTTCAAGTCTGGCTTGGGTCGGTATTGGTGGGTATGGGGCCCAACTTGAAGCTGAGTTTCACTAATACCGATGCAGGTAGAATTTTTTTTGCACTTTTTTAACGTCCATGTTCCGAGGGATGCGAACTCAAACTTTTTTGAGCCATCCCGCATGGATCGAGGCTGCAGGACACCCCACTCTCGATTTCAAAACCGCTTTTCAGCAGTATAACCTGAGCAGCTGGCGAGCGAATTCCAACATGGCTGGCAAGTACGTGTGCGCAGCCTTCCCGTTGTTCTTGAATCAGCTACACAGTGTACTGTACTTATTTTTCTCAGCGGGGAACAGGTCGAATCCGGAAGCCTCATCCGATTGCGACTTTCCTGCCGAAAGGCATATGCCTCCTCACCTTTTTTTTGAGAACCCTTTCGAAAACATGTGAGGCTTGATGGATCGAATTTATGCAGAACCGGAGGCAGAACATCGGTATTTCATCACAGGATGTGTCGAACACATTCTACCCTTTCAGAACAAACTTTGCATGCCGCTCGAATCATCTTGTGCTGGTCTTGCTCTTCGGGAATCGGGAACCAAGTTCAAAGGAGGATTGATGCACTTTAATTTTTATGTAGCGGGCGACTTACTTACAAATCACAAGCTAATCTCGGTGGACGCGAGTGCCCTGGGCTCGCCATTGGCGTTAAGGAATCCCAGTCAAACGAGAATCGTGCTTACTTCAAAAATCGGTGACGTCAGGCGCGGTGATCTAATCTCGGAGTTCGGAGGAGTAGGCCCCCGGACACTACCTATAAAGCCTGTCCACGATAGAGTAAATCAGTGGCCTAAAACGGCCCTTCCTCTGTCCACCATATAGAGTAAAACAACCCCAGGACGATCTATGTCGGTCCGTCATAGAGTAAATCGCGCTGCGCGCGAGCAATTTTTTTGAATGAGTATAGGGCGCGAGGCACCGCAAGCACAGCTTCCATGCTGTCGGGGCTATCAGAACTGAGCTTAAACATGGGCAATATGCACCGGAAAGCGCCTGCGGCAGGCTGGGAGCGAAAAAAATGAGTCCCGCAGCACGAAAATGGTATTTTACCAACACTTTGTCTGAAATAGAGTAAAACAGCGACCGAGGGCCGGATTTCATGGATAATTTTAATCAGCAACCCCCGCAGTCGCTGTACGGGGGGTTGCTGAATAGAAAATTCTATTCAGCAACCCCACGTAATACTCTCGGCTAGTATTGCCGACAGGAATTGATACCCTGCTGTGATCTGCAGTGATGCCGTGTTCCGCCTGGCGCTCTCTGTTGGTGCACCAGGAACTGGCCTCCAATCAACCTCCAATCCTCCGCCAAGTCTTCTCTACAGTAGTATGGAAAACACCGTTCCTTTGATGAAGTTCCTAAACAGGAAAAAATACAGGTTCCGAAGTTGATTTCTGACGATTCACAGTGATATGGAGTGCGTAATGGATTGAACAAGACCAGAACACCACAACATCGCTTTAGTTACATAAAATTTTTGAGTTGGAACAAATGTTTCATACTATATGTAGGGCAACTCTCAAATTTTCCATAAGCTCAGCAAAAGCCGGGAGGACAGACCTCTCTTTTGATCGCTGACTTTGATGGACCGGCGGCCTCTTCTCATTTGTTTCCTCTTAGTTCTTTCGGTTAGTTATAGGTGAGAAGGGTAGTAAACAACCCCGTAAAAAAAACTCGAGGAGAGGGCAAGGGGAAACAGAGGTATGTAAATCTCACTTGTATCGTGCATCAGTAGTGCCGACGGCATCAGCGGCAGACATCGGCAACACCGCTTACTAACAGGGGCTTGCTGATTAGCAGGGGTTGCTGAATAGCGGCAACCCCCGTACCTGAAACTACGGGGGTTGCTGATTGGAATTATCCGGATTTCATAGAGTAAAACAACGAAAAATTTTGGGAAAAAGCGGACAGGCTTTATAGGTAGTGTCCGGGGGCCTTCCTGAGTTCGGTTGAAGCGACGAAGAAGCCGCTGTCAAACCAAATCGGCTAAGTTAAGATCTGCATGTCAGCAGGTGCCTAGATTGATCCGGCAAGCAAGCGTGTAAATTGATCACCGGAGGCTTTCGACTGACTTCGGATCCGTCCCACGACAATGGTGAAGGGGAGTTCGAGCTTCTGGAATACTCGAGTCCGGATTCATTTATCTCTGCTTGAAACGTTGACAATTCGACGGTCAGGTGAGTGGGTTGAAGGCCTGGGATACCTCGGTTCTTAAATTCTACAGCTGCTGCATCTAGCTTCCAATCTCGTCGAATGCACATTCGATTGCATGCGCCCCGTTTACAGTCTCAGATCGATCCGGGAAACACTGGTACATCTGACTCTGCGTCGGATGACGTTTGGGAGGGACGGCGATTTTCCAGATAATCACGGCGGCATTCTGAAGCATCTCTCGATTCCTCTTTCGATGCTTGATATCTACGGTGATAGTTTGTCTTCCTTTTTGAGATGATCGTCACCACCACCACTCAGAGCGTTGCCGGCGTGGGTTTGACGAAGAGGACTTCTGCCAACTTGAATTATGTCTTTGTCTTATACCGATTCTTACGCTTGGAACCATTATTCGCCACATTGGCAAAATCCCCATCCCATTTATTCCCGAATCTTCGCAATTTTACCATCAGCCATTTTTTGAGCGCCACTATCTCCTGGGAGATGCTACTTGGCGCTCTCACAGTCCGTCGTTCCTAAATCCAAAGCGTCCGCGTCATCATCGGACCCGGATTCTCATCTTCGCCTGCGGCGAACATCCTTACTGCATTCACAGAACCGGTAGCTGGGTGTATGGAATTATCTATTGGGACTACGGTTCGTCTCTCCCTAACCCTTACATATCGTTGCTGCCGTTCTAACACATATAATTGATGTCACGATTCCACGATGTTCTAATTTTATTTTGACATTATGTACATAATATTGCGTACTTGGGATGAGACTAAGGATGGACTGAACCTTTCGAAAACCCATTTGTTCCATGAACAAGATACATCTCGCTGCATGCGCATATAGCACCAGCCCTTATTGTAGACTTACACCACGTCGTATCTAATCAGGCCGGTTCACCATCGTCTTCATGGGCGACGCTGGGACTACTCCATATCACCGTGCACGCCAGATTGTATAATCACTGCCAAATATCGCAGTCCCAACGGATATGCCTAGTATAAAATCGTAGGAGTCAACTTCAAGTCCTAATCCTAAAAACTCATTCTGCATTTATTGTCCAGGACACATTTTTCGTAGGCTTTATTCTAAGGTTAGAATACATAATTGAGGCCCTAAGTAGCCACAAAAAAATGTGAAGATTAAGACAAGAATGGGACACAACAGCACTTTGCCATCAAATCAGCTTGTTCACGCTTATATTAGCGCCTGATTTTGGAACCGGCGGGGCAACATCGGACATACAACTTCGGATTTACCGTGTGATGTTTCCGCTATAGACGTCAGGCGTACAACTTCGGGTTCCACAGGTGATGTTTTCACCATGGACATGTGCCAGGACAATCTCTATTTTAAGTTTACCTCCATTTTGTTGTGTTCCGAAGTCCTGTTGAACCCCCACGAGTTTATAAGGCGGGCACGAATTCTTGCCTATCACTCATAACATGCCTCCCTCGCAGCCTCCGTTTCACGAAATACACGGTGCGGTTTGAATCGATCGATACACGGCGGTCATGAATATTCTCACAGTCAAATCGATGCAAGGAGGTACCGGAGGCAATGGAGGACCAGCCACCAGCGGCATTGGCGGACCAGGTGGTACTGGCGAAGGCCCTCGACTGTTCGATACTTTGAATGCCCACCACGCCAACAATTATGCCAACCAACGCAACATTAATATCACCAACATCGTTATTCTTCCTTTGCTATTAGCTGCCGCACCTATAGTCCCAGAGCACGGAATGATAATCGTCGTCAACGACACCCCTCCGAACTTCCTCAATGGTATTCACGATTGATCCTTCGTTGGTACTCAAGAAAAATCTCACCAGCTTCCATAGGTCGCGGTGAAGGCATGCGCAATCATCATCGTACGCCAGAGCTCGGATATACGTCGGCTTAACTACTGATCTCAGGTTCTCTTGAACGATTTGGGCGGGACGGGCAGCGCCGCAACGTTCCGAAATGAGGTACATGTCTCATATAATTGGACATGATTCATGGCTAATCTGTGTTTAAGAATAAACGGGTTAGTGGTTTCATTGTCCTCGTCTGTGCAAGCGACTAATCTCCCTTTATAGACTGTTTTGCACAATAATTCGCGGGGTCAAAGTAGCGTTTTGCTGTGGTCTGGGTGACAGCGCAACAGATCAGACGAATATGTTTTGTGTAGATAATTAGAGGATCCAAATTCATTGGGGCATAGACAAATCTTTTCACTGACGCGGAATTTCGATAATAGGTCCTCGGAGGTCCAAGTTCAAGCCGGCAATCTAATCTAATCTCGGAACTCGGTGTGTAGCACCTTCGTTAACGTTAATTTCTCCGTCTTACAAGTTGCAATCCACCTCCATCTTGCAAGTTGAAATCCAAGCCGGTGACAACTCCTCGTCCTCAGCTCTTTCCCGAATCTTCCATTAAAATTGAGCCGTAAGAAAATCTCTCAAACTGTGAATGATTCATATCTCAAATCCGAGGCTATAGGCCATGTCCGTGAAAGAGCTGCATGCGTGCATAGCGAAAATATCGGCCCTAGAGGAGTGGCAAGTGCTAAAGAAACTGGAACACAGTAAAAGCTTGGCTCACCGCCAACTCAACATCGTCCGCGATTCAATTGCACGGTTGCCTCGAAATTTCGTCCTGCAATGTCTAGTACCTCTTCTCGCGGATGTCTACCTGGAGCCTACTCGTTTGATGACTGGTGATTCCTTGATAGGGCAATTGGACTGATATCACCGGGCTGTTGCCGGCCCGTTCGGAAAGTGCAAGCTGGAAGCCGGACTGAAGCCGGCCCGGGCACCAGGGCTATGTAATCACGTCTCCTTTCTTCCTTACCCCCAACATCGCGGTTCGTAATTGGATTCGCTCGCTTCTCCGCCTGTAAAATCCCTTGCTGCTTGGTCGAGACTGCTACGCTAGACCATACAAAATGTACAGAAAGAGCAAGAAATTTTTGTATCGTCGTGTCAGCTCTGACTCGGACGCGGTTTTGTTAGTAGTTTTTACCGCGAGCGACGCCAAAGCGCCCAAAGATTTTTCTCTCAACTTCGCCTGTAGGGTAAGCTCTTCCACCATCTCTGATCCATGGCTCAAGTACATATAGACTATGTCCACGAAAGAGTTGCAGGCGCGTATCGATAAGATCTCCACCGATATCGAGCGGCAGAAGGAGGTCTTGCAAGATTTGGAGCGTAGCAAAAGCGTCGCCCAGCGTCAGCTCAACGCGATCCGCGATCCCGTAGCACGGTTGCCACTCGAAATTTCCTCCGAGATTTTCATCCAATGTCTTCCTCTTCTCCCGGAGCCCGGGGCTCATAATATCCCCATGCTCCTCCTGAACATCTGCAATACATGGACCGATCTGGCACTATCCACCCCGGCTCTTTGGGATTCTATCCGCGTCGTTTCTCCGCGCGCGGAAGGCTTTCCAGAACTTCTAAGAATATGGCTGCAACGCGCGTGCAATCGGCCCCTGTCCGTATCCCTTACCAATACTTTCCACCAAGGCGTCATCCCAATAATTTGGCAACACAGCCAGCGACTCAAACATCTCGAGATTTGCTACAAGCAGGAGGAGGATGGCGGAAACAGCGATGAGGACCGTGACGGAGAAATCGACATTTCACAATTCACGAACCTGGGACCATTGCCGCTGCTTGAAACCCTGATAATTCGCCATTCAGCTTATGCGGATGAAGCTCCGACATACCGGGGATCCCAGATTATCGATATTCTGCGTCTGGCCCCAAACCTCGTCGAATGCGTGCTAGATTGTGTACATCCGGGGGGATACGCTATCGATGACGTCCAGGAGCCGCTGGTCCTTCCGACACTGCGTCGACTGATGTTTGCAAAAGATGGAGAGTTCCCTTTCAGTGACGACGGCATTCTGACGCATCTCTCAATCCCTCGACTGGAAGCACTCACCCTTTCGATGCGCGGGATCTCTTTTGCTGATGTTCTATTGTTTTTGAAGCGATCATCACCGCCCCTCCAACAGCTGGTCCTGGGTGATGGAGTTAATTATGGGCGCGTTGACCAACTCGTTGAATGCCTCCACCTGGTGCCCACTGTTACGCATTTCGAATTGTGGTATCCAGAGTCTGGCGTGGAAGGAGTATTCACCTTCTTGGCAGAGACCCCACCCCGTTTACTACCCAACCTTCAGAGTCTGACTATCAGGCCCGATTCGCGCATTTCCGATTCTGTTTGGGAGACACTCCTCTCCGCACTCGTGGTCCGTCGTACGCAAATCCAAATCGTACACATCGCTGTCCAGCCCCCTCTCATGATTAATCTCATACTGTTATAACGTATATGTTCGATTAAGTACGTTCGATTAATCCACGCTCCTACAGGCTCCCCTACTACTGTGGTTAGCTAGTATATGACTGATTCATTAATCCAGATTAATCGTGACTGCCTTAAATCTGGCACTTGTGGCTACTGGCCTGGTTCAACCGCGCGGCTGATTAATCGCGGGTCTAGATTAATGTGAGCGCCAGATTAATCCGAGGCCAGAGCAAACAAAGCATCTCGGATGAACACTCACTGTTCACATCTCCAGCATTGAAATCAATTTGAGCCCTCTAGTCAGCCTGGAAGCTGTAAGTCTAGGTGCAGATAGGACAGCGGCATATGCGAACACCGACAGCTGAAGATGCGATGCCGTGACGGTGGCACAACGCCGGTGGCACGTTCTGCAAGACTCAAAAAGGTCGCCTCGCAAAAAATCAGTCACCATTCCCGATGACAGTGTTGACTATGTGCCTCCAATCCTTTCCCAATGGTCAGCCCGAAGAGAAATGGGAATTTCCCGCACCCAGTGAAAGAGGGATTTTTGACAAGTCGGATACAAGTCATAGTACTAGAAGAAAGAAAACTGAGGAGATTGAGTTTCAAGGAGGTCTTTTGGGAGAGTGTGGACTCACCCCAGGTGGAAAAGACTCGGTGATCGTGGTGGAAAGAAAGAAAGGAGCACAAAGCAAGTCGGTGGCGCGACCACGTGACCAACAACACTGCAATTTTGCGAGGCGTTCCAGATCTCAGTACGGATCCTGCACTGCCAATGATGGTATTACATCTCTGGTTTACTCCTACATTGTATATATTTCGGGTTGTCTGCAACGCATGTTGAGCGGTGAATTTTGCTGCTGCCTCGAGTTTGTCTTTATTCCATCGTCCGCTGGCTGCCCCCTCAAAGTGTTTTGAACTTGGTTGCATTGCTTGCATTTCTAGATAACATGTCAACGTACATGTCATCAAGTAAGCATCACGGAGGCTATTTGGACGTACAACATACGAGGTACGACTAATTTCTGTTGTAGTGCCTGTTTATAAAAGACTACTTTGGACGGGCCAATATGCAACACTAACAACTTTTCCGCTTCATTTGTGCCATTTTATGTGTGCAGTCTCCGTATAATCTACCCGCCAGTCCTATCGTTTTAAATGGACCCGAAGGCGGACGGCCGCCCCTACGAAAGGTGGCGTAAAGTGTACGGTTAAGCAGATGAAGCCCGTTCAAGTCTGGGTCCGGTGTTTGAAAACGGCTTTGGGTGATTTTTTTCTCCACATGGAGCTTTCTCGCCGACACGAAGATTGCACAGTAATTCCAGGGTCTGTGATATGTTGTCAACTTCTTGCTTGCATAACAATTCGATATATAGGAAAGAAGAATATCTGCCGGGGTAGGGGAACATTCACTATTTGGGCTAGGGATGAAGCAGTAGCCGAAAAACAACCACGGCACACCACACATACCTTTCAATCGAAAATATCTCCAGCGGCGCGTGGGAGCGCACTCTCATGCGGGCGCCGGAAGTGACGATTCGATTAAAATTCAGAACGGGACTGGGCGCTGACAATTTCCGCTCTTTGAGCTAGTTACGCACGGATACATATACGGCCCAGACACGCGACCGAGCCTGGGGCCGAGATACTGAAGTAGATCTGCGAGATATCTCGAGTCCTGCGGTGGAGTCCCACGTGGAAGTTCGTGGTGCACCAAGGTCGCCCCGGTGATGCAGGCCGTACACGACGTACACGACGAGCTAAGAGGTGGTTAACTGCCATTATTAAGATGCGAAAAGAGGGCACAGAGAGATAACGACCAAGTGATGGGGACGTACCGCACGGTGGAAGTTATATGAGGCGGGTATTCGCGGATGTGGCGGCTCCGATGCGAGGTAGGAAGAAAGATTGAAGATTCGGGGGGTCCAAAATGGAAGGTGGGATGTCGAAAGTCACGCACAGACGCGGCGTTGAGACTTCCGAGAACCAAGATAGATGAGCGAGTCAGCAAAAGAATTGGATGCTGAGAGGGAGACGTTGGTGGGTGGGATAATTTTTAACACGGGGGAATGGAGACCCAACATCCGAAGTGCTATGTAAAGGCAGGAGGGAGAGAGATTGGGAATGCGTAAGGCTGAAGCACAGCTGGTAGCGTTCAGGTGAGGGTGGGCTACTCGGATTTGCAGCTGGCTCTGGGCTCACCTTGCCACGGAGTGAGATAAATTCTTCCGCATTCCTATAACCTGTGCAATTTCAAAACGGAGTACGCAGAGATGTGAGAACTATATCGAGTCCTAGATCGAGATTGGAGGGTCGAGATTCGGGCGGTTTTCAGTGTACCTCAAAGACTTGCGTCTTCCTCAAAATCTCTATACCTATTCGTGCCTCCTCTGGCGTTATCAATATTCTATAATAGTGTTCACTGAAAATCTCTATTTTCGACTACTAACTCCGTCTTCATTGTGGCCATCCGAAATTACCTGTGTCGGCTACATGCATTATTGGCACCCTCACCTCTCGCGGCACCTCCATTTCTCAGTAGAGAGTATCCGCTCCTTCATGCATTCATGCAACAACATCAGACTTTTGACATTTTGCTTGTGACCTTGTACAAGGTCAAAAAAGGCCGAAAAAGGGCCAGAAAGACCGCAAAACGGCAAGCTCGCAAACAGAGACGAAATTCTCGCAAGGTCGTCGGTTCGATTCCGGCTAGTAGCAAAAAATTAATCTCGATCACTGATTCTTAGGACAGCAAGGCCATCATAAATTGTGCATGCTGTCCTCCTTTATTTAGGGAACCTCTGAGGTCTTGCGCTGCATTTTCTATGAGGTTCCGCAAGGAGTTTTTCCGCACATATGACCTTGCGAGCTTGTTGACAAGCTCACAAGCCCAAAAAGGCAACAAGATTTTTGTCAAATTGCTGATGAAGCCCCTGATCAGGTCTTATCAGTCCATCAGGTGCAGTCAGCCCCGGATAAGGTAAATGGGATTTGTCCGACATAGGGTTCGCTGAAAATCTCTGTCTCTATCTTCGACTACTTACTCCGTCTTCATTGCGGCTATCCGAAATTACATGTGAAACCAAAACTTGTATCTGCCATACTCAAGGCTCAGAGACAACCCGATTGTGTGGTGGCCTCTCCCGTTCGACCCGGATCGTGTTCGATATTTCGGCGATGCATCCTTTTTACCCGCTCTCCTGAGTGTCTGTACGTTACGGTTCGTGAAGCGATTCCCCTGAATGCCGTGCGCTCTCTGACTTTGTAACCGATTGCTGACACCTTGACACCTCTACAAAAGCCGCCTTCCCGAATCCAACTCATTATTTCACTCGGCTTCCGGCAGTACATATTCCACCAGAGCTGATGGCGGATGGCTGCTCTTGATTTCTACTCGGTTCTGGACCACGCAGAGGTACTCATTCGACTCGGGGTCGGGTCTCTGGATTCTTAGTTAATCTGTTTTTTTGTGTCCCCGACACTCCGCTTGAAAATCACAACCGCGATACAAAGGCTATTAGTATTACGTTCTCCACGATAATTCGCGGACTTCAGCGCCAAACTGCACGAGTCCAGCAACACCTCCTTGGACCTTCTCCGTAGTCCTCTTATTCTCACACTACGATGGTCCTTCCGCGTACGCCGCCCGAAGAAATGTTGTTTCCTCCCCACCACCGGCCCAATCTCCTTCTTTCTTCCTCTCTTTTGCTTGTTTGGGGGATTAAATTTGGCACCTCCTTTATACCCATCCTCACAAACGTTGGCCGCATCTGCGATGAATACAATTTGCTATGAATTCAAGCAGGAATCCCCGTTCGATTCTTGGTCGGGTCTCTGACTAGAGAAGCAGGTCTCTTTTTCCGCCTCATCCGCACTCTACCTCAAATTCGGTTCAAGTTTTAGAGTACTAAGGCGCTTCTGCGCAGACGTCCCCCACATTGGCGCACGCAGATCAGATCAAATCTCAACAATACAAGTCCAGGCACCATCCTCCTCCGCGGCGTGCATGGATATTAGCAAAGCTGTGAGCGCGCATCACCCCGGCAGCGGTCTGTCGTCTGCATGAACGTAGTGTGCCAATTATTCACGCTTCCCTTTCTTGTTCCTTCCACATCCATCCTCCCAAAGCAAACATCTATCAAGCATCTACTCACCGCTTTCGTTATCTCAGCCATGCCTAATCTTTCGAAATCCCAGACCGGAGAGAATTGGAGATGACAGGCATGTTGATATAGTTTTGAAAATATAGGCGGAGGATACATTTCGAGATGCAAGTTTGCCGTTTCTGCGAGGTCCTTGGTAAGGTAAATCAACTGGGATTTTTGGCCCCGGAAGTGGGAGCGAGAGGTGTAATTTGCAGGAGTCATGAGCTAAAAGTCAGAGAGATGACGAGAATTAGGATAGCGCGCAAAAGAATTCGAGGGAAGCGAATCACATACATTCTTCTTTTGAACTTTGGAATCAAAATTGAATATTCGAAAGAAGAGTCCAAAAAAAGGCTCAAGCGCGGGCAAATGACCCGACCCCGAGTCGAACGGGGGTCTTCCGCTACTACCTCCTGCCTTCGGCTAGATTGACAGAGCGCGGATGCGGTCCTCACCGTCGGGTCTTCTCGAGGAAGGTTGAGTCTGCCACGAGAGGTGTTACTTAGACATGAGGAATTACTAACGTCGCTTCGAGATAATAAATGAGCACTTGCGTCAGGGTCTCAAACCGCTGCTTGGCTTGTCATTCTATACATACACTCCGGCATTGAGATATATCTCAATGACATTGGTGGTCAGATAAGTAGCCTGCCACTCGAGGCGGCAGCAAAATCCCCCTTCAACATGCGTTGCAGACAACCCGAAATATATACAATGTAGGAGTAGACCAGAGATGTAATACCATCATTGGCAGTGCAGGATCCGTACTGAGATCTGGAACGCCTCGCAAAATTGCAGTGTTGTTGGTCACGTGGTCGCGCCACCGACTTGCTTTGTGCTCCTTTCTTTCTTTCCACCACGATCACCGAGTCTTTTCCACCTGGGGTGAGTCCACACTCTCCCAAAAGACCTCCTTGAAACTCAATCTCCTCAGTTTTCTTTCTTCTAGTACTATGACTTGTATCCGACTTGTCAAAAATCCCTCTTTCACTGGGTGCGGGAAATTCCCATTTCTCTTCGGGCTGACCATTGGGAAAGGATTGGAGGCACATAGTCAACACTGTCATCGGGAATGGTGACTGATTTTTTGCGAGGCGACCTTTTTGAGTCTTGCAGAACGTGCCACCGGCGTTGTGCCACCGTCACGGCATCGCATCTTCAGCTGTCGGTGTTCGCATATGCCGCTGTCCTATCTGCACCTAGACTTACAGCTTCCAGGCTGACTAGAGGGCTCAAATTGATTTCAATGCTGGAGATGTGAACAGTGAGTGTTCATCCGAGATGCTTTGTTTGCTCTGGCCTCGGATTAATCTGGCGCTCACATTAATCTAGACCCGCGATTAATCAGCCGCGCGGTTGAACCAGGCCAGTAGCCACAAGTGCCAGATTTAAGGCAGTCACGATTAATCTGGATTAATGAATCAGTCATATACTAGCTAACCACAGTAGTAGGGAGCCTGTAGGAGCGTGGATTAATCGAACGTACTTAATCGAACATATACGCTATAACAGTGTGAGATCAATCACGGGAGGGCGTATTTCATCACATCGAGTACGAAAGCTGGTGGCCGGCATCCTTTAAGCCCGCGCCGAAGATTCTCGCGGCACTCGAAGAACTGGCAGCAGCTGGGACGGAAGTATACTTTGGTACCGGAACACAAAGTTTCCTTTCCATCTAGCCGTTTCATCACTGTACAATCAATGTATTCGGTCGCCCTAATTTTCTCTTGCACATTGTACGGACGTTTAGTAGATAGTACCATATCGTGAGGATCTCTGGCGACACATCCGTGTTAACTTCTGAATTTGACTGAGCAGATACAGGAGCACAGGGCGAATGTCGACAGAATGAAATGGACCCCCTGCGCCATATGGAGTTGTTCTCCAGCAGCTGGACACTGTACTCAATGATCCAATCGCACGAATGTCCTTCGAATTTCCGGCGATGATTTTGACGGAATGCACTTCACTCGGTCAACTCGCGTTTGCGTGTGTACTGCTTATCTTCCTATCTTCGATGGACTTGAAAGGATTTCTAGAGACGGTCTGACGATAGAACACGGAAAATAATATTTTTTGGAGTCTATTCTAGCACGGCATAAGAGTAAAAGTGACCTTATCGCAACCTCATACAAAATTCTGCTTCTTTGTCCCGATGTGAATCTTCATCCCGCTTGCTACAAGCTGTCGCAACCCTTCAAGCACGGTGGCTTCTATCTTATTGCCCACTGAGTCTTTTCTGGGTTCCAGCAAAAGACATGTGAAGGCTAGCTTGGTGTGGCGCACCGAAAGGGCCTTGAGCACTTTCTCGTACCATGAGCTCTCCGGGAGGTCTCGAAAATTAAACGCAAGGCTGGTAAGATTTGGGAGTAGATGCGGCGACACTAGAATAGTGACGGCACACGCCGCGGTGGTCGGGTCGGGGTTCGATAGTTCCAGATTCGTGAGCATGGGTAGAAGCGAGAAGCATTCTTCCATGTCGTCGAATGTCCCTTCTTGCATTCGCCAGTAAGACCCGAGGCACAGTTGTAGCAACGGAGGCGAAGAACGATGCAAGGAATTCAAGAGTTTTGCGGCCAGGATATGTTGCCAAGGAACGGAGAGGGTTTTGAGCCTCGGCAATGTCAGGTATTTCAAAATGTCATCGCCAGAGCGAGACCAAATCTCGAGATACTGCATATGCGGAAGAACGAGCGTATCTGGCTCGCGGTCGGCGTTGGATACTTTGTTAAAGGTGCATTCCACGAGGTGAGGGAGGACACGTAGTATGTCCAGAGCATCAGCAGTGGTATATACCGCATCAAGGGTGAGTGTCTTTAGAGCGGGGAACGCCTCATCGATGAGCAGATGCTCAAGAGTCCTGAAATCTGTCTCAAGGTTTTGCACCCGGGACGCATAGCTTTTAATGACCCGGATGATGCCATCGGTGTCATCAGAACTGGCAACGCCAGCTATGGATAGCGCATGGTTGCCGGCTCGTTTGAACCACAGATCCACCACAAGTCTAAGAAGGTCGGAGGCTGGACCACTGCCCAAATGGATTCGGGTCCACAGTTCAGGGGTGGAGAGGGCGATACTAGTCCACGCGCAGCATACATTGAGGAACAGCATCGGGGCATCGCGAGCTCCTGGCTCTGGAAAACGTTCCAGGGAGTCAACGAAGATGGAGGAGGAAATTTCAAGGGGGAGCCGCGCCACGGGGTCGCGGATGGCATTCAGCCGGCGCTGAGCGGCACATTTACTGTATCGCAATTGTCGTAGCACCTCTTCCTGTCGTTCGATATCGGCCGAGATATCCTCGATGAGGGCCCAGATTTGAAGTTCTTCCGCAGACATTAAAAGTAATGGGCAGTCCAGTAGTTTCGTTCGCCGCTGGCATACCCGGCAGCCGTATAAGCAGAAGTGAGGCGCGCCACACCATGTTCACTCACACGGGACTGCTCGATGAATTTTCACCTTCAAGAAGGGGACGCGAGAGTGCGTTATGGAGCGAGTGGTGCACCCGCGAAGCTGTCGTCTAGTCAGAAACAGCGTTCAGAAATGTGCAAAGTGGATCACCGTGATTGAAGTCGATAGCAAGATGCGGGATTATGTAATGCCGTTTCGCCTTCTCCCCTGCCACAAGGGGCATAACCTGATAAATCATGCAAACATAGCCAAAACATAGGTTGGTCACAGTTGTAATGAGTTTCACATGTTACACCCAAAAAATTTTGAAATTTTTTAAAAATGTGTTTCAAATGAAAACTGCTATAATACTGGAAACACATTTTTTGTATACATTCTAATGTGAATACAATGTTTCCAATGTGAATGAAATGTTGTATTCACATTAGAAACATATGCAGAATATACCAAAAATGTGTTTCCAGTATTTCAGCAGATTTCATTTGAAACACATTTTAAAATAATTTCAAACAAAAATTGGTGTAACATGTGAAACTCATTACAACTGTGACCAACCTATGTTTTGGCTATGTTTGCATGATTTATTGGGTTATGCCCCTTGTGTGCCACCAACATTGATTGCATTCGCCTTCGCCGCCTTTCAAAGTCCTCGCTGCTCTGTCAAAAACAAGCTGATTCATTCGAAACTCGGAGAGCGGGTAAGTAACCTTCGTACCGTTGTTAGTATTCTGACGCATTTTTATCTGGTAGTAGTTTTTGGATTCGCGGGCAAACGCGGACGATTGTTATACTGTAAGATTTCGTTAACATTGAATGTAGGAGAACCTATTACATTGTCCCTGATCCATAGCTCAAGTCCATATAGACCATGTCCGTGGAAGAGCTACAGGCGCGCATCGAGAAAATCTCCGCCGATATCGAGCAACAGAAGAAGATCTTGAATGATCTGGAGCGTATGAAGCGCCTTGCTCACCGTCAGCTCAACACGCTCCGCGATCCAGTGGCACGGTTGCCCCTCGAAGTTTCGTCCGAGATTTTCACGCAATGTCTCCCTGTTCTCGCGGAGCATGGAGCCCATAATATTCCCATGCTCCTTCTGAATATCTGCAATGCATGGACCTACATCGCACTATCCACCCCGGCTTTCGTGTCGTTTTTCCGCGCCCAGAAGGTTTCCGACAACTGTTGAGAACCTGGATGAAACGCGCCCGTAATCGCCCCTTGTCATTATCTCTCACCAGTACTTTCCACCAAGGCGTCGCGCCCATCATTTGGCGACACGGTCAGCAGCTGAAACATCTCGAAGTCTGCTACGAGAAAGAGGATGAAGAAGACAGCAGTTATGAAGAAATTGACATTTTGGGAGGCACGAGCCCGGGCCCACTGCCGCTTCTAGAAACACTCATAATTCGCCGTTCATCCGAGCTGGAGATAGTCGAATACCCGGCGTATCGCGGTTCCCAAATTCTGGAGATTCTGCGTCTAGCTCCGAGTCTCATTGAATGCGTGTTTGTTTTCGCGCCACTGGTGTGGAAGCTTTTCGATGATGACCAGGAAACACTAGTCCTCCCGACTTTGCGCCGGTTGATGTTTGGATCAGATGGGAACAGTCCCGACAGCGACGACAGCATCCTCACGCGTCTCTCCATTCCTCGGCTGGAAGCGCTTTCCCTTTCGATGCGCACTGGCTTTTTTACTCAGCTTTTGTCGTTTTTGGAGCGTTCATCACCGCCACTTCGACAGCTGGTCCTCGGTGGCGGAATTAATCCATATGAACACGTTGACCAACTTGTTCAATGTCTTCGCCTGGTCCCCGCACTCACACATTTTGACTTGTGGTGGCCAATGACCCGTCTGGAAGAAATATTCGCCGCCTTGGCAGAGTCCCCGCCACATTTGCTACCTAACCTACGCAGTCTGATCATTAGGCTCTATGCGCACGCTCCTCTTTCCGAATCTTCTTGGGAGACCCTACTTCGCGCCCTCACGGCTCGTCGTACGCAACTGCAAAGCGTCCACATCAAATGTGGCGGCGTTTGGTCAACATACTTGAAGCCCGCGCCGAACATCCTCGCGGCACTTGAAGAATTGGTAGCAGATGGGTTGGAAATTTACATCGGTACTACAACACAAAACTTCCTCTCCATCTAGCAATTTCATCGTGCAAGTAATATATATGCCGGCCACGTCCTAACTTGCTCTTGCACACCGCGAATAGTGAATACACGAAGGACGCGCTGTCTAGCTGCCAAAGTTGAGGGGCATGAGGTCGGCTGAAGTATGTTCATTCCGCCAACTGGCCTTTATTGCGGAGAGCCGGTGTAACGGTGTCCGCTTGGCGAGGGGAGTACGGGGCCCTAGGAACCATTCATCCTGAGATGTATACTCTAGCTCATGCACCTGAAGGGATCATGGACGAAGAATTTTCAGCCCCCGGTCCCTCCCCGCTCTCTCCTTCAATACAATTCGGGAGGCCGCTCTGCAGTGGGACCCAAAAACGAAGCGGTCAAGGGAGAGAAAATTGAAACACTACGCACATTTAGATCGGAACAAAAGCAGCGCGAGTCCCGCACAATCCCTAGGTATAGTAGCGCGCGCAATTGCAAACTCGTCTCAGACGCGGTCCTGCTACGAGTTGACGTGCCGAATCTGGTGTTGAACTCCTCACTCGCGTGCTACGGGGAAGGCCACGCCCCTCGATCCCGCCGTATCGGTCGCCCCCACAGTGCGTCAGTCTGTCTGTCTGTCAAGTTCCCGCGTGGATGCGCAGCAAACGGATGCAAACCTGGTGGGCGCACGAACTGCATTTCTGTGCCAAAAGGCTCATTTTTAAATTCTGCGCCTCTTCTCCCAGACTTTTCGGACTGGCTTGGCCGAATGGCTTGCGCCCCTTAGCGGAGTTTGAATTTGGGGCGGGCGTGGACGGCGTGGCTTGTGATGTGGCTTGGCTTGTCCTCGGCTACACTGAGTATTCCCACTGTAAGTATGGTCTTGAATACCATTCATCGATGCTTCGCCATCGTCCCTTTCCTACGCCGGGACGTTCGGAACATCTCGGTCATCCTCGCCGCCGTGATTGATCGCAGTTGCCGACGTTGAACGGCATAATCTGACTATGAGCATTCAAAACGCACACTGTATGTCTGATCCATCGATTTTAAGGTACACTGGGGAGAACAATTGTCAACCAGTTGCCTAGGCCGGGAGGACTGTGTGAAGGGCGACCGTACGACATTGATCTACATCAGCCAACTGGCAACAAGGGGGTGCCGGGCCGTGAATGCCGTACCGGGGGCCGGTTGGTTGGTCCGCCCTTGGAGGTCAATTTTTTTTCCCCCCCACCAAAAAGTTTTTCGGTCGGGAAATTGTCTAGGCTTCGCTGAGTGCCTTGGACACTCGTTCTATCCCCTCACACACTGTTTTAAAACCCTTGTTATGCTCAATACAACGTCCTAGAGTCCAATTTGGTCGAGATCATCGAGGGTTCCATATTGGGTCGGATCATATCAAATGCAAACAGCTAACGAATCACGATTCAACCACTCCGAGGAGCCGCTGCATGCACCCCAGCGCCGCTCCGCTTGAGTATTTTCTCGAGCCCGTCCTGCTTCCGAATACGGCTGTGCAAGTAGAAACCTCAGGGGCCGACCGAGACACCACTTCGATGGATGTTGAACAAGACGCTGAGGTGAGTGTTCACTGTTAGAACGTGATTAGTGACTTTTTCCGACTTTCAACAGAATGAACTCCGTGATGAAATGTATGAGATTCGGACGGGCACTATCAACTTCAAGTCGGGTGCTCACATTCCTCCGGTCTGAGGCTGTCTCCGCGACCACTGAGAACCCGAACACGAGATCTTCTACCCGTAGGATCTGCTTGACCTCTGCGCAGCTATAGCAGCGTGCCATGGTAATTCCGAGGTGCTAACTGATTCTGCAGATTATCCAAACTTGGCGTGCCGCAAATCCGAGTCCTGTGAAACAAAATGGGTAAGATCACATCGCTTTTTTCTGTTCCTTATTTTGTTTTATTTCTTACTTGATTGGAACTAGGGAAGTTGCAAAAAAATTGATCTGTGAAGATTGGATATCTGCTGGGAGTAGCCGTGGAACGACGGGTTGACCGTTGCGCAGTAGGATTCCATAGCTGTGTTGCAATGATCTGGTGTCATTACAAGTGAGGAAGAAAATCATAGAAGGTCTCATATGCAATATCAAACGCAGATTCTGAATTTTTGCCGTCTCCGTGTCATCGTTTATGTTTCGCGCAGTTCGCACGTGAATTATTACCTTATTGGGACATCACGTGGTATGACGTGGTTGGTTGGTCCACCCTCGACCCTCAAAAAAAAAGTCCGGCCTATGTTCCACGGTTCACAAAGTTTGACCCCCTTGACTGGCAATGCCGAACATCACATCGCTATCCTTTGTCTATGGGTTGTCGCCATCTGAGACACCATCCCACCCACATGCCCATGCCAATGCCCACGCCTACATCGCGCCCACGAACAGGTCCCAAGTTCAATAATGATTCTCACTTTCGATAGTATTCAGTGGGATCACCAGCAACACACCGTCAGTTGCACTATGTCTTGCTTATCTAATATAACTCTTAGTCTGGCACCATTTTTGAAGACTCGCCGCTCTAGAAGAAACAGGTTATATTCTTAATTAGATATTGACCGTTCGCCGCATTCTATGTCTTTGTCCGTCCTTCTTTAACTTCCTGGATCGACCTGACACAGCCAAATGCATATGGCATGAATTTATACCATAATTTTTTCCGAACGCCTGACGCCGAACGCAAGCCATTCTGCGCCGTGGCGGTACTGGTGCAGTAGCGGCTTAGCCAGAAGCCTTCTTTTAAATGCGGCTCCATCACCAATTGGCTTCTCGATCTCCAACCACATGGAGAATTTACCTAAAATGCCCTTTGTCCACCTCGTAGTTGGGTTACGATGAACTTGAGCAGTTTCCGTGAAATATTCGCGCAAGTTGAAGCCATTTAGTGTGACGGAGGCGGCTAATAGTCGGCGGTTCCGGCACACAAGTTCGTTCGCGTCAGTTAGTCGGACTGACCAGGAGAAGTGGGATGTAGTAAATTGACTGAGCTACTAACTACATGACAACGTTCGCTATATACTGTGACTGTAGACATAAAGGAGTGTAATTGAAACGCGGGGTTAATAAGAGAAATTATGATTGGTAATGAGTGTGAGGGCGACGCGAGAGCGTCGCGCCGTTACATTTAGCCAGCGTATGTATTGTGCACAAGCCATTCTGCCGCCCATCGCATATTGTCTCAACGAGTCGAAATTTCGAACATTTGGCTACAGTATCCGTGATTGTTAAATTGGATCATAGCGACTCATTCCGTAAAATTTTCTCGCCAAAATTAGGCTCTGTGGGCAAAAAAGAGTTCATTGAGGGGATATAACACTGAATGATTTCCATTAGTCTACACCCATGAGCAACTTGGGGCCGAAATAAAATGAAACCAACTATTAGTTGGAGTTCAGTGACTCCATATAGCAAAGTAAATACCAATAGAACGATTTCCAAAGCTTGAACCAACAAGCTCTACCCACGCCGGGCACAAGCCATTTTGTCACCAGAATGGCTTGTGATGGCATTTGACGTGTTCCACTTCTCTCAGCCCGGTCTTAATTTACCAAAATCTCACTGCAACATGCTAGGAGCAAGTAAATGAGATGTAACTGAGATGGTTCTGTCCCTACTATGACACAGACTCCTTGACTTTTCGTAACAAGCCCCGCCCACGCCCATTTTGATGGCATCAGGCAGAATGGCTTGCGCAAGCCACTTTGTTGCCGAAGAAAAATAATACTTTCCAGGTACATCCTGGGTCTCCAAATGCCACAGACCATTCAAATGTGTTCATGGGGGTAATTTATATCAAAGGATTGAGTATTTACACCCGTTTGATCGGTCGCAGTCGAAGCTCCGTGTGAACGACGTCAAGTAACAAGAATCACAACCCAGAATGGGTGTCCAAGGGCCTGTTCACCTCTGCTGAAGTATACAAAGTTTTTTGTGAAGTGATTTGTCAAATTTCAATTTGAGCTATTGAAAAACTTGTGTGGTTCAAAACTGGGGTGAGTTGAACACTATTTTTGCGAATGATTTGGCGTGGTGGACATTTCTCCCAATATTTTTGATGCAGGTAGACGCTTAGAAGCATTGCCTATCAGTGAAACCTCACAAGCCCACTGGCTTGCATATGGAGTATGAGTCGCCCTCATCATTTTTCATGGTGATGATGAGTATTTCCCAAATATCAAAAGTATGTGAGAATTGATGTCCTAGATACCTGTGGGGGACATATAGTAATGCCTCTGCCACACATGATTTAATGCCAGGACCCTACATGGTGTACAGTGAACACAAGCCACTTTGGTTTTTTGGCTGGGACCGAGTTGGCGGAATGGCTTGCCAAGCCATCAAAATGGCTTGCAAGCCGATCGGCCGGGCGTGGGCGGGTGATCACACCCAAATCCACGCCCCCGCCCCAAACAAGCCATTCCGCGCGGGCGCAAGCCATTCGGCCAAGCCAAAAATGTCACTCTCTCTCTTCTCCAATGGATACCTTACACAACTCATTTCCCAAACTCCGAGATCAAGGAAGACTCTGGGAGATGGGAGATGCTATGTGATGGGACGCCACAGGGGTTCTGGATTCGGTCAGCATACTAATCAACTGTCGAAGGATAGTCGATGGAAGGGATGGCGGCCTGGCTTGAGGAAAACCAAAACGATGTTGGAAACTCCGAGGAGAGTGCGCGGCATTATTGGGCAAGTAAACTGATGTACTTCCCTAATTTCCATCCAGATTATAGTGATACGCCTACTCCGGCTCTAAGAGTGGATGCTGAACAAATGAACAACAACAACCCCAAGATGGGAGAAGTGGACGTGGGGTGCGAGGTGGGTCTAAGAAGATCCAAAACCAGATCACGTACGTGCTGACCGGCTCCGGGGACGGGTAATACGGAGGCTTCAACGTCTATATGACGTGCGGTGGCTTCAACGTCTCGGCGACGTGTCGGATGTCTTCAACGTCTCGGTGACGTGCTTCAACGTCTCGGCGACGTGCGATGGCGTAGGCGGTTCGGGAGCGAAAGGCTAAAGCGAGGTAAGGGCAATTGAGAGGTGTATTGGGGAGGGGGATCCTTTAACAGTACATAGTAACTACGGGCTTTTATAGAAGAAGATTACTCATGCTTTAGTCATTCCAGCTACGCGCTCCAAGATCCTTCCGAGGACCGCATGGTACTTCTGAGAATATCCATCCATATTGGGACTGCTCGTCGACGAACGAGGTCTCGTAGGAGTTTCGTCGACGAACGATACAAGAATATCGCCCAATTGGGAAACTGATCGGTTTCGTTCGCCGGCAATCGTGGCTGTGTAAGTCCGTGACGTCGGCAATCTTCCGGGAAAGCTTCGCCCATGAACGAGACTTCCGGGAACAGCGCGCACTGGTGCGCATCATCTCCTCCCAACTGAAAAACTGACTGTCCTCAGGCAGCCGATGCAAAAACAATGTTGGCTCCTCCCAACTGAAATACGAAGTCGGTTGGAAGTCGGTCATTGCAAGGGTAGAATATCCGCGGCCGGTTCGAGGTCATCATCCTCTGGATCGGAAAGCGTGGTTTGTTCCATCTGGCGTAGATGTTCGGTCGAAATGTCCAGTAGTTCTTCGAGAGGGGGGAGGGGAATTTTCTTCCGAGCGAGGTACGGAATCACGCGGAACGCTGCAATGGGCCGATGAAAGACTGATCCGTCGAGTTCGCACAAAATATATGCTCCGCCTAGGTTGCGTGAAATTACGATGAGCGGTCCGAGGTAGCGGTTGCGCATTTTCCGGCTGAGTGATTTTTCGATGGCTGTGTTTCGCATCAGCACTAAATCTCCTCGTTTGAAGTTGTAATCTCGGAGCGTTGCGGCATGATCACGCTCGAATTTAATCGCGGCTCGTAGTCTCGCTTCGTACACCTCCGAATGAATGTGAGCCAAGTGTTCGCGTCGTTTCTGGAGTGCGATGGCGCGCTGGGCGATTAAATTGGATGTGCTGAGAACGGCGTCGGGTGGCGGAAGCAGATACGTGGCTTCAGAGATGTCAAGAGGGATCAACGGATGCGTTCCGGTAACGGCAAAATATGGGGAGCAACCCATGCGTCGGCGAACGGTGATTCTATCAGCCCAGAATACCGAGTATAGTGACAGGTGCCATTTATTCTGCACTCCGTCGCAGGCCTTGAATAAACTGTCGCGAATATCGAGATGAGGCCGTTCGATGAGGCCGTTTGCCTGGGAATTATATCCCGAAATGCGAATATGCTTGATGTGATACTGCTTCTCGAGGTATGCCAGCGCTTTCACGAATGGTGTGCCGTTGTCCGTGACAATTTCGGTGAGAGTGCCCCAACGGCATAATATATCCTCGAAAATCCAATCTCCGAGGGCTTTCGCATTTTCCTTGCGAAGTGCACGAAATTCCGGGTATGTCGAGAGCGAGCAGCGGCCTTGGACGAGATATTTAAATCCTCCACTGGTGGGCAGGTGCATGGTGTCCATGTGAACCTTCGAAAATAATGGCGCTGGAACTGCGACGGTCGGAGGAATTCGAATTTGGCGTTTTTGCCGGATTTGGCAAAGATAACACGTTTGCAGCCACCAGGTTATATCGTGAGCCATATATGGCCACCAAAATCGCTCGGATAGAAGCGCGCGCGTCGCATAAAATCCGCGGTGTCCGACGTCATCGTGTGCCGAGCGGAGGATGAATAGGCGGCGAGTGGGGATAACCACGAGTTTATGACGGCCTTGCGGGTCTTTACGCCAAAGCTGATCGTCGGCGAGGTAAAATTCCTGGCAATAGCGAACAAATGCCTGATAATCGGCATCCTTCATATCGCGTGGGCGGCGGAGAATCTCGTGCCATAAACGGACACGGTCTATGCGTGCGTCGGCAAGTCGCGCATTGTTTGAACGTGGCGCGATATCGTAAGCCAGCGACTCCGGAGCTTCTTCGTTTGCGGGAATTATTTCGGCCGAGAGCGTCGCGATCGTCTGCTGTGGGCGAGACACGTAAGGCGAGTCGTTGATCTGGTGCATGAAACCGTGTGCACGGTCGATCCAATCATCGAAATCATCTTCTGGTTCGGGTTCATCACCTGGCTGAGGATTGCGGCGAGAGAGGCCGTCGGGGCGGTGCGAGACTCCAGGTACGTGGACAAGCGTGAAATGGAACGTTAATATGGCGAGAATCCAGCGGTTCATGCTGGCTCCTGGGGCGATATCGGGATTGGCGAGCATTCCTTTGATGTAACGCGCGTCGACTTCCACCACGATGTTACGTACACCGATGAGGTAAATTTTCCAGGCGCGAAGGGCGCGATAAAGGCCGTAGAGCTCCAATTTTGGCTGCGAAAATCGGGCCTCGCGGTCGTTAAGTGTGATTGATCCAAAACGCGCATAGAAGCGGCGATCCAAATTTTCGGGGTCACACTGGGCGAGCATAAATCCAATCGCGATGTAGGAGGTATCGGCCGAGAAAATGACTGGTGCGGCTGAGGTGTAATCTATGGGACGGAGCGCCGGTGAGTGGATAAGTGCGTCTTTTAAATCCTCTTGTGCAGCGATTTGTTCGGGGCCGAATATGAATACAACATCCTTCCGTGTGAGGAATATTAGTGCGTGTGCCCGATGAGCGAAGTTGTAGATGAAAATACGAGCCACGCCAACGGTGCCAAGAAATGCGCGGACCCCCGAAAGGTCTTTACACGGACCCCAGTTCACGATTTTGGCGATGTGAGACTGATCGGGGATACGGCCTTCGAATGTGCAAACATGTCCGAGGACTGTGATGGTATGCCAACATAGGACCAGTTTGAGGCCGGAGAACGTGCCCCCACAATATTTCATGCGTGTTACGATTCGGTTAAGCACCTGGAAGTGCTCCCATACGAAGCGCCTGATTCCCGAATTCTGAGGAATAGTCTCGTAATTTCCCTCTGCGTCCTGATAGCGTGATGCGGGACCGCGAATTGGGCAATCGTCTATGACGGGGATGGTATGGTGCGGAATTTCTGGGCGTAAAATTTCCGTGACGTCGTCGTGAAAGATGGGGACAGAGTTGGTCCAACCCATGGGCAAGGTTACGAGCCGAAGTGCTCCGTAAGGCGTTTGAAATGTTGTGTAATCGCGCGAGGACTCGGCAAGAACTCGCTCGTCGTATCCCACATATAAATCCAGAATTCCACCGCATGCACGGCCGGCGAACTGCTCTGCAACTTGATCCGTGAGCGGGGTAACACCGCTGTGCTGAATGGTGACAGCGTTGAGAGCTTCAAGTGCGTGCACAATACGCAAGCTCTTATTGTCCTTCTTGACAACGCAAAACCAACGAGATCGATAGGATGAGTTCGACGGCTCGTAGACGCCGGCGTCGATTTTAGAGCGAATAATACGGCAGACTTCATCATAAATTCCGGGTGGGATTGGAATATTTTTCTGCACCCAAGGCGTGTGCGGGATGACTGGGATTTCAACCGGTGGGAAGAAGTCTTCGCGGAATTTTCCTCGCTCTGAATCGTTCCATGCGAAGGCAGTGTGGTGAAGGCACATGAAATGGTGCATCAGGGCACGCTCGGCGGGCCATAGAAAATCTCCATCGTGCGCGCGGTCGATGATGTCGCGTCGTTCTTCGGTATACCGGCCCGTGGGACGGAACGGCGGCGGAACCGGTGAGAGAACCGGCATGTGTTCGAGCGGGTCGCCACTAATTTTGCGTATGATTCTGAATTGCTCGGGAAGGCTTCCACGGACTGGCCGAACCTTCTGTGCGACTGGTTTATATTTCTTTTTGGCGTAAGTTGCCACTGGCGGAGACGGGATAAAATTGGTATATGCGGCGCGGGTTGAACCACGGGCGCGTGATGGTTCCCACGGTTGAAAGCGAGGACGAGAAATGGTGTCCGAAGGGGACGGTAACTCCGTGCAAGCCGAAAGGTAGGCCTGGCTGAGTTGATCGGGTGAGGAGTCCGTTGCGAGTACCGAATACGAATCAATGATAAATTGACCGTGAGCGTTGGAAGCCGGGGTTATGATGAGTGCGATCTCTCCTTGATCAGGGATCAATTCCTCGAGGCGTGAAAATCCTGGGTGGTGCGCTCGCGCGCACGGCCACGTGGAATGGTAGGAATTGTCGACACTTTGCCAGTGTTACGGTCGTGGATCGTGATGGTCTGATCGCCGTTCGCGGAGTTGGCAACCGTGCATTCTGTCAACTTGTCAAATGGTCGTCCGAGGAGAACATCGTATGCAGGCGCGCGAACGATGTGCACTTGGAGATACAGTGTTATTTCTCCGAATTTAAATGCCACGTTGCGGGAGAGACCGAGAGAAGGCGAAATAGAGCCGTTGGCGGATTCCATATTGATGGTGATAAGCGGGTCGTAAGAAAGGCCGAGGTCGTTGCAAATGGCCTCTGACATAGCCACGATTTGCGAACCGGTGTCGTAGATGCATTCGACACGCCGCTGATTATCCACAATCGGGATCACGGACCGAAGTGCGCATGAATCAACTGCGACTGCGAGTTCTTCTGGATCAAGTTGAACTCCTGCATCGTATAGCATTGCGAAATCGTCGGTGGCGACTAGCGCATCAGGTGAACGCTCGAGATCCGCAGCTTGAATAAATGCGGCAGGCATGGACTGCGTGAATGTGCTGAATGTGCTGAATGTTGTATCATCATCGCGGGGAGTGCCCGGTCCTTCAAATCCAGCCTCTGGCTCGGAGTCGAACGGAAGTGCGTCTTCAACCGTATTAAAGAACTGTGCTGCAACGGGTGCTGGCTGTACATCTGGAGTGATGCGGCGGCCGGTGGTGACATCTTTATATTGGGAGCGAACATCCGGGGCAAGGGAGAGGAGTTCCCGTTGCGAAAGCGTGACCGTGGTATCCAACGAGCGATCAAAGACGGCCGTCGCGATTTTATTATCGTAAACGGGGGCCGCATTTCGATATGCTGGGTCTTGGCGTTTCGCGGGCGGCTGTGGCGGCGGTGGCGCGCCATAATTACGGCCTCGGGGCTGCGCGTAGGCAGCATCGCGGGCGTTCGAATATGGGTGCTCGGGAATTTGTTGAATCGGGACTTCGACCGTGGCTGATGCAACCGGGGCGCGAATCGGAGCTGGCAAGGCAGCTGGGGGTGCGAGTACAACGGGAGAACGTGGCCGTTGGAGTATGGGGCGAATCACATGCTCTGGCTCTTCAACTGGCTCCGCAGCGGCGCGTCTCGCTTGTGCTCTGGTTTGCAATGCTAATGCCTGTTTTATCCCCTTCAGGTCCTCCATCTCCTGGACCAACTGGCGTTGACGTTCTTCGATTGACAGGCGGCTTGATGTCTGAGAGAAAGTGGCGTAATCGGGCTGCGCTCCTACCATCAATTGAGCGGCGCCCATCTGTCCGGGATTCGCGCGGTGCCACTCTTCTACGCGGGCGCGAAGGTTATGACCCTGAATGTAACGCGGGACGAAGGCGCCAGAGGGAAGGACGACCCTGCCGTTAATATCGCGTTTGCAACGTCCTAATTTTGCGTCGGAGGTAACGAGGTCGCAGTTGGCGATAAAATGCGGGCCGCTGCAATAGGTGCAGCCTTCGGTGCGGGGATTCGTATTCGGATTTGGGTTACGTGGCGGGTTCGGGTACGGGGAATTATTCAAAGTATTTGTGTTGAAAACTCCGGCTTTTGCCAGGCTCTCGACGACGGTTGTGATCAGGACTGCCATATCTGGCTCGGCTTTGATCTGCTGGGGCGTGGACGAAGGCGACAGCGAATCGGAGACGGTAGTCGAGATGGGAGTGCCATGGAGTACGAAATCTGCGGCCTCTTTTAGGTCGGCCAAATCGTACGGGTCTTCAGGATGAACATCCGGCTTTTTAATTTGCAGTCTCTGGTGGATTTTCTCCCATAGGCTGCTCGGCTGCATGGCACGGCGGAACGAGCGGCTCTGCTCCGATACGGAAAGTCGTCCTTTGGCGATGAGGTACGTGGTGATAGCGGAGAAGTCACGATAAAACTCGCTGAAATCCCCTTTCGAAAGGATCCCCGTGCGTGCGTGTGCGCCAATTAGGGTGTCCAAATCTCCCAATCCGTATTTTCTGTCGGAATCCGTTCCGGGGTATAGCTTCAACACCGCGGCTTTGAACTCGTTGTACGACGTAGCGGGAGCCGTAAATTCGGTGAGAGCTTCCCACGCGTCTTGGTCGCGAACGCTGAGGAACCGCGTGGCATGTGACTTCATCTGCGTGTTGTCGGTAACAGCACAACGCTGGAAGTGGAACTCGAGGTCGGAGAAATAACGTGGAAGCTCACGAGGCTTCGTCGAGTCGAAGGTGGGAGCATTGCGATCTCCGCGTGCGGGCATCGCAATATTTTGGGCCATTGTGGAAATGGAATGAGTTGGGTCGTTGGTAGGTGTTGGATTGTTAATAATATCGTCGAATTCTGCCGGGCGAAGGAGCGGCGTTGTCGAGCGCGAAGGCGAGGGCGAGGGCGAGGGCGTAGGCGTAGGCGTAGGCGTAGGCGATGGAATATCGGCGTGATGCGATAGATGGTGCGGAACGGCTTCAAAGAATGATGAATCGGCAAGATTATCTGGGTCTTGGCCGATGTCAATCAATTCTTGACGTAGGTCCCGGAGAACGTTCCTTCGCAAGGTACGAGATGGGTATGTGGAATCTATGTTAGAACCCCTCGCGGTGGGCTCCAAGATGATACGCCTACTCCGGCTCTAAGAGTGGATGCTGAACAAATGAACAACAACAACCCCAAGATGGGAGAAGTGGACGTGGGGTGCGAGGTGGGTCTAAGAAGATCCAAAACCAGATCACGTACGTGCTGACCGGCTCCGGGGACGGGTAATACGGAGGCTTCAACGTCTATATGACGTGCGGTGGCTTCAACGTCTCGGCGACGTGTCGGATGTCTTCAACGTCTCGGTGACGTGCTTCAACGTCTCGGCGACGTGCGATGGCGTAGGCGGTTCGGGAGCGAAAGGCTAAAGCGAGGTAAGGGCAATTGAGAGGTGTATTGGGGAGGGGGATCCTTTAACAGTACATAGTAACTACGGGCTTTTATAGAAGAAGATTACTCATGCTTTAGTCATTCCAGCTACGCGCTCCAAGATCCTTCCGAGGACCGCATGGTACTTCTGAGAATATCCATCCATATTGGGACTGCTCGTCGACGAACGAGGTCTCGTAGGAGTTTCGTCGACGAACGATACAAGAATATCGCCCAATTGGGAAACTGATCGGTTTCGTTCGCCGGCAATCGTGGCTGTGTAAGTCCGTGACGTCGGCAATCTTCCGGGAAAGCTTCGCCCATGAACGAGACTTCCGGGAACAGCGCGCACTGGTGCGCATCAATAGCCGGCGGAACGTGAATCTGGGATAGGTTTAGTATATGCGAAGTATACAGTCTGCACTGAACATGAACCCGAGCACGCACCGTAAATAGGCATTGAGATTAGCGCTAGTACTTGGTGCAATAATTCGAAAAGGCCGGATGTCAGCATGTGGTCAAAACTTTATAGCCTACCTAACAGCTGAAAAATGGAACGGGAATTCAAGTAGGATAAATGTCAGTCAAGTTTACTGGTATGCGCTCGGAGCGTCAGACCGATCCACGGACGCCAAGATTCTGCACACTAGCATCCTGGAGTCGACCATGAGATGCTACCACTGCTTTCTTTCCGCACAGCCCAAAAAGCACGAAGCGGGCAAGGAAAGTCGTTCGCACAGTGATGCCACTCCGAACTCAAAGGAAACTTCGAACTTGGAAAGAGGCCCCGACCCGGATAGATAGGTGGTGGAGTGGAGAGATAACTCACCAGACGAATCCACCCATCGCACGGAGCCTGCTTGTTCATTGTCGCTCGCCTTCAAGAGCATTTCGACCAGGGACGGACGCTGGGAAAAAAAAAAGGAGTGGCAACAGCAAAATGAGCTTGAGAAGAGCAGAGGAGGGAGGGGGGAATAGTGAAGAGTGGATCATCTGCCTCCCGCGGCGGTGCGCCTCGAACGATTGAGTCCCAACGAGACTCTGATCAGGCTGTCTATGACACGGATAAATTGAGGTGCCGCGCTTTTGTTTGCATGCGACGAGACTCGGAGATGCAGAGGGCAGATTGGACTTCGATTTGGAGTGAATGGAAGACTCGGACACGCCAGCCAGCCAGATAGTTATACACGTCGGCCCAACTCGCGAGTGCCAGACAGAACGGTGGCCAGAAATTCGTGAGGGAAGGCCCGGGCGCCAGGGAAGAGTGACAGCGCAAAGTCTTCGGGTTCAAGATAGAATGGAGTCTGGATTAGTAGAGCGCAGAACAGAGCCGATTGAAGGCAGGGGTAGGGAGTATATGAGAAGAAAGGCTAGGAAGCAGTGAGGGATACGAGAGAAGGCGTGAGTTGGAACTCCCTGACCACTTTAGTTGCATTTTTAAAAAGCGCCAAGTTATTTATAATGAGTTCCAGCCAGCCCCGAGACAACTTCGGAGTTGTACGCTCACGCAAATCCACGATCAGCCAATATATTCGAGGCCTCTTGGTACGCGGCGATGCTGGATTAAATGCGGGATTTAAGATGTATGTAGAGTACCAGTAAATACAGTGCGCGTCAAGGGTGATAGCAAGGCCAGCGCGAGTCACGATCAAGGGATACAACGACGTTCCGTGGATGGGTATGTACGCGTCTCTCATCTAGCCACCGCGGTCCCAGTAGCGTGTGTGTAGGCCCCATCCAGCCTGGGGCATCGGGGAACGGGCACAGCGGCGTCGGGTGGTCAATCGCGCGGCATATGTCGCACGACACGTCCTCACGCAGCACACGCCCGGTGTTGTTGAACGCCGTGACGAAGACGACGTCGCGGAAGGCGCGGCGGATCGCGGTGTAGCCGTCGGCGGTGTGCGTGGTGACGCGCATGTAGACGCGCCAGACGACGCGCGGCGCGGCGAGCTCGAGTGGGGCGACGGAGACGGAGTGGAGAACATCCTCGAGCGTGGAGAGAGTGGCGGGGAGCGCGTCGTGGTAGCTCATGACGAGCCGGCTGAAGTCGGCTTTAGCGCGGAGCTGGGCAGTGATCGCGGTGGCCGCTTCCTCCGCGCCGCGCGCGGTGTTCTCGAAGGTGAGCCCTTCGACGATGCCGAGGAAGCCTTGGGGGGTTGAGGGGGGAAGATGAACAGTGTAATTTTTGGGGTGCTGAGCACGCGGCGGCGTATCAGCTCTACATCAAGGTCGGGAGGGACACCTGTGATCCCGAAGGCGTTCGGCGCGGGGAGGCGGGGGTTGGCGGAGTTCGCCGCGCCCATGCGTACGGTGCCGGGGGGGAGGTTGAGGGCGTTGGCGACGAGGTCCGCCCCTGCGAGGGCTTCGGCGACGGGGTCTGTGCTTCCGCCAGCCACAAACGCAAGGAGGGTGTGGGGGGCGTTCTCCCAAGGGTCCACGTTGTCGAGAATGATTTCGGGGTCCACGGTGGATCGCGGGAGGTGTCTGTCGGGGTATAGTATGTGCGTGGGGGGGGGGGGGGGGGGGGGGGCGGCGGGGTCAGCGAGCGTGACGGGTTGCAGGATGACAGGTGGTTGATTCGGTTCAGTTGCTCCCTCGGGAAGATACAAAGGAGTGACCACGCCGAGTCGAAGATAGTCCGAGAGTCGTATGCCCCTGTAAAAGTGTTTCAAATGAGCATCATGCCCCCGACACAGACGCAATCCTCACCCTATCGCAGCGGCAGCAGCGGTTTCCAGTTGGCCTGATTTTCCCACCTAACTCGAATTCCGAACCTCTTCGCTCTACCCTCTGTGCACACGCAAGATCCGATCGTCGTCGTCATATCCCCTCGTTCGGTGGGTGGAGCGTCAGTTAACGGCGGACGGTGCCGTAGAACGCGCGTCGTCGGCGGGGTACGATGCTTGAAGGCAAGGGTGATCGTCGTCGCTCGTCGCTCGGTCGGAGTTCACGCCGGCAATCAAATCTCGATCCATCGATATGGTTCGACGGATCAGACGTCCCGCTGAAACGTTTCCCACGCCTTCCCACGCTCCCACGACGCTCATGTTAGCAGGTTAGCCCCGGAGACTCTTCCTTGCCAGCGAGGAGCAATGTCTGTTTGGCTCGGCCGAACTTCATGCTTCATGGTGGACGTATCTTCGTCATGCTCAGTGCGTGCTCAATTTCAGTCTGTCGCCATTGTATCTGTAGCTTACTGACGACCCCCGGAACGATATAGCCACGCCGACGAAGGACCCTTAACACTCGGATGTCCGCGCGGGGCATCCCGCGCATATGACCTCGCCGAGAACACCTCGTCGACATCGGGCAGCGGAGAACGGCAGATCGGGCGCTTCGTAGTCGTCACTCGTCCTCCTTTCCAGCTCGCTGACACGTAGGTATGGTCATGCGGTGCAGATGGTACACCCCCCCAACCGCTTTCTGCGTGACGGTGACCACCTCCCGTTCATCGACTGCGGGTACTTTGCCGTGCGCTTCACGGAGCCGCGCGACAACGTCGTGCACCAGCCCCAGGCCACCGTCGATCTCGTGGACGCCGCGCAGTGTGGCGAGCTCACTAAGAAATACGTGCGGTGGACGGCACCGTCGGATGGACCGTTGTCACTGGGGCACCCTTAGGGTGTTATCAACTGCGCCGGTGGGGGGCTGCAGCGAAGATGAGTGATGCCCACAACGAGCCTCGCTCATTCGATCTCTGGGATTTCATACTTGCAGTGAATCTCACCGGGACATTCAGTCTTACTCGGCTGGCTCTGCGCCATCTCGTGATGGTTGCTATGCAGGTCTCCTCGTTCTTGGAGTATGCTTCGTACGGTGCCCAGTGCTTTTGTGCGGGGTGTCGCCAAGGTGTCGCAGATTGTTCAGGTCAATCTTCTTGCATGGCACTGAGTCGGACCTCGGCGTGCGGGACCAAAGTCGAAAGGCGGAGGTTTGTACTACCATCGAGATCGAAACATAAAAGAGTATGGAAGGAATAGCTTAGAGCGAAAAAGGAGGACCCTGGTTTATCCTATAGTAGGTCGAATACTAAGTTCGGACAAAATTTTCGATCTGGGCCACCTATGTCAGAGGAAAGTTCGGACAAAATGGGACGACAATGGACTGACCTCAGATCTAAAGTTCGGACATGGGTCCGCTGTGGAGCAAGGTCAGATACAAGTTCGGACAATGCTGTCTCCTATTTCCTTTTTTGTACCCGCGCTGCGCGCTTGCCACTTGGGAGCTTCAAAGTGGTCTCTGAACAATGTGAAAAAAATTAATTCCTTTATGCAGTGGCTCCTGTGGCAGCCTGTGGCCGACTTGTGAATTTTCTGAACCTTCTCAGCGGGAGCCCACGCCTGGGTCCCAACATGTGATACCATTGGTTCACTGTCTTACATCGTTGTACAGCTACACCAACACTCGTACCGCCACAATTCAAGTTCATTGACCGCAACTATGCGGCCCTCGGAACGTTCCGGTTTGCGCATCTCCCGTCAAACTCTTTCCTTGTCATGCTACCCCAGGATGATGATTCGGAAACCGTGAAGGAGTGCCGAGACCATGTGGAACTTGGTCACCGTGCTCAGAAGATATTTCAGGACTTGTGGGATGAGAGGGAAGCACTGGCCAAAGCAGTGGCCAGCCTCAACATGGTCCGGCGTAAAGGAAAGGCAAATATTAGTCTTTTGGAGATGGAGGAGGATGAGGAGTTAACTCAGGAATATAACTGCGATTTTTTTGCGATTTTTGGAGGCCAAAAAACGAATTTCGGGGAAAATTTGAGGTCAGAAGCAAAGTTCGGACAAATTTGGGACCTAAACTAGGTTGGCGGCGGAGTTCGGACAAAATCTGGGCGCCGGCCGGTGTCAAAAGTTCGGACAAAATTTTTTGGAGGGCCCAAATCCGTATTCGACCTACTATAGGATAAACCAGGGTCCTGAAAAAGGGTGCATCGCGCACACGTGATCCTGGACTGGAACATTATGTAATCCCCAAACGCGTGAATGCGAAGTGGAGATTGGTTGCTCTCACAATTTGCTGGTATGCTCTTGCATCAAGCCAATCCACCTACACCAAGACTCTGCGCATCCTTGGATTCTGAAGGCTTGAGCCTTACATAGACGGTCTACTTACCCAAGTGATCACCACCACTCAATCACCACTTGATCAAGCTGATCAGTGATCAGGACAGACTTCCTACTGCATAACAATTATAGCGCGCTTTGCGGCAGAGCCCACTAACTTGGGTTTGTCAATTATACACTGTTCCAAAACCAACCGGCATATACAGGCAAAGGGAAAGTAAGTAAACATACAGAAAAATCCAAGAGGCCACTGAGTTGATCTGAACATCGGCGGAAACAAGTGTTAAATTTTAATGGACTCGGATGGGGGGCACACCGGATAAAGTAAAATATTAACCTAGGTTAATATGTACGCATAGAGTAGATAACTCAGTAGATAATTCCAAACTTGTAGATAGTTGATAAGTTCAATTGATGTGAAAGCACCACGGCAGTAGCCACAATCAGCAACTCTTTCCCTAGCCTTGACTTTGTTCCCTTTCAGCAAGTTAGGAAAGCCATGCCCAAATAAATTCATTTAGCTGTGCTTTCAGGTATATTGAAAGGGAGCCTTTCGAGGTAACAATCTATTTTTCCTTTGTTCGAACAAAGGAAAAATAGATTGTTACCCCGAAAGTTCTCTTTTCTTCTCGCAGGAAATGACTCCTGAAAGTTGACCTTTCACCAGTCCTTTCACAACTTGCTAACAATGAAGGAATCTACAACTTTTGCAACTGCCCCTGATTGTGGTAACTTCCATGGCCATTTCGCACCAAATTAATTCCTAGACTATCTCCAAGTCTTGATTTGTCTACTGAATCATCTACTCTATGCTAACATATTAACCTAGGTTAATATTTTCTTTTACCCGGTGTGGGGGGGGGGGGGGGGGGTCATTGTCAGCTTTGAAGCAACTGCCAGAAGAATTATATATCTAGAGCTCCCACCGCTGGCAGTGCCAAACGATCAATATCTGCCATGATGCAGGGCACCAATCAAGGGAGAGACGGAGCCATTCAATGGCTGGTTAACTGCAAGTATTGGTGGACTTTCCAATTGGCCTCTACTCAGCCTGTAAAAGCCCTGACTCAAATATAAATTGTTCACAGTAATTAGAGTGTATTAGCACTCAAAAAAATTCAGATTTCCCTGTCACCTGTTTAGGATTGCTTAAGCAAACTACGTTGAGACGTGAAATCGCTTAAGCCCAGGGTTAAGCGGATTAATCAGATTAATCACCCTATCTACATATCACTAAATATTACATTTCTTCTACCATTACCTGGTACTGAGCGGATTCAGCGGATTCAGCCGCTTGATCACCTTTAACGGTTTTACCCGTTTAAGCAGATTTATCCACCCAATTCACGACAACTCTGGTGGCCACCAGCTGAGAATGATCATGAAAGACTCTAAGCTCCGGGAGCAAAATATTTTAGTAATATATTTGCACTCAATAAATACACTGTACTCACCACGATGCCACCGTGCCACTAAGTAAGACAGAAAGCCAAGCATGATGATGGCCGAGGCAGTGCCGCAGCGGTCCATTGTCCAAGATGATGAGTCCGTAAATGGGGCTTCAGCTGTAGAGGATTAGAGGAAGAGATAGTTGGGGGAAACGTGATGGTTAGAGACAAGAGGTGGTGTTCGGCGAAGCAAGATCATTCGATCAATTTCTTTGTTTCAATTTTCTTTTTGTTTGCTTCGTCAGTCACACGTTACAGCGTCACATACATGCTCTTTCTCTCAACCATCGTCATCTCAAGTCCCTCTTCTCTTCACACATAATCCTACCTAATCTGATGTCCCACTCCTGAACTTCGTGCACCATTCCAACTCGATTCAGACCGGTGGTTTTTGATGGTTCGAACGCTGGTCGGTGGTTTGTTCCTATCATATGCCACGTCTCCTTAGCATCTTGGTGGCATCGTAAGTCTGTTTCTCTTCGCAGTGGTCCCAACTTGCAGTTCACACCATTATGATTCTTCTTGTTGGTACTCACTACCAAAGGACAGTGGGGATGGTAACTAATATGATGGTAAGTATTTCTGTTCTAATTCTTAACAAATATCATCATGCAAACGACGCAGACTTGCTGCCCTCAAATGACTTTAATTGCGGATTAATCCACTGAATCTGATAATCTGCTAAATCCGATGAATGCGCTGAACCTGGCTGAATCGGCTTAAAGTCTAGATGCGGTGGGTCAAGCGGCTGAATCTAATTAACCCAGCTACTAGTTGGTCCAGCTGCTGAATCCGCTTAATCCAGCTAGTCCACCGACTGAGGCCCGGATGGTCGGTGAAGTCGACGTCGCTGAATCCGCTGAATCTGCTTACTTAAAATCGAGGGCAAGAGTGAAATGCGGTTTTATGATGTAGTTTCACGCAGTATACAGTAGCTTAATCCGCTTAATCCGCTTGATCCTGGTCTTAAGCAATTTCACGTCTCAACGTAGTTTGCTTAAGCAATCGTAAACAGGATTCATGATTTCCTGAGGCTCTGATTGGCTTGGAGCTGTGGAGCAGCCAATCGCATTGCAGAATCTCTTCATTTTAAACGAAAGCTGATACACTCTATTATGTGATCCCCAGAAGCATCAATTGGGCCCCATTCTCGCTCGGTCGCCAGCTCGCATAGGGCCCAAGAACCTGCCAAAGGTGGGCACAGAAAACTGAGTTGTATCTGCACAATGCTCTTTGCGCAAAATAATGGTTGAGTCTTTTCTGCAATGACAGAACATGAAGAAAATTGATGGTAAAAGCTAGGTACATTGAAGAGGTGAGAATTTTGAGGAGGAAATTTGAGTTTTAATCAACATCGGCTGAAACATCGGCCAAGAACACTGGCCAAGCCGAATATACGTAAATGGAAACATCGGGTGGAACCGGAGAAAAATGGCAGGTACATCAAAGGATCAATCAAAAAGGACTGATTTCATCAAAAAGAGATCATTACTGCCAAAATTTTTTGATAGGGCGCTACAGGACCCACTACCTAAAGTTAGTGGGCATTTGGTGTTTCTTTGAGGCTCTCCATTTGGTGTTTCCCTTGAGCCTCCACGAGTTTATAAGGCGGGCACGAATTCTTGCCTATCACTCATAACATGCCTCCCTCGCAGCCTCCGTTTCACGAAATACACGGTGCGGTTTGAATCGATTGATACACGGCAGTTATGAATCTTCTCACAGTCAACTCGATGCAAGGAGGTACCGGAGGCGACGGAGGACCAGCCACGGCTGGCAGTGGCGGAACCGGTGGTACCGGTGAGGGTCCTCGATTGTTTGCCCACCAAGGCAACAATTACTACCTCACCTTCAATATTTTCCCCCTGCCCTTGGGCGCCGGGCATATGGTCCCACAACATGAAATGAGAGCCCCGGAAGCAACCCCAAATGGTATTTCCAATTGATTCTTCGTCGGTACTTCAAATAAATCTCACCAGCTTCTGCAGGTCGCGGTGAAGGCTCAAGAAATCAACATGGTACGCCGGGGCTTGTACATATCTCTGTCCAACCACTGATCTTATTTTTTCTCTCAAAGATTCGGGCGGGATGCGCAGGACCCCAACATTCAGACACGAGGTATATGTCTGAATATAATTGGACATAATCCATGGCTAATCTGTATTTAACTGCGAAGAATAAACGGGTCAGTAGTTTCATTGTCGTCATCCGTGCAAGCGACTTATCTCCCTTTATAGAGTCTTTTCCAGACAATAATTCGCGGGGTCAAACTAGTGTTTTGCTGTAATCTGGGTGTCAGTACAACAGAGTAGACGAGTGGGTTTTATGTGGAATATTAGGAGATTCGAATTCATTGGGCAGACAAATATTCTCACTACCGCGGAATATAGGTCCCTGGAGGTCCAAGTTCAAGCCGGCGATCTAATCTAATCTAATCCCAAGTCGATAAGGATCCATAGATGGATCAATCACTTTGCGCTCACAGCTCAGCGCTCAGCGCTCAGCCTCTCGTTAACGTCCATTCCTCCATCTCCAAGCCGGTGACACCTTTTCGTTCTCAGCTGTTACCCCAGTCTTTCACTGGAATTGAGCCGTACGAAATCTCTCAAACTGTCCCTAATCTATATCTCAAGTCCCTTGTAGGCTATGTCCATGAAAGAGCTACAGGCGCACATCGAGAAAATCACCGCAGATATAGAACTGCAGAAGCAAGTGCTAAAGAAGCTGGAACACAGTAAAAGCTTGGCTCAGCGCCAACTCAACACCATCTGCGATCCAATAGCGCGGCTGCCCCTCGAAATTTCATCCGAGATTTTCATGCAATGTCTCCCTCTTCTCGCAGAGCCTGGAGCTCATAATATTCCCATGGTCCTTGTGAACATCTGCAATACATGGACCGACATCGCGCTATCCACCCCGGCTCTTTGGGCTGCCGTCCGTGTCGTTTTTCCGCGCTCAGAAGGTTTCCGACAACTTTTGAGAACATGGCTGCAGCGCGCACGTAACCACCCCTTGTCCATATCTCTTACCAACACTTTCCACCAAGCCGCCGTCATGTACACCATCTGGCGACATGTCCAGCAGCTAAAACATCTCGAACTCACTCTGCTACGAGAAAGAGGATGACGAAGATAGCGACGAGGGACAGGAAGCCTTGCACAAACTCATGTTCTCCGGAATAGTTTTTATTAATCACGGACCCACATTGCGATATCGACCGTGGTCTCGTAATCTTCCCTTTACGTCGTGGCTTTAGGTCTTTAGAAAGGTTTAGCACGATGCTCAAACCCGCCCGGAATCACTCATTGACGGTCTGCCATTGGGGCAGGTTTCACGAGCTCATCGCCACGGCCTCGGAATTTAGCCATGTACAAAAAAGTTCCGCCGGGCCATCGGACAAGTGCATCCTCTCATCGTCATCAGATGTGCTTTGCCAGCGTGCCATGAGGTTAAGAGTATATGTATGCACTCAACGTACGATATATCTGGGCGACACGGAGCCTATGTTCAAATATTTCTGTTCTTTCTTGGTTAGACAGGGAGCGGAAACCCTTTATCGGAAGGGTAAAGGTACCAGTATAGAACCAGTGGAGTTCGAAGGGGGGATGAAGAAAAATACTTAGGTCGAACGTGAAGTAGCGCAATGTTACAGTCATCCCGCTCCTAGAGGCTCTAAACTACATTTCCCGCCTTCAACTGCCCGGGTCAAGTTTAGCCATGTCAGGATCCAACAATGTAACCTGCTCCTCACCTCGAAATTCGCTGAATTGGCAGCGGGATTGATTATTGTTGGAAGAAAGACTCGAGTCTTGGACTCACTCGAACTCGAACGAAATAGGCTGTCAAAAATAGTTATGACGAATTACTGCGAAGTATACCAGATGAAACATGTCGAAGAAAAAGGGAAGGGATCGGTACGCGAGATACCTGCACATGAAAGGGAAGTGCAGGAAGGGGTGATAAAAACGAGACACGAACAAAAAAAAAGGCGCGCACGAAGGCAGTGGTAGAAAGAGGTGGAGAGCCGCAGTAGCGCACGGTTCCCTAATCTGATTCACTGCGGGTAGGGTGGCGAGGAGGGTGCGGGACGCAGATGCCGTGGACTCAACCTGCGCGGGCTCGCAAGTCCGTTAGCAGCGGACGGCGGTGTGGCGGCGCCGCGAGAGGAACACCTCTCAAATCAACCGGGCGGCGGGCTCCTATATGTATGTACCACAGTACGCACATGTACCTGTGCATAGAATAATCCAACCACATACTTTTCTTGTCGATGGAGTCGAAGCTTAAAGCCGGCGGGGGTAAACTAACTAACTGCATGTGTGATTTAATAGCCAATGAGGACTACCTTTGGTTACGAGGACCTGAACTGTAGTTAGTGTAGTCGGTCGCATCAACCGTCAAGTTTCGTGAATCTGCGCCAAAAGAGGGCATAAATCAGAGGGCCGGATTTCAGCACTGGCCTAAGTGATCAAGAGCGAGGTCGGCGGTGAGGAATGTATTCTTGGAAGAAATAGGATACTAAGAGACTGTATTACATCTAAAGAAATGTTAGATGCTCCGAGCCAAAGGCATGGTGTTGGTATAATAGATCGGCAAGGGAATACATACTCACTTGAGTCGAGATCCCCGAGCTGAAGTGAGCACATGAAACATGCTGGAGGTTCAAACAGAAAAATCTCAACTCCACTTTGGACGTGTTGCCGGAAGAGGTTACTGACCTTATAACGTATTAGATGAGAATTCGGATTGTTCTGGGGCTCGCCCACTTGGAAGAGCCAAGATCGTGGACGCGAACATATCCTGTAAAGCAGCAGTCGGTATAGATCGAAAGATATACAGTCGACTTCCCGATAACCCATACCCCTCGGTGGACGCGAAAAGCTATGGGTTTCAAGGAAGTTATGGGTTATGGGCCGATTTTAAATGGAAAATCACTCCCAAAAAGCATGGGTTATTGGGGGGTATGGGTTAAGAGGAGTATGGGTTAGGAGGAAGTCGACTGTAAATCAAGTTTGAAGCCCAAGGTCGTTGAAATCTCATCGTGATCCTCGTTGTCAAGAGTCTCGGCGCGTGCAGTGTCGTTCAACGACTGAGAGGCTAAAAGGTCCAGACGCCTCTAAGTCAGTCAGTATAAATCCGGTGCAGAGAAGACTCATGTTCAAATAGAACCCCGAGTTCTGGGACCAGACAACTTGTCCCGAGATAGACTCAGACCGAGATGAACTTGAACTCCGAGTTTCGGACCGAGACAAACTCGACTCGAACCCAGACCGATACCGCGAAGGTGAGTGAGTGCAGGATCTGTGAAGTAAATGGTCAATACAGAACGAAGATAGATATAATGTTAACGGACGTATTCTGATGTAACGGGCTGCGAAAATTCGATCGAGGGGCCGCCTTCATTTTGAACAAGAACGAAGATAGTCTGCGCGTCAGTTCACGGAAGGACACACCGAGTGAGAACCTGCTGTATGCAATCACTAGTCGTCGCGATAAGCAATTGAACTAGACCAAACCTGAGTCTTTACAACTATGAAGCAGCGCTAGTGGGTATCATAACCTTCCTTAGAGCTAAAACAGAAGGTCAACCGCAAGCAGGAATGCACCAAGACTTTGTGAATGAAATTTGAGGATTCTGATCGTGACCGCCACGAGTATTCAATACTGGCTGGTCGTAGATCTCAATTGAGTATTCAAGGACCCAGGAGGAGTATATGACTGCTCAGTTATCGGACCCAAGGTTCGAGATGGATCGATTGACGAGTCGATTGTAGAGGTGGCAGAGCTGTGTATTCATAATAGAGACAAGCAAATAGATGATCCCATCAATCGATCAGAGTCCCGCCCCTCATCCCGCCCCTCATCCAAACGACCAGCGAAGCCATGTCAGGCAATGTCAGGCCCTGGGGTCGCCGAGGTGCAATCTATAAGCATACTTAAAGTTGGTATACAAACTACACTCTCCCATTGACGGAACTGATTCTAATCTCCCTCAGTTTTTATAAAAAATCAGCAGTATCGCCTGGACGGGTGGAGGGCCGGCGGGTGAGACAGGCGCGGCATCGGGCACGATGGGTTGCACGATGACAGGGATGGGTGGTGCTGCAGCTCCAGCGGTGGTTCCGCCGGCAGCAGCACCTACTGTAGCGGCCGCGGAGACGCGGGCAGAGCTAGTGTCGATGGGGCCCAGGCGAGGGGACCCTGACGAGTCCTCGCGGCGGGACGTGGAGGCACCCTGCGTTGTGCGGTCGGGAAGGCGGCTCGCCGCGATGGCAGCGGCAACGTCGGCAGCGTCGGCAGCGGCGACGTCCACTTCCTCGCTCGCAGTGTGATCGGTCCGTGCTCTCGCTTTGCCCTTGGCGGCACGTCGCTGCGCTGCGGCGGTCTCATCCATCACCTCCTCGTCGAACTCATCGTCAGCCGGGGGAGTCGGCGAGGGGGATTCGGGGGACTGCGATGGGGTTGTGTGCGCCGACGGGTCCGATGTCGCGGGAGGGGGAGTCTCGCTGAGAGTGGGAGTCGCGGCCGGGGCAGGCAAGGTCTCGACGCCGTGAGCGGGGTTGCGGCCAACGAGCAACGCAGCGATGAGGCCGATCGAGACCGCCAGGAAGCTGATCACGAAGTTGATCGCGGCTTGTATGGGCTCGATGGTTTGCGCTGGGGTCGCGTTGTCTGGGACTTCTTCGGTGGTCGAAGAGTGTTGCGCGTCTGAGAGCGAGAGCGATGAGGGTGTGTCGGAGGCTGGCAGGCGCGCGTTGTTGCCATTGGGGGTGGCCGTAGTCTTGCGGGGAGCTGGTGAGGAAGGAACACTGATCAGTGGCTGTACCGATTTATATCCGAGCCCTGGCGCACCATGGCGATTTCTCAAGCCCTCCGAGTCAACGCGACTTGCGATGGAAATTCCATTAAGGGCTTCGTCGACGGCGTGCAGAGAGTCGCTAATGTTGGGATATATGTTGATAATGATGTTGTGGGCATTATTGAGGAATTGGCGGATAGACAATCGAGGAGCCTCGCCAATACCACCGCGTCCGCCACTACCACCACTGGCTGGCCCTCCGTCGCCTCCGGTACCTCCTCCTATAGAGCCGACTGCGAAAAAAAAGTTCATAATCGTCGTGTATCAATCGATTCAAACCGCACCGTGTATGTGGGTTGGAGGGGGCATTTATCGGTTGTGAAAGTAGAAAGAATGACAAGTGAACCCCGCCGCATTTTCCGCATTTTGAACTCCATCTCAGGCTCCGGATTGAGCAAGAGAGGGAAGCTGATACGTTAGTAACATATGTAACTAACGACTCATTCAATGCCGATATCTCGGTACGCCGGATTCTAGCTCCGAGCCGTGCGAACATAAAATCCATCAAAGATTCTATGTCCCAAAAACCGGGCGACCTCCAATTATTATTACTCTCCATGGGTATCTAGACATCATTTCTGCACTTTTATTTTTTTGATACAAGAGGACGTCCTGGACGAGCCAAAGCTCGCAAGCATTTTATCACGCTGATCAGCGGGCACGGCACAATTTCAAGGATCATTCCAAGCAATTGTCTGATTTAGGAAATGTTGCCCCGACGCATTTTGAACTTCATTTCAGGCTGAGGGTCGAGCGAGAGCGGGAAGCTGATACGTTGTTAACTTATGTGACTGCTCCCGCGACACAATTCAATGAATGCCGATATATATCTGGGTACGCGAGCTACATCCAACTTCATTTCAAGCTTAGGGTTGAGCGAGAGAGGGAAGCTGATACGTCAGTAACTTATGTAACTGCTACCGCGGAACGACTCATACAATGCCGATATCTGGGTACGCGAGCTAAATCCGACTTCATTTTAGGCTTAGGGTTGAGCGAGAGAGGGAAGTTGATACGTTAGTAATCTATGTAAACGGTGCCGCGAAACGCTCAATCCTGCTCAATCAATGCCGATATCTCGGTACGCGAGGCCGTGCGAACATACAATCATCAAAGATCGTGCGCGCGAACACGCCAACGCAAGGGATAATTCAACCCCCGTTCTTTGGCATGCCCGGGTTGCCACCTGTTGCCACTATTTAGCAACCCCATGATATCTAAGCCATCAGTTGATGGCACTTGATGGCGCTGATGGCGGGGCAAGGCGGGTGACATCCAGGACACTCCTGACGCCTTTAGATAATCCCGAAAAAAATTGACTACATTCAGAAGCACTTACCACTTGTCTCACAATTTTTTTGGGAGCAATGTCTTGCTCAAATCATCAAACTATCGTGGTTTAGGCCATTTTGCTCAGAAAACCTGAGAAAAAACATGGAAACGGACCGATAAAACCCCTCAAAACGCAGGCATATGGAGGTATAATTAGGGGAGCTCCTGCCCAATCAATGGTCTGAACTTTCAGAAGGGCGACGATGTAAAAGAAACGGCGGTCAAAGCGGATTTGCGTGATTATCTTGCTTATCTTATCGTCCACGTGGAGGCTGCCAAATACAACAATGTTATATGGCAACCCCCGTACATCTGGCACGAGGGTTACCAAATAGAATTATCCCAACGCAAGCTATGTCCAAAAACGGGCGACCTCCAATTATTATTATTTTCCATCGGCATCTAGACCTCATTTCTGCACTTTTATTTTTCTGATACAAGAGGACAAGCCAAAGATTGCAAGCATTTTTTTCATCTTGCTGATCAGCGCTTGGTAGGTAGGTAGGTACTAGTGCTTAGTTCTTTTTATACATCTGTTGTGGTCAGAAAGGACAACAGATCACATGTATATTATTCGGATCCAGGTAGGTAGAATTACACGTCCAGTCCAACTCATGAACGCCGGTTCCTGGGATTAACCCGGTGTACACGCAATGATCCTTGCAATCGTGCCGTACCCGATTGTCTGATTTGGGAAATGTTGCCCCCCCGCATTTTGGACTTCATTTCCGGCTTAGGGTTGAGTGAGAGAGGGAAACTGATATGTTAGTAACCTTGCTGCGAAACGACTCATACAATGCCGATATCTGGGTACGCGAGCTACATCCACGTGCGCGCCAGCGGAAAGTACTGTACTATTTCGACCAAGTCTTCAGGCCATGTCACGCGTCACCCAAGGTCTTCATTTTTTTAAGTCTTCATTCCTCGGCAATCATGAAAAAATTACCATATATGGGCATCCGGCGACTGCCGGAGCGATTTTTTTTGATGTTTTTAGGCCTATTTGGGTCGAAAAAGTTCAATGTCACCGTCACCACGGAGGGTTATAGGGGTTGATGGGGTGGCTGTGCACTCGGTCCGGGAACCGGCCCTTGACCATTCCATTATTTTGGCCGTGACCCAGACAAATTAGGGGATTCCGATTGAAGCGACCGCTTTCTGGACCCCCCTCCGCAACTTTCCTACGATTCAAAATTTTCATCACTTGAGGTCAGAAATTTGAGTGTCGAAATTTTTCTAAGTCAGATTGAATCATCACGTGCCCAAATCAATGGACTTTCTACGGTTACAGCTGTTCCGGAAAAGCTTGACAGTGCGCGAAATTTTTGTGCGATGTCCAACTTTTGATGTGAGGCTAAGGATTACCGATTTTGGAAGTAGATCCATCGGCAATTGGTCGGCAAGAGTCTTCCTCCCCCAAAAAAATTGAGTCCCCTCAGTGTCCCACCTTTTCATGTCGTTCGCCCGTCGTTGTCCCCGCCTTTCAACCCCTCCTCATTGAGGATGCGCAGACTACGTACCCGCAGAGGATTTGCGGGAGCTATCACGCTGTCGTAGTTTTCTTGATTGGCCTTCCAGCTGTATAGACTTCACAGAGAAATGCCCGAGAGGTACATTGTCATAGAAATCATCCTTGATGTATCCCATATCCGAGAATCCTCAATCTCAAGTCGGTCACATTCAATAATTGAATAGTTTCGAGTCCTGCCTGAGGATCCGCAAAGCATTCAAAGTGTTCAAAGTGTTCAAAGACAGAATTCAAAATCTATGTGTTCTTTTCTTGCCAGGGCTGTGCTCAGGCTCGGGTTGTGTCCTTGGCAAAATGTCTGCAGGGAATTAAGAATAACTGCTCCCGTTGACCGTGTGAGCGATTCCCTTTGCCTGGCAAATCGATGGTGTTCTTCGTCTCCCCGGGCGAGACGATAGCCCAAATTCCGGTACGATGTTGAATCTGTTTTCGGTCCAGGAGGCCCGCCGCCGGCGGGGTTGGAGTAGCGGCCGAACCAAGTGATACAGATATTGCCATGGGTGCGGCCGACTCGGAGTGTGTCCACACGAGGCCGTGTCCGTGTCTCCCAACTAGACTATTGAACATCACACAGATGAAATTCCCGTAAGTTTGGGAGAAAGAAAATGGGATCTCTGCTAAAGCGGCAAATAATTGTTGCATACTATGTAAGTTCTGCATCTGGTTTCCAATCATCCCGCTAAACCTTCCTGAGAACCTAAAGCGACAAAAATGGAAGACCATTAGGCCTGGGTCGATACTGCAATATGTGGGCTTCTTGGGTGATTCGGAAGGCAGGCAGTGAAGAAAGATCTCAGACAAAATTTCGAGAGGCAAACGTGCGGATTGAGGATGACATCGAGGGGTGATTAAGAAGTTTTTTTTATCGGTCTCTAGTACTTACCTGCAGCAGCTTCTTCTGTTAGTTGATCTCATTTGAGAGGTTCTCGATGCGCGTCCAGAGTTGTTCGACGGACAGTTCGAAATTTTGATTCCTCTATGCAAAGTTTCAATAGGTCAGAGAGGACGTTGGATTCAGACAAGCCTCGTCTGCATTCACCGACTTTGAATGTTGGATCCACGCGACCGAGCAACGAGTTACGAGCAATGAAAGTGGGGTTTTTGTCAAGAATCTGGCCTTATGTAAGTCAGGGATCGATCGAACCTTATCGACTCCGTGATTAGATTAGATTGCCGGCTTGAACTTGGACCTCCGGGGACCTATATTCCGCGGTAGTGAAAATATTTGTCTAGGACCCCGGTTTATCCCTTTGGAGGCTAGATTCAGTTTTGTCCGCACCCGTTTTATTTTCCCACGCTTTCTGAGGTTGCGAAAAGCGTTTTCAGAAAAGTGTTTTCTCAGAAAGCCAATCACTTTTGGAAAATTTTGCCTCCAAAAATTTAATAAATTTTGTCCGTGCGGTGGATCTGGCCTCCAAATGGATAAACCGGGGTCCTATTTGTCTATGCCCCAATGAATTCAAATCCTGAGATATTTAGAGAGGTTGCGCACAAGCCATTCGAGCCATTAAATGGCTTTTTTTGCGTGCGCACATTTATGGCTAATGGCTCTAATGGCTTCGATAATTGGATCGAAATGCGAGTGGGTTAGGAAATATATACTCCATCTAGAGACTTAGTTGCATGGCAAGTCGGAAGAATAGTATTTTACATGACAACATTGGGATTTTTTGTGAAAATTTTGGGATAATGACTAGGGTACTTGATTGTGAGCTGAAGACCAGCAGACACTATCAATTAGAACTAGTTAAAGAGCAGAGAAACACTCCCTGGCCCAAATTCATCAGCCATTAGTGATGAATGTGCGCACGCAAAAAAAGCCATTTAATGGCGTGAATGGCTTGTGCGCAACCTTTCTATTCGACATAAAAACCATTCATCTACTCTGTAGCGCTGTCACCCAGATCACAGCAAAATACTAGTTTGACCACGCGAATTATTGTCTGGAAAACAGTCTATAAGGTAAGTTAGTCGCTTGCACGGATGAGGACAATGGGACCGCTGACCCGTTTATTATTCTGCAGTTAAACACAGATTAGCCATGGATTGTGTTGAATTATATGTCGGACATGTACCTCGTTTCGGGATGTTGGGGCGCTGCCCGTCCTGTCCGACTCTGTGGAAGAAAAAATGAGATCGGTACATAGACAGAGATATATCCAAGCCCCGGCATACCATGGTGATTTCTTGAGCCTTCACCACGACCTACAGAAACTGGTGAGATTTATCTGGAGTACCAACGAAGAATCATTCGGAAATACCGTTCAGAGTTTCGTCGACGGCTCCTACTTCAGGCTGTGGGATCATATACCCAGCAGGCAAGAGTAGAGAGAAAATACTGATGTTGGTGATGTTGATGTTGCGTTGATTGGCATAGTGGTTGTGGTCTTGGCGGGCAGACAATCGAGGACCATGCCCAGTACCACCGGGTCCGCCACTCCCAGCAGTGGCTTGTCCTCCACCGCCCCCGGTACCTCCTTGAACCTCGACTGCGAAAATATTCAGAACTGTCGTGTTTCAATCGATTCAAATCGCACTGTGCATGTGGGATAGAGGGGGCATGTTTTGAGAGGTGGAATTCATGCCCACCTATCTATAGTCTGAAGGATAACATCACCGCGCTTCAACTAGCGATTTTTACATCATATATATGACATACATATCGCCCTGGGGGCAGAGCAAGACGCATGTGAGACCACATGCGTGCTATGCATGTGGCCGGCATGCAGTAAAGCACTCAATATAGGCACTTTTGTTGTACAAAGGGGGATTTTGTTGAGTACAAAGGGGGATTACTGTACCATTTCGACCGTAGGTTCAGTGACGGGTGACACATAGATTTTTTTGATGCGTGCAAAAATCGCCTTAAATCGAAAGTAAATTTTTTGGTCTTCTCGGATGAGATTTTCCTAAAAATAGTGAACCTACGGTCGAAATGGTACAGTAAGGGGGATTTTGTTGACTGGCGGGAAGTCAACAAAATCCCCCTTTGTACAACAAAACCTTGGTAACCACCTCCAAACCACTTGCATAGGATGCATGTGGTTTGACATGCGCTATGCTTTACTACCCCCAGTGTCAGATATACATAGGTTACTGCGCATCCAGTATGTACCGATCAGTCGGTATCTATGGAAAGCCAGAGAACCGCGCCCGTTTGATGGCCGGTGCGATACCCTAAGTGACATGCGGGGAATCATGCCTGGGCGAGACTTGGGGGGACGACTGGGGACGAGAGGGTGAAGCAGTGTGACGCGTCACCCGGCTAAAATTGATTCCGTTACACTCAAACTGTGTTAAATTTCTTACTCATGCTTAGCACTGAGCAAAAATCTCCGGTACATTCTAGCGCGGCACCCCAAAAAACCTTCGGATCTCTTTCTTACGCGCCCACCTCCCCCATTCGGTTTTATCCGTGATTACGGATACCTACCTTACCCACGCCACCTCTCGCTCGACGATGTCCAGGTAGCGGGGACGGGAGGAGGGGTGCGCCGGTGCGCTACACGCTTGGAGACGAGAGCCCCATGAGGTACGACTGCATGATCCTCGAGGCCTCCGAAATACCCTGGGAAACAGTATTGCCAGGCTCTGTCCGAGTCATTGTGATACTACGCAGTTGTTTTCTGACCAGGGCGGTTGATTTCTTTTGACTGGGCAGCGTTGGAAATTTCGAGGTGCGAATTCAGACGAGGATGGAAGTTGGAGGACTCTGGTAGTAAATAAGATGTGTTACGGGCAGGAAGGATTGTGCGGCCATTTCTTGCCCAACAAGATGGATCTGAAGTCGGTCACTGTAAGTCTCCGGTGACCAGTTTACACGCCTTGGCGGATCAATCTAGGCACCCGCAGATCTTAATCTCCTCTCACACCAACACTCCCAATCGGGCGCGTCCGCCCCCGCTCCCTCTCAGTCTCCTCACGTGAGTCCTCCGGCTCTGCTCGCCTCTCGACGGAGATTCCCACCGCCTCTCCCCGGGTCAACATGACCTCCCAGGGCACATCCCCCATCCTCTCTTACTGTACCATTTTGACCAAGTCTTCAGGTGACGCGTGACGCGGCCCTCTGAATTGAAGACTTTTGGTCGTAGTGTATGGCAAAGGCCACATATTTTGTACCCTGAGGTTGAGAAGCATCCATTTGGTACTTTCCTGTCCAGAGCTTGATATGTAAACATCACAGACACACAAGATGTAGGTAATACCACCACTGAGTTTGAGGATGGTAGGGCAAGTGCTTAAGTGCATGTGGGGACTGAAAGTGGTTCAGAATAGCCAAGGATATCAAAAAAAGTCATTACCACTCATAAACTGTCTTCAGTGCCTTGATTTTGGTCATTGGGAGCTTGGACAAGAAGTGCCAAAATGTTACTGTTATATTTCCTGTGCAATACACCGTGGATTTTGACTGTTATCAAGTTAATATATCATGTATACAGCTACACCTGCAACTTCCCTACGATTCAAAATTTCCATCACTTGAGGTCAGAAATTCGAGCGTCGAAATTCTTCTCAGTCAGATTGAATCATCACGTGCCCAAATCAATGGACTTTCTACGGTTAAGTTCTCCCAGTCCCTACGTTCGAGTAACCGTTGCGCCACTTTTTTTTTTCTTACTCAATTTTGCTCCGATTGGCCTCAAATAACTTTCATATACCTACTCTGTCTTGTTACTCAACGTAGGGACTGGTTACGAGTCTAGCTCTTTTTCGCAACGGAGGAGGAACTCCAACCACAAAATTATTGACCGTGAGCTCAGCTACGGGGATATGGAGAAGTCCAGGGACCATAGTTTACAAAGCGCCTGTAAACTTAGATAATTCCTGGGCCCCGGCATTCCTAAGCGGGACCGTGCTATGTAATCTTACCTACCTACCTACCTCTAATGGGTCTGTGGTTTGATGGTCTAGAGCGAGTAAAAGATGGGAGTGATTTGGGAGTGATAGTTAAAATGATAGTTGAATGATGAATCTTACCGGATATCCCCACTGGCAGGAGACCAAACGTACAATATATTGACAATGTATGAAATAACATTTCAGTGCACACACACTAATAATGACCAATGTGCACACTGAGTACGGATACCTTGTATGAGCACGAGCACGGGTACGAGTACGAATTTGAGTACGAACAGTTCTGCACGCCACTAACCTTGTCCATCAGCGCATGCAATTTTCGGTGAAAAATGCTTCTATAGTTTTGTCAGTCGCACCTCCGTGACTGCGGTGTTAGCCTCTCCCAAATCGAAAGGAGCGAAGTATCTCCTCGTAGTAGCTACAAGCCAGTAACTGAATTTATTTGAACAGACGTATAGCAGGAGGCATCCAGAATGGCAGCCCACAGGACAGGTGTAACGTTCACTTAGTTTGCGGGTGCATGTTACGACGCGATGTTCGACGGACCATTTGTGAAGAAGGTTCGGCTGGCCGCTGCCCACATGGCCCGGAGATTCCTGGGGATTTTAGCCATATACAAAAAAAGTTCCACGATCGGACGAGCCGCGGTGCACCCTCCCATCATCAGTGTAACCTACAGATTATTTGAACTCCTACAGGAATACCATTTCAGATGCTGAGGCATGAAGCATTGACGAGAAATCGGCAGGTGCCAGTCAGTGAGAGATTACGGCAGGCTAATCCGGCTCTAGGCGAATTCTCGGCAACAGCTGGTTGAGTTTTGCGGGTAATAAAATAAACCACGGTACACATCGAAGGTGATGTAAAGATGTGTTATAGATGACACCGATGGTAAGAGAACATTTCCGCCCCACATACCACGGCTTTTCCAGTACGTGTATGTTGTACAGAGTACGGATTTGAGTACAACCATGGTCCAGATTGTGCGGTTTGGGATACCTTCCACAATGATACAGCACGGGACAATAAGTACATAATATCTAGTGACAAATATATAAAAGCTTTTTTCACTGGATATTGCGTGGTTGTGAAGCGGTGTTCGAACATTGTACTTTCGCGTTTTGTGCTCCGTACGTCTGGTTTGCCGAGGCTAGCCGAGATCGGCCAACATTCTCACGCGTATCAACCGATCAGAGAATCGCGATTTTGGATTGCAAGGGACCAGACTCACTGAAAGCCGTCTGAATGATGATGAGCATTTCTCGTATGAATTACTCACATGTAAGGTAACATTACAATGCCTTGAAATGGTCATATGCGGCGTAGCCATTACAAGGCAACAATGAGGTTCAACAAAGTCAAGTTTTAGGAACTTGAAGACAAGGACAGTAATACTGTGACCACACGCATAGAGATGTTTTGATCTCGCACAGAAATATCCTTTCAGATATTGAGAGGCAGAAAGTGTAGACCATTAATGAGCGGCTGAGTGAGAGAATGCGGCAGAATGATCCGGCTCCCGGCAGATTCCCGGCAACAGCTGGTTGAGTGTGGTACTAGTAGGTGAAGAAATAAATCACAGCACACATCTGAAGTGAACGTAAACGCATCAAAGTGATGGGACGTAAACTACGCCAGTGGTAAATGAGTACCTTTTGGCACCACATACCACGGTTTTGACAGCAGGTGTTTGCTGTACAGAGTACAAATTTTTGCAAGAGCATGGTTCAGGTTGTACAGTTTGGTGTACATTCTATGATTCAGACAGTACGATACAACACGCACTTATTATTCCGTGATAAATACTGTCATACAAATACTATCATAGATGTGCCGTGCCATCTGAGTCGTGCTATGAGGTCAGTGGGCAGAGGTACATGTATGCGCTCTACATATTCGGGCAACATGAGGCTTAAATACTCCTGTTCTTTCTTGATTGGATTTATAGGGAGCGGAATTCCTGAAGCGGAAGGGGTAGCAGTATAGAACCAGTGGAGTTCAAAGTGGGATGAAGAAAGATAGGCCGAACTTGAAGTTCGACGCAATGCCATCCCGCTCCTTGAGCGCAACGCGCAAGGTGTGTGGTCCTGGAATATTGGGTGCTCGATGGTCTTGTGAAGCATGATTCAGAAGCTCTGAATCGGACACGGACCGAGAGGTTCCAAAGTACATTTTCCGCCTTCAACTTCCGGAGCCATGTCAGGGTCCAACCTCAAAATTCACTGAATTAGCATTGAATTGGTGTTAATTATTGTTGTGAAGAAAGAAAGACTCGAGTTTTGGACTTACTCGAACTCGAAAACGAAATAAGCTGTCAAACATAGTTATGGCGAATGACTGGCGAGGATAGAAGAAAAGAGGTAAGTCATGTCGAGGAAAAAGCAAAGGGCGCGGTACGCAACAAGCAGGTGGGTATTTAGGGCGGGACGCAGATGCCAAGGGGCAGGGCTGTGGGCATGGGGGTCGCAAATAGGGGACGCAGCGGGCGGGCGGGACGGGGACGGGGACGAAGCCAGCTCGGAATCGTAGGTGCGCGGACGGACGAAACGCAACAAGCGATGCGATGAGCGGCAAGAGCGGAGCGCTGGGCGCAACGAGCGGAGGCAGCGGGGTAAAGGACTGGCGTGGCGGAACAATGAGCGTGCGGAAGGCACACAAACGCAGGAAGCTGGGAGCGACCGGCGTGCTGCCAGCCGCGCCCAGCTAGCATACGAACGCAGGGAATGCGGCGCAGGGAAAGGGGCGTGGCAGGAGAACGCCGAGCAAGCGCAGCGCGGCGGTCGGGGTCATGCGTTCACCGGGCTGGGCGTCAAAATGCCCCAAATTAAGCGCGCGCGACAAAGAGCGCCTGCGACGTACTGGAGTCTGGAGCTCCGGACCAGCGGTTTGAGCCTGAGGATGAATGATTGTCAATATGACGTCCAACGAGGTATGAAGAGGAACGTAGCCGGGGTGGAGTATGCAATGCCGCGAGCTGCGTCCATTGTGGCCAGTGTGCGGTAACGGCATGGCGGGCAGTATGGAATTACATATTTGCGACAGGCACACATAATCGGTCTTTATCTGTCGCATTTCTATGGATTCGGGTAAGTAATGCGTAGTGAAAGCGAATAAGGCGACGCACGATCTTCAAAAATCTGGGAGCATCCCAAAGTCAGAAGCGACAATAGGGACGAGAGATTAGCGTTCGTACCTTCAATTCATGCATGCTCTACCGCGCTTCAGAGGGGACATCGTCGAACGAGAGGTGGCATGGGTAAGGTCGTGAGGACTTTTCCTCGGGAGACATATCGATGGACGGATACTGGGATCGGAGACTTCTCCTCATACCAGATAGGAGTTGGTTGGTTGAGGTATTTTTGCGTGGGACGCTTTACCGGCCAACGTGAGACTGATAAGTGCACTTCTACACTTCTAAAGTTACGAACAAGCGTGAATCCTGTCTCGGTCACCAGAACTGATGGGAAAGGACGTTTCGGACCGGGGCCCGGGCCTGGCTTGGATCAACCATTGGATGATTCCCACACTCGCAGTGGATAAATCCTCCACGACAATGGACCGGATAAATTTCTGGTGTATACCGTTCACCTTCGGGGCACAGAAATATTGTTTCCTGTCTTTTCCTGAAGAAATTTGAGCGAGCAATGTAGAGATAATATCGTGGGAATCATCCAATGGATGATCCAAGTCTCGGCACCCCGGCCAAAATTGATTCCACTCCGAAAACCGCGTCGCATCAGCACTGCTCTGCAATTCCGCGTCTACTGCACGACCTGTCAATCTGCGGTAAATTTCTTACTCATGCTTTGCACCGAGCAAAAATCTCCGGCACATTTATCTAGCATGAGTTCCAGTGTTGGCGCACTATATAAGTGCCCCAATCGGATCTCTTTCTTAAACGCCAACCTCCCCCATTCGGTTTCCTTTGCCTTTATCCATAATTACGGATAGGGTCCCTCCTAAAATGACCCCTTCGCAGCCTCCATCCCACAAAATACACGGTGCGGTTTGGATCGATTGATACATGACAGTTATGAATCTTTCTGCAGTCTCCATGCAAGGAGGTGCCGGAGGTGACGGAGGACCAGCCACTGCTGGCAGTGGCGGACCCGGTGGTACTGGCGAGGGTCCTCGACTGTCTGCCCACAAAGGCAACAACTACTACCTCACCAACATCAATATTTTCCCTCTGCTCCTGGCCGCCGGGTATATGGACCAACAGCACGAAGTAATAGCCGTCGACGAGACCCTGAATGGTATTTCCGATTGATTCTCTGTCGGTACTCTAGACAAATCTCATTAGGTTCTGCAGGTAGCGGTGAAGACTTGAGAAATCACCGTGGTACGCCAGGCCCGGATATATCGACTACTGATCTCAGGTTCTCTCAAAGATTGGGGCGGGACGGGAAGCACCACAGCATTCCGAAACGAGGTATATGTCTGACATATAACTCGCCATAATCCATGGCTAATCGTGTTTTACTGCGGAAGAATCAACGGGTCAGTGATTTCATTGTCTTCGTTCGTACAAGCGACTTATCTCGCTTTATTATGGCAACAGGGACTGGACAGCTTCAAATTTGGACGCTCGGGTGTCGTAAAATGATTCGCGAGGGTGATGTGGCCCATTTGGGTGTCAGGACCCCGGAGATGCATTCCTTACTCCCATGTACGACTACTAATTTCAATGTTCAATTTGTGAAAAATACATTCTTTCAATTAAACCTGGCGTGCTTCCTTGCGTGCGCGGGCAGCAAGAAATCCCCAGGAGTACGTAACCAGCACCGCCACATCCCTTTTCGGGAAAGTGGTTGAATTTCCAACACTGTACGTCTTCGCCTCACAAGGGTTGCATGGTCGTACTACATTCCAATCCAACTAAACACATCTTCAGTGTATATAGCTGCCTTCAAAAATTATATGCACAGTGCTTCCTCGAGTCGAGCCAAGGTGCACGGAAAATAGGTACTTTTCGGCGGCGTGTGATTGCAGTGATACCTCTTGCTCCAGGCTCTGTGAGGCGGCTGGGAAATTGTGCAATTGGCACTCAGAATCCTTATTTCAGCTGGTATATTCCGGTAAGCCAAGCTCTATTCTAAGAACATAGCTGGCAGCTGGCTTGAATAACACACTGACTGAATTTTCAATGGTCCCGCGAACCTACGCGCTGCCCGCAAGGACTAAGCCAAGTTGTATTCTACATTTCTGGCTTGAATAAGTCTCTGAATAAATTTAAAACGGTCCCGCAAACCTATGTGCTGCCTGCAAAGATTTTATTTCATATTATGGAGTCCGGATTGCAGCAAACCGTATCTCCCGACATGTCACCTCCTTTGCATGTACTCACATGTCCCCAGTTTGTGCATATGACATTCGCGCGTGCAACGGTGGCATGGAAGGTTGCGTCCCATCCCAAATCCAACCACAAATGTCTCATGGCCATGTACCGCCCACCGTCATAAAGTGTGTTTGTTGGCGCTACGTGACACCTATTTTTCCTTCTATCTAAGTAGTATTCCCGTGAATCGAGGTACGTTTCTTTGCTTGTTTGCTGTCCGTCTAGCGCTTCAACTTCCCCCCCCACCTGTTTCTTTTCACCAGAGTCATGGGCGATTCTGTGAATTTCCCGATACATTTTTACCCCTCGTGTCAAGCTATTCGAGGCATAAAATGGCCTATGATTTCATTCTAAGTGGTTAACTTGAGCAATTCATGATGGCATCTTGTGGTGCGCAGGGGTTCCTAACACTCTGTGATCATGACATGCCTATTCACACATGCTGACTTGAGTTCTGACCTGTTAGTACAAGTCGAATGTAGTAGGTGCAGTGAAATAGGGTAATTGTCTCGTATTCAGGCACCATACATATCCAGCTATCACTGGTTCATGGCTAAGTTTAGTGTTGATATTCATTACCTGATGTCAATGAAGAGTACTAGTGTCATGGAGAGGGCCCTGTATTACTTGGGAGCTTGATGGTGCGTGCACCCCAAACGACTGAGCGTCCATCAATATTTGATCAAAAATTCTACGTGATTGAAGAGGTTCGCATTCGTTGCGCTCGTTAGGGTTTGGGAAAGCATATTGGCACGTTATTTCGCCCTATATACGTGTCTTCTATGTATATGAATATCCTCCTATACAGTATCTGAAGATTGGCAATGTTCTATCAAATCAAGAGTTTTCTCTGATTTGAATAGTGTTCCCGATTAATCGAGGCTGCTGGGGATTTATATAGTGTTAGCATAGCAAGGTCAGATACTGCGTCGAAGAGAGACAGAAGACACATGCTTACTGACAGAAATGCAATCGGATATCAAGATTAATTTTTCGGAGCTTGTGAAAAAATTAGGGACTTTCAAAGCTCAGATTTCGTGCTCATTTCAACTTCGTTTAAATCTCATTTTATTCTCATTCATCGATCCCCGAACCGAACCACGGCAAGAGCTCCATTTCGGCATCATACTCGGGATCAGCGGAGCATGAACATATAGTGCGCGCCCCGCGCGCACAAGTGTCAATGCCACATGACCGCATATTCTTGATCTCCGTTGATGTGCCGAGGCCAAGCCGACTCTGCCGAACTCTCATATCGCTCATTACGAAATCAGGTTCAAGGTTGGATTTCATTTCGGGCGCTCGAGAACATGAAATAGAAACGAAATGAAGTCCAAATGAAGTCCAAATGAGCTCGAGATCTGAGCTTTGAAAGTGTTTATTATATATTGTGCAGAGTTTTCAACAAAATTCGGGACTGACAGTCACTGTTGAAAGCAGCTCCACTGGGACATGGTACACATCGGGCATCAAATTCCCTTGTATTCGGAGTTATATACATCCCGTCCAACTGTCAGACGACGCGTAAGTACCAGCCTACACAAGCCACCCAAAATGTATCCAACTTTGCTAAGCATATTCATCCAAAACTTACTTTAAACCTCCCATATGTAGAAACAGACTTCAAGTCTAGCCAAAAAAACCTCGGAGTGTATTCACCTTCCAAAACACCTCGAAGAGTTCCAATATGTGCCTAGAGGCGGCCCCCATGTTCGAAGGAGATCAGAGTACAGTCTAAGTATGGATTCACCATTTTGAGACTCGTGATTTTGATGGCTGGGTAGGAAGATGCTTGTGTCACGGATAAAAAACCAACCTCAACTACGCCGTAATATGTATGTGTTCAGCTTTTTTTTGACAACGTTTCGGCAAAGATTCCTTTCCCAAAATATGGCCCTGAAAATCAAAGAAAATTTAGTAATTCACACAACCTCTGTAAGGAGACTGGCAATGCAGCCAGATTACTGTCTATTGGTATGCCGGGTTCGTTTCTGGTCCTGTTGTCTGCTTCGAACTGGTTCCGTGCCTATTTTTGTGATAGATTTAAGAGGCGAACATCGCACGCAGCCCTTGAACCTTTTCTTGATGTGCGCTTGGTAGCGGAGCGCCCATCTCCAGCTCAAGTTACTCGCTTTTCGCAGTCGCACCATCAGTCGTGCAGGTTGGCAGCAGTGTGTAACGCCACCGGAGAAATTTCACTCGATATCTTAACTTCCCAGGAGCGAAGGTCCGCGTCTATGCATATGTTTTTTTACATCCTATGATTGAACTCTTATAGACCTCGATCCACACCTCATGCATGCTCGGTGGTGCGCGGAGGGCCACACACTATCTTCCCAAACATCCTACGGAATCCCCCTGCCATCGTGGCATCAAATGTAGCCCTCGGCGGCATAGTGTTCCAAATAATCCTACGGCATCCCCACCATTGCGCTATCAAACGCAGATCTCCGCCGCCGAGCCCGAAAACTTGATTGAATATTCCGCATTCTTGAATCATTGGTGTGCCTGGCTGACGGACCTTACATGCGATCATAACCCTTGAATTTGCTCATGAACAATGTTCAATTGTGAAATTTGACTGGGAACACTGTTGGATTTAGCTAAGATCGCTTCCCCCCGCAACTCTTGACATTTGTAGCAGATCTCGTGGGTTAGACCGTAAAAATTGATGCTACAACCCTGTGATATAGGCATCATGAGTGGATCCTGAGGAGGATGAGACGAGATGGAAAAGCAAAAAAAAACGTGAGAACAGATCACTAGACCTCAGGCTAAGGTCCTAGCGGGCGGGTGCCTACAACCCAACCCGGATACAGAGTCCAAAGATTATGTCGAGTCAGGCTCCTCCGACACCAGTTTTAGAAAAGTGGATTGAGAACTCGAGTCATTGCTTTATAATTCTAGAGGGTCTTACGACCGCAGAAGTGTGACGGCACAATGGTGCGCAACGACTCACACAAGCAAGGCTCACCGCTCTGTCCTTACCCACCATACTAGCAGCCTTATACAGGATGCGAAGGGACTTGAATTGAATAGCGGCTGGAGGGCGCGAGCAGAGTATGAGGATGTCACGTCGCATCAGAGACGCGCGACGCGACGCGGCGTGTCGTGCTCGATCAGGTGCAAGCCGGGTAACGGGACGTGTCAGCATGATGTCGTAGGAAACAGTATAACACTAGTACAACGCACCACACTCGGACCCCAACACTGTTTTCTTTAATGTATCACCCCAAAGAGACCTTGACCCTAGAGCCTGAAGGCTGAGGTTGAACAGCCTTGCGGATATACTGCGCATAGAATTCGGATTTTGGAAGTGCGGATTTATCACGGTGTGGTTGGAGTGGAGTGGCATAAACCTGCAGTACAACCATGCAGCCCTTGTGAGGCGGAGACGCACAACGGTTGAACGTTGGAAATTCACTTGGGCTTTAGGCCATTGCTGCGCATGGCAGAACGAGTCTTGTTATTTTTTGACATCATACTCTCATTCAGCAACAATTAAACATCTAATTATAGGCAGTAAAGATTTCGTTTTTCTACAGATTTATGGTTGACATGATACCGCCTCCGGCAGCTACATGTCTCCAATAATTTATGACACAAAAGTATTTGGATTGAAGCCTGAGGGGTTTGAAAGCAAGCGGCATAACTTAGGAGATCGAACCCGCACCGGAAAGTGTGACGTCACTTGTCACAACTGTTACTTACTTAGTCTTTTGCGCTGGTGGGAACGGAGTTCCCCCCAGACCCCCCTCCTTTGGCCTGACGGCCGGTATCTAACTGGTTTTTAATCTAGATCCTGTTTTTGAAGCGCTGGTGGGAACAGAGTTCCCCCCAGACCCCCCTCCTTTGGCCTGACGGCCGGTGTCTAACTGTTTTTTTTAGTTGTACCTGGAATTTTTTGTGCTGGTGGGAACAGAGTTCCCCCCAGACCCCCCTCCTCTGGCCTGATGGCTCTGCCGTATGAAATCTTTGCTATTGCCAGGAGGGGGATTGATTGTTTCCGCCCCAGACCCCAACCGCTAGCGCAGGGCTTCTCGCTCGCCGCGGGGCCCGCTGCGCGGTGCCTTTCTGCTTGCCCCTTTTTGAAATGCGGCCTTGTTCGCATTGATACTGCTTTGCAGATTGGTGTTCTTGACTTATATTGAAGTCTTTATGAATTAATCTATTTGTGCTAAGAGCGTTGGATTAGAACACTAGTAAGCTCTACATTATGAACCTATCGTAGCTAGCGGAGACCGTGAGATGCGTATCGAGCATGTTTCGTTTGTGGTTCAAACGGAGCTAACTGCGGGGGATCGTCTGTAGGTGGAGGAAGAAGAATCATCGGTGAAGATGTACTCCGTCCACGTTGGGTAACTGGTGTGCCGGGAGATGAGCGGCGCGTTTCCGGCATCAGCTCTGTTGGTGCTGTGTCGAAAAGCTGTTCGGAAATGCTTGGACTGATATGTGCCGCAAGACTTTCCTGTGAAACTCCCAGATCCAATAAGCGTCGCAGCGTCGCCACTAGTGCATCCTCCTGCCGTTGAAGTTCCATCATAGCAGTTGCACGGCGTCCATCCTCCACGAGTCGACTAGGCTGGACCTTATTACGTGCAATACGTTCCAAGTCAAAAGGCTCATCATCCGAGTCAGTTTCCTCGAAGTCGTCACTTGGTCCAGTGTCGAGGTTGAGGATGATATCACCGGAATCGAGCGCAACATCAGAGATGGACGGGGATGAGCTGGCAGTGGTATCACAAGGCAGGAGGTCAGAGTCTCGATGTTCCCAGTCCATTGAGCCAGAAGAGTTGGCGAGGCAGCTGTTGTGGTCAGCAGACAAGGACAATTCCTCGCCAAATCCCTCGACCTCCTCCTCCATTCCACCTGCTGAGGTTTCGTCATCGTCCACCTCATAGTCTTCCCGATCTGCATCTGTTTCCAGGTCACGCAACAGTTCATCAGCGGATATGTCGGGGATTTCGTCATTCTGAGGAGCCGGAGCACATGAAAGGACACGCGCCGCCCATTCTATTGCTTGTGCACGTACTTCCGCGACATTTTTGGGCTTGGGTAGAGTCGGAGGTGAATCTAAAGTTGGGAGAGGGATCGCGGGAATCGGGGTAATATTTGAATTAGGTGTGAGCCGGGATTGGAATTGGACCGCAGTGGGGACCATAGTGGGTGCGGCATGGCGCATGTGTGAATAATAGCTCGCTAGAGCACGTTTCTCGGCCCACTCTGCGAAAAAATTAGGAAGAGCTTCGGTGATATATATCAAGACCCAGTAATCCAGGCGGGGGAGACGTCCAGCACGCATATGATGTGCGAAGTATTTGCCTTTGATCCGTCCATTGAAGGATTCCAGATGGTTAGTCGTTCGAGCGATTTTTGAGACCGGTACGCCGAGACGAGCGGCCGCTTCGCGTGCGCCGGCAACAGACCATGATAACCAGAAGTCGCGTACTTTGAGATAGGATTGGAGGTAAGCGAGGAAAGCGAGAGCAGCCTTGCCCTTTTGTTTATCGAGGTCGTTCCGTTTTCCAGCAAGTTTCTTGAAGTATCGGAGCTCGGTGTTGTACTCCGCGACGGCGTCCTCGTACACGTCAATTTCCTTCAATATCCGCATGAGAAATTTCCCAAGGCGCTGTCGAACTTCTTCCCGCTCTTCTCCTTTCGGAATGCCGCGTAAGTGCTTGACGAGACCATTCCTCCACGCCTGCCACACGTGAAACATACAGAGGAGAAGGAGAATCAAGCACCAATTGGCGTGGAGGGCGTGTCGTTCGCGTGAATCATTATCTGTGCTGCCAACCGTGAATTCAAAATCCTCCCCAGCCTCGTTCTGGCCCATCCCATCTTTCCATTCGCTTAGCATCTCCGCCAATAGGGGACCCGTGTAGTCGGCATGAACAGCTTTAGCTTGAGGTTTCGCACTGAAGAGGAATGCACTGATTGGAACTCCGTGGTTTTCGTCATCAATTGCCATGAGAATTGTGAGCAGTACGCGCCCGGAGCAGATACCGAATGTCAAGTCCATTAGGACTTGTTGCTTGTGACCATATTTCCACGCTAAGATCTTTTGCTCCGGAGTAGTGATGATCAGCCGGAAGCGGTCGGTTTCGCCGATGATGTGAGGGGTGTACGAGAGGCATGAGGCAGGCAGACGAGGATCAGGGGGTTGGGGATTGTCAGAACGAAACCACAGATGTAAATTGTCCTGAGGGGGTGCTTGGGGAATACCTCGTTCTCGGGCCAAAGTCCGGTAAAGGGATGTCGTTTCGTGACTGGCAAGAACATAGCGCGTAGAATGATCGCCGGAGATGGTGCCCCATTTTTTCTCGGCCCAGGAGCGACATAGCTGCTTCAATTGGGAAAGGGGAACACGGATTCGGAGCAATGAGAGTGCATACTCGCGCAGCTGGGGATCAAGGGGGATGCGGGGATTGATTTCCATTTCCGTAAGTGAAAGACACTCGGCTGAGTGGCCGAACTCTCCCGCGACTTCATCGACAGTGAGGATCATAGAATCTAGACGATGGGTGAGTTTTCATTTTGGAAAAATTATGCAGAATCTCAACAGAATCAGACCTTTTTCGCGACCGTGATGTGTGGTCGTCAATTTCACCCAAAATGGACACCCGACATCTTTCCACGGCATGTCTCGGCGTTTTCCTGCGTGATGTCCTGTTGTATTGTCGGAGCCAGCCGTGCATTGATAGACTCTGCGCCAACGCTCAAACTTCGTCGGATTTGATGCATCGGTTTTCTTGGTCTCCGGGTTGTACCAATTGACGGGATTATGGTCGCTCGTTATAATAACAAGCTTCGAGTGTGCGTCGCGCTTGATTTCAGTTGGGATATGCATGTTCAACGAAACTATGAGCTCGAGGGCACGATCTGATGGTCAATCAGTCCGTAAATTTGTCGGCAGGAAGATAAGAAAGGTACCTTGATCATCCTGCTTACTGCTGAATCGTCGACAATCAACACCAACTAGGCGTGCATGCTCCTCAATAACAGATTTAGTATCCTCTGAGATTCGTAGAGACTTCAAAATCGAGCCCAGTTTGAACTTGGTTGCATCGGAAAGAGGCGGGACATGGGGGGCCAGTGAATGCCAGGTAGATGAGATTTCGGGTTCAGCAAGGATAGTGGGGATTCGGAGAGGGTCTATATCGGTGTTCATAGGCTAATACACGTGAATTTAGATTAAGAGTAAAGAGGGCAAGCTGCGACGCGTGGCGGGGAAGTGAAGAGGGACGGCGACGATGTATCGTGATCGTGAATACGCGTCATGTCACACGTTACCATCAAAAGTCACGTCACACTTTCCGGTGCGAGTCCAAATTCCCATAACTTAAAGAGAACGAGACTTGCCATCTCAGACGTGCACGGGAGTGAACACGACCATATTAGGGAATGTAAATGCTGAAAGAGAACGATACATCAGTAGGTGTCCTAGTCAACAGTAAGTAAAATTTACACAGTATATGATGGTCCAACATACCTCAGATGTGCACGGGAGTGACAACGACTGAGGAAAGAAGGGGCTGCGCGTCGCCAAGCTGGCACTCGTGTAAGTAAGGACCGAAATCTGGAATATACTCCGACGCGTCGAACGCGTCGAGGGAAACCGCACAGAGCCCGGAGAGTACCACATAATTGTGGGAAATCTCAATACTCCCAACGATATGGTGAGTAGGTTCCACGGGAAGGTGAGTTGCCAGAACGATGAACCGCAATGAACGTGGTGCCGCCGGGAAACAGAAGTCAGGAGCCCAAGAACTGAAGGGCCAAGGAAAGCGGAAGGAATTTAGGACTGGATAGACCGGAGGATTCGACAAAGACGATGGCAGAACCTCACGAGATTATTTTCTCGACACTGCTAAATGTGTCAGGTCAAGTCGAATATTCGGCATCGTGACCGGGAAAACGAGTGCGCGGAGTCGAG